>JABXJD010000062.1:812500-845000 GCA_013375575.1 Percina caprodes
TCTTCATAATGGCTCCCTCCGTCCCTCTAGGTATTAAGGAAGTGGTCTATCTTTCTGATAAGTACCATGACACGCCGGAAATGGCCGCTTCTAGAAGGCTGCTCAGTATGGCTGGCATACAAAACAGGTGAGTTAAACGGTTGCTCTGGCACACAGGAACAAGTGCAAGTGTTTTTATTTTTATTATAACAAGGCCAAGAGATACACAAATACCCACAAAGAACATAATACTAATGCCACCATCTGAAAACGACAAATGAGGAGAGAAACAATAAAACAGAGGACATGTTGCTTCTTTTCCTTTTTAAAGAAACGTTTCACCCTGTTACCCTTCCTGTAGTGTATATCTGCGACGTTCCACTTCCGGGGTTGCTCCATTGCCTCCAGAAATTCCGCCGGATGTCTTTCATTCCGCCAGATGTCTGTTACATTCTATCTGAGCCCCCCTGGGAGAAAAAACAATACTAAACCACAGAATGCACAGAATACAAATCCGTTGCCTCGGTTTTATAAACGTGAGCAAAGTTAGAAAGATATTCACAGATTCAAACTTCTGGGATCAATTACTCTTTAGCAAAATTATATTAAATCACAAATTATGAATTTGTCCTGACGTAGTAAGGTTTAAGGAGGGTTCCGGTTGATTCCAACACGTAGCTCTGTAAATGTGGACGTCCGTCAATAGAGAGAAAAACTAAAACAGTCGGTGCTGCAGCAAGTTTTAAAAGTGTTTTTAGCCTCTAAACATGTTCATAATGTCATTAAACGTGCCCACCCATGTACAGTGATTCCTTCTGAGTGAACACAATGAATGTGACTGCTGTAGATGTGAAAGAAATGCATGAAGGTTTTGTTAATTAAGCTGTTTAGTTCCTGTTTTGTTTCCGCAAGGAGAGCTTAGGGACCGTCTACAAACTACAACACTGAAAAGAGATACAAACATAAAAGTAAGTGCTGTAGTAGGAGACAAGTTATATTTAAGGTAAGTTATTTAATCATTAAATTGATAGCCTACATGTTTTTGTTTAATCTCTTTTCTGTTTTGTAGTTTGTAGACGGTCCCTAAGCTCTCTAACTGCCTCTCAACGCAGGAACTAAACACAGCTGAATTAGCACAACTTTCATGCATTTCTTTCACATCTACAGCAGTCAGATTCACTCTGAAGGAATCACTGTACATGGGTAGGTACCATTTTAATGGCATTTTGAACATGTTTAGAGGCTAAAAACACGTTTAAAAGGTACCCTGTTTAAGCTTGTTGGGTGCTAATGCTAGCAGGAGGATAACACAGTGTAGACAGCACCGACTGGAATTCTCCTTTAACAAGCTACAAACTCATTTTCATCAAAACGTGCCGTCCTCCAGCCTGGAGAAATAAGATTAGTCTCTAGTAGCAGCCGGCGGTGCTTAGGGACCGTCTAGAAACTATAACACTGACACAAAAATATTTATTAATCTAATGATTCAATAAGGTAGAGTTGCCAAACTTCCCTCAATTAGGACGTGTCTCCTGCTAGTTGTACTACACCACTTACTTTCAAAAAATAAGTTTGGAGACACTACTTTAACACTGCGCTCCCAGAATTCAGTTAGTTGTGGTACCTAGTGTCTCCCCAACCGGTTAAGTTAGATAGCCACCCACTTAGATGTGTTTAAAAAAAAAAAAACGGGCATTCACAGCTTTATTATTTATTGTAGTCAAAAGTTTTAACTGTTTTTGCCCACAATACATGTGTCTAATCTGTAAGTGCCAGAGTTTTGTTTCTTTTTAATATCCCAGCTGTGCACCCGATAAACTGTTTGATTTGGGGTGGTGCATGCTGCTACTTTCCATTATACAGTGATAAATAAGTCTTAATTTACACATTTACACAGCTTCCTGCCTTTGGCAGCTGCTTTCAGCCTGGATTATGCATTTATTGTCTTCGTATTAGTCTAGAATTTTAGTTTGCTCTTTGCTCTACTGCCAGTAGACTTTTGGTTGATTGGTCATATGCTGCTAACCACAGCCATTTTTTAGCAAGATTGGGAAACCTTGGGTTGACTTGTCGAGTTGATAGCCATCATCGGGTGACCATTAACAAAACTGTGGTTGTTAGGCTTAGTGAAGCCAAATAACCCCAAAAGATCCTGGGTATGTTAACCTTGCTTTGCTGTGCAGTGCCCAGGGGCCTCATTTAGAAACGTGACAACACTAACAGCAGATGGATGAAACTCATGAAACTGTGTGACTCTGAGTAAAACAAATCAAAATGTATTCCTATATGCATGTTATGGAATTTATTTTCATGAATTATACGATTTTTCATCGTTTTCAGTCATCATATACGGTATCATAGTGTTTTATACAGTGTATATTTTTATGGCTTTAGATCATTTTATTTAGTTTTACATGTAGGTCTAAAGCCTGTTTTTAACTATTGTGAAAGCTGCAATAGAATGTTTTACTAATTACCCGCTCCTCGCGCAGAACTATTGGTCATTTGCAACACCTTTTAGCTTTTCAGATACAAGCCAATGAATGAGTTAAGGCATGCATAATGACGCGCAATGGCTGGCTGGTTGGGAGATGTAGCAAATGGTGACAGACAGCAAGCTGTCAAACGAGGACAATTCGGGCTGTCCTGTTGGGTCTCTGTGCTGTTTTGGGCCCAGTGTTACAGAGACGAGCAGTTGGAGAAACCACGCCGTGCCTGGCCCACTTCAAGAGGGGTCAGCTACTGTGTCCCGTGGTACAAACACTTTCTCTGTGTAGGTTTAACTTCTGAGGCTGTGACATTAACTGCTTCTGCAACATTGTGTCACTCTACAGTTTTTTTGGCATTTGTAATGCCCACCCTGTGCCCTCCAAACATGTTTTCCTCTTTTCCACCTGTCTAACAAGAACTACAATTTCACATTGAGTGAAAATCCTTTGCTTTGTTTTCCTCTGTTTGCAAAATGTTGGTATGGATGAATATTAATTTGGGGCAGTAATGACTATTTAAGGACAATTATGGCCATGGCATGAAGCCGCCAAAGCTGCGTCACTTTTAGAATTGATTGTGATTTCATAAAGGGAATGAACATGTGTGTGTGCACGGTTTTATAAATCAGAATTTTTCTGTGCATACTCACATCCTATGTTTCATCCGTAAGCCACTTCAGAAGCAAATTCATCACAGTTTTATAAATGAATCCCTGGCTCACAGAGAGAGAGAAGATTTTGTTTGTTTTTTGTTTTTAAAAGCACCCATATTATGCTCATTTTCAGGTTCATAATTGAATTTTGAGGTTGTACCAGAGTAGGTTTTAGTTGTACTGCACATTGCTGCAGATCCTGTTTTCACCCTGTGTTTAGGTCTCTGTTTGTAGCAAAAACAAGTGAGAAGTCTCTGTAGCTAAGAGTGAGACATCTCACTTCATTACGATTTTGTTGGGAGTCACACATGCTCAGTAGCTAGGGAAGATCCCATCAGCTAGATAACTTTCTCCAACTTTGGTCAGTAGAAGGCAGGATTAGCTATGAGACTTCTTCTTAACAAGGGCCACTTGTGGAATACCTGCAGAACAGGGACAGGAAGTAGTTCTTTTGGAGATTAGGGTGAACTAGTGTGTTGTAGCAGTGTTTTGCCATTGAGAAAGAGCTAGTATGGGAGTGCTAACATGCTACGGTTAGCCACCTTATCTCGGCTAGTTGGGTAGAAAGCCGTAGAGATTTTGAACAGCTTACCCGGAGACTGAAGGCAGAGGACCTTATCTCACTCAAAACCGCATGGATAGTTTTTGTTCCAAGTTTGTATGCGTGTGAAAGCAACAGAGACACAAAACACCCCAAATCCCAGGAAAAAGCTCTTTTTTTTCCATAATATGGGCACTTCTTGGTCTTACTTTATTTGCCCAGACCTTGACTATGACTTGATATGATGATGATGATGAAGAGACTTTTGTCCTCATCCATGTTTTATGTGGTGTATTCCTCATACCTGTGTGTCCCTGACTTATGCGTATGTTGTTTTTCTCCTCTGTGTTTTGGCAGGCAGTTCAAGCCCAAGAGGACTGAGATTGTCATTGATTTTAATTCCATTAACCACCCTGGAATGCTGAACAGCGCGACCAAGTGAAAATGCAAACAGCTCGCCTTAGGGGGGCTGAAGAATGAGGCACAGAAGTAGAGGGAGACTGACAAGATTGAAAGAGACTTTGATGCCTCTTTTCTGTATGTCTTCTTGCCCCCTGCTTTGTCCAAAGAAAAACTCAAGGATACCTCGACTTTGGCATCTTTTGATATTTTGATTAACTGGATATTCAAGATAGTTTAATTTGACGCTTCGCCCTTTGTGGATGGCTGTGGCAGACGGTTTTTCAATGCTGCTTTCACACTTTTTTTTTCTGTTGAAACTCCCTTTGGGTTTAGGCATACACAAGGACACTTTTTGAGTGCTTGAAATTAAAATCTTCTGTGTTGTGAATTAAATCTTCTCATGGTCGTCTGCACAGGGGAACACCATCAATGTTTTTTTTCTCCTTAAAACGAATACAAAGGCACCTTGACATTCACTTCGCTTGCTCTTTAACATTCCAATGGAAGTTGTCCAGTAAATCACTCTTTATGAATTTCTGACCATCAAACCCGTTTGCAGAAAGTAGTGATAATTTAGCCTGTGCTCCATTTTTATTGTAGTTTATCTTTTTGACACTCAGACTTTAAATGGGCATCTAATGCTTTGCTGGCAAGTACAGTTTTGCATGCAATAAAACTTTTGGACCACTGTGGGTTTATTATTGTTGAATACAATGGTGGGCAATGGGCTAAAGAATAAGAGCTGTTTTGCCCCCATGTTCTGACTGTTGCTCCTCTCCCGAACACAAACAAAAATGCTGGATGCCGTTTTAAAAAGGATTCATATCCTGTATACATAATACTTACTGATTACTGCATGAATTTGCAAAGCCACTTGTTAAAGGGTAAGTACTAGGGATGAGCCGGATAAAGCACTTTTGCCGAGTAATGTGAGTCAATATCTGTACTCTATTGAATAAACCTCCTCATTGATTGGCTAGTCACAGCGCCCTTCCCCTACACTATTCTGTGATAGGCTAGTCCCAGCGCCCTTCTGCGGCCGCTCTGCTCACCCACACACACTCAGAACACGGAGAAGTGAGCACCTCTATCTTCCACAGTCACTTATCCGCGGGTCTTTTCTGTTAACATTTAGGGTTTCTTCAAGCTTCAGCTTTGTTTTTTACTTCGGTCGAACTAGTACTTAGTAACCAGTAGATTTCTAGTCTGTAACTAACGTGGGGTTAGTTACAGACATAGTGCTTGGTAGCGTGCGAGTTGCGTCTAGAGTCTGCCTAATCGGAGTTTTTTTTTATTATTTTTTATAAAAATTGCCTGCTGACTCTAACCAGTTTTTTTTGAGTGAAACGTTCTTGCTGTATTTTATAAAGAAAATAAAAGGCAGTTGCGGTATAAATAATATTACAAATTAAGATTAAGATACAAACACATTTCAACCCCCCCCCCTCTCTCTCTCTGTGTACTCACTCACAGACAAAAAAATGATCACACTGATCATAAAAAAATTAAGTTAAAAAAAGTTATATTGAGTATGAAAACTCTCGTTCATTACAGTTTACTTCATAATTGCAACTGCATTGTTGTATTCATTGTTGCAAAACTTGTTCTGTATATAGTTTTTGTTACCATGACAACACCACTGATCTCACTGATGCTGTCATGGAAATAGTTTTCTTATCAGCAATAAATATAACAATTTCTGATCAACCCATATCAATTGCATGCTTACAATAACATACCGGTTAAAGCCCCGCCCATTTCAAGACAACCCGACCCACTTCCGGGTTAGGCCCCGCCCAGTCCGAGTACAGATACAATAATTCATGTGGTACACAGATACAGATAATGCTGTACTCGCTCATCCCTAGTAAGTACCGGTTTTTCCAACCTGGACCCTATTTGTGCATGACTGATGGGAAAAACAATGTTTAAAATTGGTCCAGAATTGCAAGATTGCAATTTTCCAGCTTGTACTTACCTTCACAAAAGTGCTTGTTTTCCTGCTGACAGGCTCAGATGACTATTCTAAATGTCTGACATTATGGAAAGATAGGCCTTTTTAAAACCTCTGAGACCTTTCTGTTTAGCCAGAAACAGCTCTGAAGACGCTAGCGCTAAACCCACCAGACTCCATCTAAAAAAAAACAATACTTTTAGTGTGTATAGAGCCAACATATTTTCACATGTAAATCTTTAAACTATGTTTATTTCAACAAAAACTAGAGTTGTGATGGTTGGAACAGCGTTAGGGGGTTTGGTAGGGGTACAGATTCAATTATTTGCAATTTATCAAAGACGTTTTATCTATATTAAGGTTAAGCATATGTGTATTAATAACTTACCAAATTGACAAACGTGTGGTGGCTCTTTGATAGATACAGATTTTTAATAATTTGATTAATTTATCTCATATTTATAAAATGAACGGGAAGGGTGAAATTTGAGCACTGACTTGTTCAACCAGCTACGACATTTACCCAAATAATCACAAACAACTACTCTTTAAAGTATAACACAATTTATTTAACTTCTAAATTATTAATTTTCAATAATCAATAGTTCTTCAATCAGTAAACATTGTTACAGACTACAACAAAACAAGCAAACGTGTATGTGAGTGGGAGAGAGAGAGGAGGTGAAGAGATCACATGTGTAGCTAAGCAACGTGGTCAAGATGGCGGATGAAACACTGCAAGATGTGAGGCTCTTTGTAGTTCTAGTTTAAAGACACCAATAATGGCTACTCAATGGAGATGCACAAAACTATTTTTGTGTATTTCCTTGGATTAGGATGGCACCAAGATCTTGTTTGCAGCTGCAGCCGTGGTCCTGCTGCACTACACCCCGCTACATTCTGCGGTGCCCTGCTGTATCCTGCTACGTCCAGCTATGCCCTGCTGTGCCAAGCTACATACTGTAGCGCCCTGGTATGACATAAACTACTACTACTACTACCATTTTTTAGTCACTGTTCCATTTTCTTTGTTGTGGTTGTTATTGCTACTGTGCATCACATCCCCAACCGGCACCGTCAAACACCGCCTACAAAGAGCCTGGGTCTGACCAAGGTTTCTGCCTAACGGGAGTTTTTCCTCACCACTGCGCATGGTTGCACCATGCTTGCTCTTGGGGGGAAATTACTAGAATTGACCTTTTTTTTAGAGAGAGGTAGCATAGAGCTCACAAAATCCTGGGTAACACATTCATTTTAACCACTGAGATACGGACTTGAATAGACATGGGGAGACCCATCCATTCCAACTGAGCTCCTCTCGCCTTTATCTTTCCATTTGTGTGCATCTATGTCCCAGAAATCCCTGTTGGGGAGTCATTCCCCTGGAGTCCTTCCCCGTTTCTCAATGTCAAGGATCCTTCCTTGGTAGGACTAGTCCTTCCAAGGAAGGATCCTTCAGAGCAGGTCAGAGTCCTCCTTAGCATTCGGAGAACATGTACAATGGAACAGGCTATCAAGTGCACGTCATTGCGGGCTCGCGTCATTGAATTCTTTTGCCGCATTTCAAAACACTGGACGAAATGGTTGTGGAACTGTTAACTGTGCTGTTTAATTATGCTGTTGGGATGGAGAGGATGAATCAGCAGCCTTTTTTTAATGTCAAGGAAGGATCCTCCAAAGCCAGAAGGAGGACGCTACGTCAACGTCCGTCGAAGGACCGTTCCAATTTTCAGGATCCTCCAAATTCCTCCAAGGACTGAGTCCTTCATTTAGAAAATTTCCCATAGACAGAGAAGGATGCACATGTGGATCCTTCGCGGTCCCAAATCACCCACAATCCTTTGCGCGGGCCTTTGCCGGCTCGTTAAAAAACAAAAATAGCAGACCTAAGCGGGAGTTCGAGCGGCATCGCTGACGGTGAAATAATAATTTAAATGTAAGTATCTTTAGTGTGTGCCGTACATTTGTTATCACCGTTAATATTTTACATCAATGTAAAGCTTAACGCTTTAAAGCTTGTACAAATTGCTATAATAATTAGGTAGATACACCCCGAGCTAACGTTAGCTAACTGAACCTATCATTCAACATTCGGCTGTAAGCTAGCTGGTTGCTGTCTTTGTAAAGTTTAATGTCCAGTAGCATGTTCATCTCTTTTTATATGCCGTTACCGTATATGCGTAACGTTAGCAGAGATTTAGAAAGTTGGTGTGTTTATCACTGGTTGTATCTGTAAACGGGAGGTAACACGGCACCGTGTTAACGTCACTAGCAACGTTCAACGAAGGCTAATGTGTATGAGTACTTTCCCATGTAATAACGTTGTGTTACAGCATTCATAACGTAAAATTCTTTTATTTGTGTTAACTGTCTTTTAACAGGGACTAACGGAGGCAGTCACCAAGGATGACAAAGCCAAAGACCAGCAGAGAGACAGAGGCCAAAGAGAGATGTTGAATACATTAGTTGCTATATTAAAGATTGGCATTCTAACAATAAATGCTTTAAATGAACTGGTTTGTCTGTGTCATTAAGTTTTTGGGCGTGTGTATATAATATAAACTGTTTTTCAATGTCCATCAAATTGTGACCTGGACAGAGGAAACTTCAAACAATAATTATATTCAGATTCTATCTGTTTTTATAACTAGTAAGATATACATGTTTTAAAAAAGAAAAGTAGCAGTTAAAATTAGCTTGTAGTTTACTGCATACATGTAACATTAGCTTATTTTTCAGGTTAAGAAATGCAAAATATGATCAGCAACTACAACAAGGTAAACGCTACCATCTGATGACCTACCACAGGCAGGTATGACATGCAGTAAACTGCAAGTGAGAAAGATTAAATAGTCAAACATGAAAAAAATCATAACACCATTGATAAACACCTGCTAACAGTAAAGGTAGGTGTTAGTGTGTTAAATGGTCAAGAGTTGTCAGTTACGTTCATGAAAACTACACAGTGGAGTTTAACTGTATTCAATTCAATTCAATTTTATTTATAGTATCAATTCATAACAAGAGTTATCTCGAGACACTTTACAGATAGAGTAGGTCTAGACCAGATAGAGTAGGTCTAGACCACACTCCAGAATTTACAAGGACCCAACAGTTCTAGTAGTTTCCTCCAGAGCAAGCAACAGTGCGACAGTGGCGAGGAAAAACTTCCTTTTAGGCAGAAACCTCGGACAGACCCAGGCTCTTGGTAGGCGGTGTCTGACGACCAGTTGGGGTTAGAATGAAGAGTGGCAATAATAGAAATATAAAAAATAGTAGTTTGTAGTAGTTCTTTGTAGTAGTTCAAGGCATAGCAGGGCACTGTGCGGCATTACAAGGCACAGCCGGACGCAGCAGGGTTGAACAGAATGCAGAATGTGTAGCGGGACCATGGCGACAGCTGCTACCATGATTTTGAACCTCCCTGATCCGAGGGAACATGCTGGGGAAAAAAGAACATAAGGACTCCAGGGAATGACTCCCCAGAGCTAGGTTAGTAACAAGCATTTCTGGGACATGGATGCACGTAAATGGAAAGATAGAAAGATAGAGGAGAGAGGAGCTCAGTGTGTCAAAGGAAGTCCCCCAGCTGTCTAAAACTATTACAGCATAACTAGGAGAGACAAGGTAAAGAGAGGAGCCTGGTCAGGCTAGAACTCTCCCCAACCGGATCGGGCTGTATGCCAAGTCTCCCTCTAGTTTTATTATATTCTTGATTATATGATAGATAGATCTGACAACTATGACATGAAGCATGTGGGCCGAGTTAGGCGGACGCTGCGACTCATCACTCCCTAACAATATTCAATTCCATGCCCTAACTATAAGCTTTATCAAAGCATAACCAAGAGAGACAAGGTAAAGAGAGGGGCCTGGTCAGGCTAGAACTCTCCCCAACCGGATCGGGCTGTATGCCAAGCCTCCCTTTAGTTTTATTATTTTCTTGATTATGTGATAGATCTGACAACTATGATGAGAAGCAGGTGGGCCGGGTTAGGCGGACGCTGCGACTCCTCACTCCCTAACAATATTCAATTCTATGCTCTAACTATAAGCTTTATCAAAAAGGAAAGTCTTAAGCCTACTCTTAAATGTGGAGACGGTGTCTGCCTCCTGAACCCAAATTGGAACCTGGTTCCACAGGAGAGGAGCCTGATAGCTGAACGCTCTGGCTCCTGTTCTACTTTTAGAGACTCTAGGAACCACAAGTAACCCTGCATTCTGGGAGCGTAGTGCTCTTGTAGGGTTGTAAGGTACTATGAGCTCTTTAAGATAAGTTGGTGCCTGACCATGAAGAGCTTTGTAGGTGAGAAGAAGGATTTTAAATTCTATTCTGGATTTTACAGGAAGCCAATGCAGAGAAGCTAAAACAGGAGAGATGTGATCTCTTTTCCTGGTTCTTGTCAGAACACGTGCTGCAGCATTCTGGACCAGCTGAAGAGTCTTTATGGACTTTTTCGAGCAGCCTGATAATAAAGAATTGCAGTAATCCAGCCTAGAAGTAACAAATGCATGGAATAGTTTTTCTGCATTTGCTTTATGTGGGAATTAAAGGACATATCCTGATCAAAGATAACTCCAAGATTCCTTACAGTGGTGCTGGAGGCCAGAGTGATGCCATCCAGAGTAACTATCTCTTTGGATAATGCGTCACGGAGGTGCTTGGGTCCCAGAGCAATAACTTCAGTTTTATCTGAGTTTAACATTAGAAAATTACAGCTCATCCAGGTTTTAATATCCTGAAGGCACATTTGAAGTTTACCTAACTGATTAGTTTCATTTGGCTTGATCGATAGATATAATTGAGCATCATCTGCATAACAATGAAAGTTTATGGAGTGCTTCCTGATAATTTTGCCTAAAGGAAGCATATATAAAGTGAACAGGATTGGACCGAGCACAGATCCTTGTGGGACTCCATGACTAACTTTGGCGTGCGCAGAGGATTCATCGTTAACATGAACAAACTGAGATCGATCTGATAAATAAGACTTAAACCAGCTTAGAGCAGTCCCTTTAATGCCAATAAAATGTTCCAATCTCTGTAATAAGATATGGTGGTCAATGGTATCAAATGCAGCACTAAGATCTAATAACACCAGTACAGAGATAAGTCCTTTGTCTGATGCAATTAGTAGGTCATTAGTAATTTTCACAAGTGCTGTTTCTGTACTATGATTAACTCTAAATCCTGACTGAAAATCCTCATATAAGCTGTTGCTATGCAGAAAGTCACATAGCTGTTTGGGCGACTACTTTCTCAAGAATCTTAGAGAGAAATGGAAGGTTGGATATAGGTCTATAGTTGGCTAAAACATCTGGATCAAGGTTGTGATATTTGCTTGGTAATTATTGGTTATATCTAGTTTCTAGTGTTATACCATGGAGCTAACCGTCTTTGTTTTATTATCTTCTTTTTTAGAGGGGCAACAGAGTCGAGTGTCGTTTGCAGCAAGCCTGCTGCCCTATCAACAAAATGATCGATTTGGGAGGGACTGAAATTAGCATAGGAGTCCCGTTACTTTGTGACTTAGTAATGAATTAAATGCTAATGGAATCACATCCTTAAATTTAGCTACAGCACTATCAGATAGACATCTTGTATTGAAGGTTTTGCCTAATGGCGTGTAGTTCAGCAGTAGAAACTTGAAAGTAATCAAGCAGTGGTCAGATAGAAAGGGATTCTGTGGGAACACTTAAAATGTTCAATTTCAACACCATATAACAGAACAAGATCGAGGGTGTGGTTAAAACAGTGAGTCGGTTTATGAACACTTTGAGAGAAGCCAATAGAATAAGAACTTTGTCCGTTTTTAGCACTAAATTTGACAAAAACTCTGCAAATTCAGATAAGAATTCAGAGTATGGACCAGGTGCTCGGTACACTATAACAAATAGAACTGGTTGCATTGATTTCCAACTTGGGTGTGAAAGACTAAGAACAAGACTTTCAAATGAGTTATAATTTAGTTTAGGTTTAGAGTTGATTAGTAGACTAGAATCGTAGATAGCTGCAACTCCACCTCCTCGGCCTGTGCCTCGAGGAATGTGAGTATTAATATGACTGGGGGGGGTGGATTCATTTAGACTAACATATTCTCCATCACCCAGCTAGGTTTCAGTAAGACAGAATAGATCAATGTTAGAATCTGATATTAATTTATTTACTAGTACAGCTTTAGTAGAGAGAGATCTGATGTTTAGGAGTCCACATTTAATTCTCCTATTGTATTGCACTATTGCACTTGTGGTTTTAAACTGTTGGCTACAGTAACTAACGACTGATCTATCATGGTGCGGAAACGGACTTCTAACTCACTAAGCCTCGCCTCCGTGTCTTTAAATAAACTACACTTGTTACACATACTATTGCCGTTAAAGGATGCAGAGGAGTAACATCTCAGACATCGAGCAAGAGAAAGTAGGAGAGGGAGACGACATGGCTAACTGCTAAGCTAAAGTCGCTAGCAGCTAGGCTAAAGTACGGTAGCGTTAGTGCTAGCTACCAAGCGTTCAAAACAACTGTTATTTAACGAAAGTCACTGAAAGACGTAAAACAAATGCTTATGCCTATGCCCCGTTGATGCGAGCTCTAAGCGAAGCAAATGTAGTTTAATGCACAACCCTTTTACTTAACCAGATATGGCTAACAGCTAAGCTGAAGTCGCTTGGCGTTAGCTACCAAGCTTTCGAAAACCGTTATTTAACAAAAGTCACTGATCATGTAAAGAACTGTGAGTGCTTAGGCAGAACTACTATAAGAATAAGTGTTTAGCAGACAGTTTGCCGCTGTAATAGCAAAACTAACAAATTGAACTAGTAGTTTAGAGAGCAGCAACACGCTACCAACACACAAGCACAGGAAACGGAAATGAGTCAGGTACGCTTACCGTGCGATGCATTCAGGTGACAGGCTGACAGTATTCTTAAATATACTTGTGATACAACTGTAATCTTACCAGGACAGGTTGGATGACTCACCTAAAACTTTCTCCTTGTCTGCAGTCTGGAAGCAACTCCTTCATCGGCAGCGGTGTCTGATCGCCCTTCATGTTGAATATACTTGTGTGTACAGTATATAGTAATGTTTGAATAAATGTTATAGTAAAGAGACATGTAAACCTTACGAGTTATTACAGGTCCAGGAAACAATTTAACGGAAAAAAAACTATACTATATATTATATTATATTATATACACACGCCCAAGAACTTAATGACACAGACAAACCAGTTCATTTAAAGCATTTATTGTTAGAATGCCAATCTGTCCGCTATTTTTGTTTTTTAACGAGCCGGCAAAGGCCCACGCAAAGTATTGTGGGTGATTTGGGACCGCAAAGGATACACAAATGCATCCTTCTCTGTCTATGGGAAATTTTCTGAATGAAGGACTCAGTCCTTGGAGGAATTCGGAGGATCCTCAAAATGGGAACGGTCCTTCGACGGACGTTGATGACGTGGCATCCTCCAAATTCTGGCTTTGGAGGATCCTTCCTTGACATTGGAAACACCCATTATGTTATTTTCCCTCCAGCATGTTTCTTTGGATTAGGGAGGCTCCAAGATCATGTTTGCAGCTGTAGCCGTGGTCCTGCTACACGTCCTGCTATGCCCTGTTACATCCTACTACGCTCTGTGGTGCCCTGTTACATCCTACTATGCCCTGTGGTGCCCTGTTACATCCTGCTACGCTCTGCGGTACCGTGCTACATAGTGCTACGCTCTGCGGTGCCCTGCTACATAGTGCTACACTCTGCGCTGCCTTGTAATGCCGTGCTGTGCCCTGCATGGCCATGAACTATACTACAATTTTTTTTAGTCACTATTCCATTATCTGTTAGTGTGACTGTTATTGCCACTATTCATTTCAACCCCAGCCGGTCGTCAGACACCACCTACCAAGAGCCTGGGTCTGTCCTAAAAGGAGTTTTTCCTCACCACTGTCACACTGTTGCTTGCTCTGGAGGGAACTACTAGAACTGTTGGGTGTTAAATTATGTGGTCTAGTGTGGTCTAGACCTACTCTATCTGTAAAGTGTCTCACTAACTCTAACTCTTGTTATGAATTGATACTATAAAAAAAATTGAATTGAATTGTCGTCGTCCCCACAACCCGCAGGCGTAGGGAGGCGACCCTCTCGTCCACCGGGGTGAACTCTAACGTAGCAGCGCACAGCCGGGGGCTTGTGAGTTTCCTTGAATTGAGCTTGGGTCTCCCACACCAAAGGCATTTGTTATATCCACTGCACCATTACTACCCTTCATCTAGAATAATATTAACACATGATAAACACACCTTTAATTAGTTGTATGAAGAGTTGTATTAGAGTATTATAAGAAAACATCACCAACAATGCTCAACAGCAGGAAAATAAAGGACCAGGTGTTTTTGCCTCTTTTTGTAATTGCTTTTAACTATTTGAATGTCAAGGGATAGGAAAACCACAGAGCTTATTAATTTTTTTCATATTTGTTCCCTTGCAAGAACATTCCAGGGACTCATTTTTTCCAGGAATAGAACAATTTGGTCCAACACCTGGTTTGTGGCTGTTTTTACTTTCATGCTTGATCACTGAATAAAAGTTCACAGTGGGGGTAGTTGAGTGTTTGGGCATGAATTGAAATGCCATGGAGTGTGCAGAAAGCCTTACATTTGGCATTGCTTCTCGTGAACTCCCACTGATATAATATGTTCATTTTGTGCAATGAGGCAGTAAAACATTACTAATGAACTAAGCCGCCACCAGCTTGAGATTCCAACCTCCTGTTGAAAACCAAGTTCTGAAGTACCACATTAAGCACTTTCTGCCTCACTGGACTGGGCTGCATTTGAATTTTGGCCACTAAACAAAGAGCGAGAGGCAGATACTACACAAACACAGGGAGTGGATGCAATCAAATCACATGCTATATTAGCCAAGCCACTGCTGGGGGAAGAATAGAGCAGGAGTTACAAAGCACTCAAAGGGGGAAGAAGTAGGGGCAGACTGAGGAAAAGATGGACGAGACTGCATTGGCTAAATATATGATTGCGCCAAGTCATGGCCTCGCTATGGGCAGAAATATGTGTCACTACAAACAGAATTCAAATAATTTATATTTTACTTGGTATTGTTTAAAGCTGTATTTGATTCTTACTAAAAAATGCAACTCTATACTTCCACATTCAGTTCTTGCAATTCATGCTCAGTAAACTGAGACACACATCCGGTTGTTGAGGAAGAACAATCAAGTGCAGAATCACAGAACTTTGGTCTATGTACGTTTTTTAAGTTGTTTATTGGCTTAAATCCAAAGTGGCAGAAACCAAAATGCAGTACAGCTGTAGTAACTCTGTGCTGGGTCTAACCTGTGTAATGACAGCAACAGAAATGCCGCATCAGCAACTTTCAGTTACTGCTGTTAGGTTAGAGCAACGCTGCTGCTGAAAATGGCTTCGCCACGGAACATGAAATGGGGCGCCTCTCCTGTGGAAACAGCGCCTAGTCTGGGCTTGGGAGGCAGACACCATCCCCATATTTAAGAGTTAGCTTAAAACTCTCCACTTTGATAAAGCTTATAGTTAGGGACTGATGAGTGGCAGCGTAAGGTAGGGGACGGTGTAGCCACAGTCATGGCGCCCCCTCCCTTTTGTTGCTTCTCCTCATAGTTGTCAAATTCAACTCCAACCCTTTGTAGGCTGGCTGTGGTTTGCCTTGGACCAGCTCTTAGTTATGCTGCTATAGTTGCTCAACCTCTGTCCCCTTCCCCAGTCCTCCCAACTAACCAACATCATCTGACAATAGCCCTGCTCAACACTCGATTCCTAAGTAATAAAACTTTCATCTTGAATGAATTCATCACTGACAACAAAATGGACTTCTTCTGCATCACCAAAACCTGGCACAAACACCTGGACTACTTCACACTCAACCAGATCACACCAACAGGATTCACCCACACAGACAAACCATGCACCGAGGGACGGGGAGGTGGCATTGCCACTGTTCACAGAAAGGACATTAAAATAACCACCATCTCCATCCCAGCCACCCTGTCTTTTGAACATTTCACCTTCAAACTCTCTGGTCTCAGTCCTCGCATCACTTCCGTTATCTACCGCCCCCCAGCCAGACCCCACATGCTCTCAAATTTTCACATTTTTGTGATCTCAGCTCTGGGCTATATCACCCTCTGTTCTCATCCTTGTAAAATCTGACTTGCTCATCATCGGCCCAAAATCCCTCACTAAGAACACCCGTAACTTCGGTCTCACTGTCAACAACTCCACCCTGTCTCCATCCCCACACATCCGTAACCTGGGAGTCATTTTCAACAGCAACAAAATAACCAGTACTGCCTTCTTTCACCTCAAAAACATTGCAGAATTGACTACGGCAACAGCATCCTCTATGGTTCATCTGCCAAATACAACTCCAATACATCCAAAACTCTGCTGCTCTTCTCCTCACACACCCGTTCCTGTGATCACACCACTCCCATCGTTCAGAACCTCCACTGACTCTGTTTGACCAGCGCATCCAGTTTAAAGTCCTCCTCCTCACCCACAAAACCCTCTATAACCAGGCTCCTTCCTACCTCACAGACAAACCTGGATAATTCTTTGCAGCTGCTGCCGTGGTCCTGCTCGACGCCCTGCTACTTCCTGCACTGGCCAGTAATATTACGGCTATAATTATTATGAATTATATTTTTCATTATCTGTATATCTGCATCAATGTCTCTGTGTCCCAACCTGTGGCAGGTGGCCACCCACCAATAGTCAGGCTCTGAGGCTTCAGTAAAATGGAAGTTTCTCTTCACCACTGTTGCACCAAATGCATCTGTAAAGTGTCCTGAGATAACTCCTGTTGTGATTTTAATAAATTAAAACTGAATTGAAGTATACAGTATACACTTTGTTTTATTGCCATTTAATACAAGTTTGAAGTCTATCAGTTCATCTGGCAAAGCATTGAATGAAAGCTGCAGGTTTTCAGTAGACATTATAGTCACCCCAACAAAAATGAAAAGGGTGTCATCTGCATGAAGGTGGATGTTACAGGTTTGCAAAAAAAAAGACATTTATATGTATAGTGAACAGGACTGGTCCTAAGATTGAACCTTGTGTAGTTGTTTACTTGATTGTTTACTAATGATTTGAGGGTTTTAGACAGACAAAACTGTTTTGAAATATGATGGTAGTTATTTAGGTAATTATTTCTCCAACTTCCACACTTTAGGAATTGTGCCAGTAAAATAGTTAAGTTCACAAAATGTGTTACATGCTCTCTGATTATGAAGGCAGAAAGCGTGAGAAGAAAAGAGGCAAAATTTAACATATGCACACTGCAAAAAAAACTACGCCACATAAGTGGCTTAACTCTCCCTACAATACATTAAAATTTGCTATTTCAATTTTTAAATTAGCTGGATACATGGTTAAACATATTTTGCCCCTACCAGTTTATCGCTGTGTTTACTACTTGTACAAAACGTCCCAGTTAGATAGTAAATGGCATAAACATATTCTTTGTGAATCTTCAAAAACATTCCCCACAAGACCCAAACTAGCCTGCTTTGTTGCACAATCCAAATTGTCTTCAAAACTTGCCATTTTCAGAATGCTTGAGCTAGCTCGAAGTTTGTTGTTGTTTCCAGAAGCAAACAGAGATTGGGAATGGCAACACACAGAGAGGGGAAGGTGAGGGACATTGCACCAGATGTCAGGCAATTATCCTGGAAATGTACTGTTGTTCTTCTGTTGATTCAGACTAAAGACTTATACATCCCCAGAGTCAGGAAACAGGCAGGAAGCATCACTACAGATCCATCACACCCTAGTCTTTGCCAGAACTATCTCCCCAGCCCTGTTTCAGCACTGGAGTATGGTCTGGCTGCACGAGTTAACATTCTGGTATAGGTCTGGACCAGACCACCTGGTATATATAACAGTCTGGTATATATAACAAACTAAGCCCCAAATGCAGCAAGACGTGCCCCTACAAAATAAAAGGCGGCAAAGCGGAAGCGGACATCCCGCACCTGAACTGTAGATCTGGTAAGCCTTACTAATCACACCTTGGACACAACCTGTTCCAATGTCTGCCTTCTGGTAGGTGCTGAAGAACACTTTACGCCAAAATAACCAGAGACCAACATTTCATCACAGAGACATCACACTTTTTAAACACATCTGTCAAATATAAATCTAAGCATCTGTTATATACACTGTAGTCTATATGCTGTCCAGTCATATTCACCTTCCACTGTCCCATAAATCCCATATTTATTCCAGCACCCTTTGCACTCTGTACATTACATTGAGAGAATACAATAGAATGGTACACTTTATATTATGCTTACATTATGTATGTTTTGCTGGTAATAGTCTGTACCACGTTCTTTTGTTCATGGGGGTTCAGGGAGTAAAACCAACAACCATTCTGTTACAAGCCTCCTGCTCTCCCCCAGGCTACTGCTGTCCTCAATGCAGTCAGGGAAACTATGAAATAGAGAGAGGGAGGAGAGGGAGAGAGGAGAGGGGGCAAAGTTCTGCATAAATGATCTAATGTGAATCAGAGCCTGAGTGAAAGAAAATCCTTGTTGACATAACCTAAATGGCTAGTCAGTGTGATGTACTGTAGCTGAGATAAGGCTACTGCTGCGAGAGAGGCTCTCTCATCCTGAATAAGTGTGCTGTAACAAAGTTCAGGCAAGAACGAGAGGAGAGGAGAGTTTTGAGAGATTGAAAAGAAAGAGCAGAGTTGAAAAGTTCTTGCTTTCTCACCATTTGTGCTCAACTCCGTTTCTTAAATTACTTCTGCTTCAACCAGATATTATAAAAGTTGAGTCAGAAACATTCAAAATGCAAATGTAGTAAGTGTAGCTTTGGAGCAGCTTTGTGTCTGTCTTTCCTGTGACTGAAATTAACTTTAAGCATTTAACCATGCCTGTGTGGTGAGGAGTGGAAAATTTAATTATGAGTCCTAAAAAGGGGGAACTAACTTAGGAACCGACAATACCACCTGGGTACTTGCACTCCAGGATATGAAAACCAAATTCTAATAAGGGCACAGGGTCAGAACTGATGAGGCAGAGACAGTAGGTATAGTAGGTAGGTATTCATGTATTACCAAAATAGCAATGGGACAAAAGAAAGACACAACTGAAAAAAAGAATAAATAAAAAAAAAACCTGTTAGCAACTTCAATCTCAATCTATACAACAATCTCAGAACATACACTCAAGAAAAATAATAATATATTAAAAGTAAACAAACTCAATTAACTTAAAGATAGGGCTGTAACGATACACCAAACTTCAAACAATCAAACTGGTTTGATTCGGTTCACGATTTTGACCCACGATTTGATAAAAACCTTGATTCTTTTTTCTTTTTTTTGGGTGGGGGTGGGGTTTTAATACAACACTTGTTCTGCAGATACCTTATTTATTGATATTGATTGATTTCCAATGTAAGATTCCAATGTACCTTAAAATAATGTTTCCAAAATCTTTTCAGTGGTTCATTAACTCGTTGGAATGAGACATAAGAATAATGGTAACAATTTTACTCCCAACCTGTAGGGGGAACAAAGAGGAAAAGTGCTTTGGTGCCTACGGTAATGGTGATGGTTGACAAGTAGCTAATGCTAATGTAATTCTTGGTGGGTAACGTAAGATTACGACACCATTCAACACGCTCATTTATTTTTAGTATGATTGTTTTGACCACGGTTAACAACTCTGGGCTAGCTTACCGCTAACGTTAACTGTATAGATAGACGACAAATCTAATGGTAATTTTCCTAACTAGCACACCTCTGTCTTCTGCCTTAGTCTCTCGGCACTGCAAGGCTTCAGTCAGGATTAGAGCTGACAACTGCCCGGTCCGGGGAAACATCCATTCCACAGCCAGCTAGCAACCATTCGCTATCATTACAGCCCGGCCCGGGGACCCCTCCACAGTCAGCCCCCAGCCAGCTAGCAGCCATTCACTATCATTACAGCCCCGGTCCAGGGACACATCCATTCCACAGTCAGCCCCCAGCCAGCTAGCAACCATTCACTATCATCACAGCCCTGGTCCAGGGACACATCCATTCCACAGTCAGCCTCCAGCCAGCTAGCAACCATTCACTATCATTACAGCCTTGGCCCGGGGACACATCCACAGTCGGCCCCCAGCCAGCTAGCAACCATCCCGGTCAGCATTTAACTCCGGTGCTAAGGACGCTAATGGCAGTTTACCAGTGAGGCCCTGATAAAGCATCAAGCGATTCTTCAATACAGGGAAAGGGAAAAGCATCCTTGCGAGCCTTTCTGTTCAAAAGTCGGTAGTCTACACACAACCGAAGGCTGGCATCTTTCTTTTTCACAAGCACAATGGGAGAGGCAAAGGGGCTAATAATTTCTCTGTTGACCTGTGCATCCAGAAGTTGCCTTTGCCACCTCGTATCCGTATCGCTGGCGCACTGGCACCTCATCTAGTAATGGAATATCATGAGAAATGAGGTTAGTGCAACCTAAATCTCCCTCATAGGCTGAAAATACCCCACTATATTTCTGCAGTAAACCCCCAACTTGACACTACTCCCTCCTGCGTGAGTGCTGCTAAATCAACTGCATTGATCTTATCCTGCGCTAAACTTGGGGTAGTCTGTGCAAAGACAGTAGCTGTCACGCCCTCTGTCCAACTTCCCGGGCCCAAACGTTGACAATGGGGATATATACAGTGCCTTTACTCATTAAAATCTGATTTACCAGATGCTGGGGACCTGTGGCTGCCACCATTTTCATAGTACCCCCTGAGACTCGGCAAACCCTCCCCCCTTTTACCTTTACACAACCTGAACGTGCAGGGAGGGCTTTAGTTTGAACCTGATGACACTGCGGAAGGGCCTGCTGAATGAGCGTGGGAGCCTGTAACACAGAAGGTATGTTAAATAGAGCAGGCCCAGGCTGCACAAACAACTCCCACTAACATTTATTCCTAGTACATCTGGGACTGAGGGCTCCCTATATGGAGTATCTTGAACAACCAACACCCGCTGCCTGGTGGTAGTTTTGCCATAAAGCTTCACATACAGTTCCAGATAGCCCACATATGGTATTGCTAACCCGTTAGCCGAACTTAACCATAGCCAATTACAGGCCTGGAGTTTTGGGCCCCAGGGTTCAAAATGCGCTCTCTCGGTCATCATTTACACCATTGAGCTTGTGTCCACTAAGCAGGGGACATGCACCCCTCCCATTAGTACTGAAATATTTGGACATACAGAAACCTCTTTCGTGAGTAGCAGCCAAATCCGAGCCAGAAGAGCCCCCGCCTGAACTTTGGTGTTCAGGGGGTCCCTGGTTTTGGGGAGGTTGTGTGGCTACAGGCGCTGGCTATAGCTGTATGGCAGCATAATCTTCTCTACACTTGCAAAGTGACCTGGTTTTTGTCACTTCCTACAAATCAGTATTCTCTTACCATGCCCTGAGGGAATTCTAGGGCCTGCCATAAGGGCTGTAAGGTGGGTCAGCTGCTCTTGCTGGTTCCTGAGGATTTCCTCCTTCCAAATGCATTGGGAACAGAACAGTTTCTGCCCCTTGTGCCCCCAGCTATCCCTTCTTGTTCCCATCTAATGCCCTCAGTGCGGACATCAAGGTGGCGGTTTGGTGACCCTGGACAAACTGCTTGAGCTCTCTGCGAAGGGAACAATCAGACACATGCTCACCAAATTGATCTGTCAACAACACCTCCCCCCTATCAAACACATTAATGCATGGGAGAACTCTTGCAATGTTTGACAGTCTTGTTGTTTCCTTGAAAAGAAATCTTCCTGCAGAGACACATGATTTTAAAAGACAACTGGCTGTGCCAGGAGCTGCCCAATACCTGGTGCTGTTCTACAAAACAAACCTATACAAGCCACCAGTCTCTGCCTACAGTAATCCTGCCGACAACGCCAATAATGGCGAGGAGTGGAATATTTCATTATGAATACTAAAAGGGGGAACTAACTTAGGAACCCACAACACCAACTAGGGAACCTCAGGATATGAAAACCAAATTCTAATAATGGTACAGGGTCAAAACTGAGGTTTTGGTTTCTGAGGTTTCTGTGGTTCACTACACCTGCTTTATCATAGCACATTGAACAAACTGCTTCCTGCTGGCTAATCACTTGAAAAATCAGATGATGATGATCAGCTGATCTCATTAATTTCTGATCCAATCTCTACCAAGATTCATTCACGTCACACCTAAACAAGCTCAATCAGATGAGCTGCAAATGGAGAGTCTCTTCACTAATGCATGTCAGATAGTTTCCTCTTATTAGGAGCATCATCACAAGTTTAGGGTGAATTGTCACTTTTGCTTTTTAATTGAATGTGATGCATCACTGGGCTGAAATTAAGTCTTACAGATGTCTGCTGTCATTTTATAGTCATAAGGGGAGGGATCAGTTAGAGTTGAAACAGTTATAGGTGTATCTCTTATGAAACATGCTAAGTATTTTGGGTAGCAGAGGCACAGAGTTGTTATAATTGATCACGCTTTGTTTAACTTTGACTCCACACCGAGTAGGTTCTTCTTGTTTCTCTGTCCTTTGGGGGATCCAGTTTCCTCCCACAGTCCAAAGACCTTCAGGTCTTGAGAAGAGGACATTTGTATGAAGATGTAATAGATTCATGTATTATTTATGTGTCATGTATTGTAGTCTTTTTTTGTTTGTTTGAATATGTTTTTTTTTATTTTTTATCTTGCACTCCTGACTGTATATCAAGTTCCATTTGGGATAATAAAGTGACTGAACTGATCACATATTCATAGACATGCACAAATCACATTTTCAGGTTGTAGGTACAGCTTCTGAACATGAACTACCAAGTAGTTAAAAGGAACTTCAGTAAATTCAAACTCAAGTATTGTACTTAACTTGAGCATCTCAGTCGTGCTACTGGATACTTCAGCTTCACTGCATTTATATTACAGCTAGTATTCTAGTATTCTTCTGGACACCTGAGATATTTTGGAACAAGAAATCTCCCTCCAATAACAGACCTGTATGTTTTGACGGGCAATTGACTCATGGAGGTTGTGGCTTTAAGTGAATATAGTTGGAATAATGGTGATCAGCTGATTGAGTTGGAAACAGGAAATAGAAAAACCTTAATTAACAAAATAGCAAATAACATAGGCAATATCTTCCTAATTGAACATTTGTGAGTTGCGCATGCGTCACTTTGCGACAAGTAGCCTACAAGATGCTAACGAGAGACTTCTGTAATGTCAGAACAGTAAAAATGGACCTACTTAACCAAGTTCATTCACTGCTGGCTACAAGCTAGCATCAAACACAACAAAGGCTGTCAATTGAATGGCGTTTTGAGCTAACGTTAGCAATCCATCAATCATAGATTGCCGCCTGCTGGAAATTAGATATAATGTAGGGTTAAAGCACCTGCATTGGCTTCACTTTGCAGGCCTGAAAGTTGCCTCGTGGTCTTTTTTTATCCAGTATATAAGATGTCAGCAGTGCTCATTGCATGTTATGAAAATATAGCCCTTTAAATTTAGTTTCTGATTTGATTACTGTTAAGTATCTGAACTTAATAACTTTAGCCCCTATTTTAACGGTTTAAGTGCACGGCGTAAAGCTTGTGTTTAGGGCGTGTCCAAATCCACTTTTGCTAGTTTGACGGCGAAAAAAAGCGTCTGTGCGCCGGGTGCATGGTTGTACTTAGTGTCTTGATTAATCATAGGTGTGTTCTGGGTGTAACAGGAAATATTAAATAAAATAATACATTTTTGTAATCTTTTGCATGTTTGTGTGCTGCTGCGTGACCCTGTGTGTGCAACAAGCATAGTGTGCGCGTGTCGTGCGCACCTAGGCGCATTTTACTAATTAAAATAACAATAAAATGCTATGCTATTGACTTTAGACCAGGTTTTTGTTGGTCAATGGCACAATCACTTCCCGTTGCCTCAAGATAGCAATACGCCCAGAATGCACCTGAACACCCCTTCCTGTAAGACCAGCACGCTCATGGGCGCAGGTGCATTTCCTATTTAAACGACACACGGACTTTGCGCCGTGCTGTGTTGGGTGCGAGATAGGGCCCAGTATCACAAAGCTGCATTGAGCTATGACACCATGTTCATTACTGCTGGCAACTTTTCATACTGTTTGCCCTTGAGAGTGGATAGAAAAATAAACACAGATGTACTGCACAGTGAGAAAACAATATTTTCAAGGAATTTTTTATTTTTTTACCGTAGAAACACTGTACATAAATTACTTTCTCTGAGACTAATATCGATGTACGGATAGTGGAATTTCTCGACCTTCAAAATAAAAAAAAGATCAACCCATAAAACATTGTCAACTCTGAAAAAAGATTGGTAGCATATGATGTTAACACTCTGTGTAAAGTTCCTGTTCTTTCCTTTAAATGATTAAAGATGCCTTCCCAACCTTGTAAACACACATACACACAAAAAACTCCTCTATAAGAGTACAGAGACCCACAATCAATGAGAAAAACATCCACATCGATTTTTGATCTATTACTGTTACCCATTAAAGTCACTGATGGCGATGCACTGTCCCTTTAAGGAGAAACAAGCAAAAAACAAGGCGAGAAGCAACGATTAGTTACTACTCACAGCAACCCTGCCCCCCCAAAGCCATGACAACATGTTTCTATTGCAAGCAATACTACTACCTTTGACCGATAAAAGCACAAGGTCTATGCATTATGAGGCTGAGTCACATTTTGCAGAAGTGAAGGACTCCAGGGCTGACAGGGGACCAGTGTTTTACAGGACCGGTGAGCCCACTCGGTCCATAAAGAATCAGAAACAGATGTGGCACCATGGCCGCCTTGTTTCCTCACAGACCGCTGTTGATTGTAGTCTGAAACTGTACAATTTTTATAGACCTTGTAAAAGTACAGGGGATGAGAAGGAGTGTTTCAGAACTGACCAAAGAGATAATAGATAAGAAGGAAACAAAAAACACAACTCAAACTTTTGTTTAGTTCAGATCATTCTGGTGGTGGTGGCGGTGGTGGCGTAGTAATAGTAGTAATAGTGGTATAGGTAAATAGTATGTAAACGTTTTTTTTTGTTCATTTTTTTATATCCCCTTTTTGTCTGAAGCAAATGCAAGTTTATATATAAAAACAAAACAAAAAATCCAAACAGAAAATTAGTCTTTTTTATTCCCCTCATTCGTACAAATTGTAGTCCTTTTTTTGTGGCTGTCTCTCTTAGAGAGAGTCCACAAGAGTTCCAGTTCCTTCAGCCATGGAAACAATAGATCCTATAGACATGGCTCATCGAGGCCTATAACCCGGAGCAATGGGTCAAACCCGGACCCACACAGATATGATACCGGCATCATCTGTAAGGGATCCACAGACATTTCTTATATTGACTGCTCTGACAGTTTACAACTGTCTAAATGCTAGGGGGCTCGTCTAGTTGTGATGGCTGCTGAAATGCTCAGTTGGCTATTTCAACAAGTCTTTACATCCCACTGTTTCACAGCTAGATAGCACACGATTATAGCACTCAGGTTAGCCCCGTCTACCAGAGAGAGGGGGAGGGGCATGCGTGCAGGCTGTTTAAAGGCAGACGACAGGGCAAATGAAAGAAAATACAGATAGAAAAAGAAAGAGAGAGAGAGAAGGCATTGGTCAAACGACTGAACCTTCTTGCAGGCTCATACGATTGTTTTAAACCATCACAACTGTAGTTTCATAATGTTTCGGGTCATTTGCGTTTAAGTGACTGTCCACTACAAATCCTACTTCACCATCCTCAGAATAAATCTAAATTTGCAAACACGGGGTCTCTTCAGTGGCTACGTTTGAGTCTCAAGAGAGTCTGTGACATCCATTTTGTGTTAAACTGAACTTTTTGTTAGTCTTAGACAGTCACATTATAGAAATTAGGTGTTGTTGATGCCGTGTTACCTCCTCCCTATCTCACTCTGCCGTAAGAACTGCATGTTGTTAGCGCTGTCGGCTAGCTCGGGGTACTGCTCTATGGACAAGACGTAGTAGCCATCGAAACCCAAAACCTTCCCGCTGCTCAGCAGCTGCCTTTTCTCTCCCTCCGTCCACAGCCGAACTCCTTCCTCCCCGTCTCTCACCCGCTGCTGCTCGCGGGCCCAGGCGCTCGCCAGCGCCCTTTGCCTTGCATGCTCCAGGATTCGCGCTTTCTCCTCATCCAGCGTCGTCCCGTAACGCACGTGAAGTGCCAGAGCGCCGTACTGCAGCTCCACATCAGCAAAGCGGCGCGTTCGCCCATTCATCACCGTTGTGGACTGGGACACTGTGACATTCACACCGTTTTCCAGTGATTTTCTGCCCGAGGTGAGCCGCAGTGCGCTGAGGTCGTTCTCAGGCAGGCTGGTCTTGATGAAGTAGTGCGTGTCTCGTCCCTCCACTGTATAATGTAGGTCTTCGAGGTAAAAGGCGTTGTTTAAAACTGCAGCCACTTTGATGCAGTCCTCATTGGCAATATTGAGAGCGTTGGTCACCACGCGGCCTTGGATCACGGCGAGCATCACTCCCTTGCCAATCAGAGACTTGACGGTGGCAAACCACAGCCAGGGTTTGGCGTGGTCTGAATGTCGCCGGCTGAGCTGGATTTCTGGCATGCGCTCAAAGGACAGGAAGGCCCGAGACTGACGAGTCACCTCCTGCTGGACACCTGAGATGGACTGTGGACGAGAGAAAGAGGAAGTCATGTCTATGGAGCTTACCGTTTAAGACATTGTTAACATAGAAAAAATACATTATGCAAACACTGCTTTGAAAGAACACTGCATTGTAATACAGAAAATAAGGAACAATGTATGGGTCGGTTACTTCATCTGTCCTCAAGCTCATATCTCACACAGGTCTTTTGGCATAAAATGCTCATATTATGCTTTTTGGCTTTTTCCCTTTCTTTTATGTGATAAATATCTTTTTTTGTGCACGTTATAGGTTTACAAAGTGAAAAAGCCCAAAGTCACCCCACAAAGGGAGTTACCATCTCCAACAGAAAACCCTGTTCACAAACTGCTCACCTCAGCTCTATTGTAGTCCAGTCTTTACTTCAGAGACAAACGTGACATCACTTTGTAACACATGTTATAATGCTTGCCCAGCTGCTAGCGTGGCACGCCCTCATACTCTGCTCCTGAGTAGTCCATGTAACCATGTAAACCTATTCTGGTACAACCTCTAAATACAATTATGAACCTGAAAATGAGCAGAATATGAGCACTTTAAGACTGAATTTGCAGCCTGTCCAGACCAGCAGCATTTTTAGAGCTGCAGTTCTGACAACACATGGGTGAGTGGGATGCATGTGTGAACTGTCTGTCTATGTTTTATGTTTAAGATGGTAGGTTTATGGCAAGTGGGTCAGTCTATCTGATCTTGTTGAGGGAGCTGATGTAGCTACATTGTCACCAACTGTAGGGTACCCCAACATTTTTTACACCCTGAACTGTTTTTGTATTGTTATATGTAGCTGACTGGAACTTTTTAAAGTAATTAAATCCTAGTCCAAAAAGTTCTAGAATGATTAATTAATAATAATAATATATAATATAGATATACAGTAGAGTAATTAATTACAAATTTAAGTTATGTGGCCTAGTAATACCTTAACTAACCATTTGGAAGTTAGTACAAGGACTGATTCACCAAGGAACAGTGATTATATGCAATCATGACATAGGACTGTATATTGTGTGGTCTTTTTTTCTCTAAATTTCATTCTCTGACCAAACAAGTGTAAAGATAGCAACTATAACTGAGTGAGTGTAAGAAAAGAGGAAGGAGCAGAGAATGCAGCTTTAAGCCAAGAAAGGCGTGACTGGTTGGTTTCGCTGGAAGACTCTTTATTGTCTTCTCTCCTCATTATTCTCACTCCATTTCTTCCTCCAGCATCTTCTTTCCCCTCCATTTCCTGATTTTCTTTTCTCTGTAAAAACAGGTTGTTTCTTGATTTCCTCACCTTTTCATTTTCACGTTTTCAACTGCTTTGTTTCCTTCTCAATTTTATAGTTTGTAGTTTTCATCACACTTTTCTGAATGTGTCTTTTGAATCACAACTTTCTTCCCCATTTTGTCTTTTTATCTTCTCTATTGTGTTTTTATTTGTATATGTATGAAATGCACTTGTCTTTCCTCATGGTCATTTTATTATCATCAGTGTGTATAACTGTATTTAGTTGGTAGCATTACAAATAGTATTGTACACATTTATGATCTCTGTAGAATATATGTGTAGCACCTTTGAATGCAATGTATTGTTATATTTAGTTTTCTTTTTTTCTGTGTGTAGAATTAACAGATTGAGGCTGCACTGTGGGTAAAATAGAATTTAAAAATTAAAAATATAATAATATATTCAAATAAATAGTTTTAATACAGTGACCAATGACCAGTGATGTCACAACAGGTAAAACATACCTGTGTCACATGACTTTTAAGCAGTGCAGCAGCTATTTCTGCTCCATGCAGTTAAATGTGGATAACAGTCAGCTGCTGCCAATACAACGGTGGGGGGGCTGTTGCTCTTAAGTCATCTACATCTGTAATTCTTTCAACCGCAGGGGCGATTGTAGCCCTTTGTAATTCAGGAAAAATTCTGAGCCATTTTCAGATAAAAGTGCTTGTCAGCCATTAGTCAAGGTCATTTGTAATACCATCTCACCTTTTGTAGTACTGGCCCTGTGGCTCAGCATTAAAGTACATTTTGTCAGAATTATTGTCTTTTTACTTTCATAATTCAGTGTTTCCCCTATCACAATGGTCTAAAATGATGTTAAAATGCACGTTAGCACAGTAGAATAACGTTTGAAAAAATTATGTTAAAAGGTTGCCTAGAGCTCTGAACCTAGAATCGCTGGTACTTAGGATACATACAGGCAGGTCATCCCACAGCTGGCTCTTTTTCATCTCCAGTGACGGCTGCGTCAGGTCAAACTTGGGAATGGGGAATCCTGGGATTGCATTGTGGAGATGGAAGCCAAATGTGACCAACCAGATATTGATATCTACAGAGAAAGAGAGCAGTGGATATGGAAGAGAGAGAAATATGAGAAGTTGAAGAGTGGTTTCAAGGCACATGTACACTGTGCTTTTATATTGTAAATGTTTTCTTGTTACCTGTGACATATTCTTTGACCTGATGAATCTTGCTGATGGGGTTGTTGCCTCGGAACATGTAGAGGTTGAAGGGCTGGGGGTCTTTACCAACATGTGTCCATGTGCTGATATCAGGAGTGGTCCACCTTCGTAAAAGTAAACACACTCTAGTCAGACGTGACAATAAAAAGCTGGAATAGCATCTTGTTGTAGAAAATAACCTTTCAAATGCTTTGACTGGACATGAGTGAATACCTTCCAGCGGGGATGTCATAGTCTCTGTCTCCAAAATGCAGCAGTCGTGTCAGAGGATCATACAGGCCTCCATGGAAACCAATTACCAGCACAAAGTCTGGGTTGGAGTCAAAGTAAACCTCCCCATATGCCGTGTACTGTACCTACAGTACACACAGGATCAAAGAGTCATGAGGATTTGAACACATACACAAAATGCACTCAAGCACTTACTTACAAGGAAAAAACACATTCACACACACATACCTGTTTAAGCAATAGTCCATTGTTGCTGAAGACAGCCAGTGGGGTCCCAGTGTTATCACATGCAATATAAAACTCCTCTCCACTGCTGATCTCCATAGCAAACACATGGCCCTGTGCAACAATAAACATTACAATTATACACATTATGAACATAATAATATTGATAATGATGAGTTTTATGTTTGCTGTGTTCTAACTCCACACGAGGGCTATAAATAATGACGACGACACTATTATTATTAATGATTGTGGGTGTTGCTGCTGCTGATTCACTAACCATATTCACTGCAATAAAACAAGTTAATCTCTGGCTTTCACTGTGTTACATGTTCCCTAACCTGTGAAGCATTTAAAGGGATTATTTTTATGTGATAAAGTGGTGCTGCTACATAGAAAACCAGCACCTCCTCTCTAATTGAGATGCTGTGCATTCACCATGTTTTCCCTATCGTCACTGGAGTGAAGCCTGCTCCACACAGACTATCATAAATCAAAGGATGAGAGGGAAAAACCAAAAGTGATTCATAAATAGCAGTGAGTGGGAACTGTGTCCAGAGAAAGCTAGACTCCTCCACATGCAATGTTTTTACTGTTTCTGGCAGGATACTGGAGAATATGAAGAAAAGAAATAACATTTTACATTCTTGTCTTGTCAAATTGGACCACATTGACCAATTTGACAGTATGTTGGCAACGATATCACCATATTTAGAAAGACTTTTAGCTACCTGCAGATCGTAGTAAAAGGACGTGATCTCGGAGCTGGAGTGATTATAGACGTGGGTGATCCTGGTGGGGTAGTTCAGGTCAGCATAGAAGAACTGCAAGTGTTGGCCCAGACTGTTTCTAGATGCCACACGTCGACCCAAACCATCGTAACGGTACTGGATGGTCCAGCTGGCCGCTTTACTGTAGACACGAACTAAAAGACCTGAATTACAGATGATAAAAAGGAAGAACAGGGATGTGAAGAATGGCAAGTCAGTTAGATGTTGCTGTTGAAAGCTACTATGTGTGGAATTTAAAAATTGCAGATTTTGGTGGTCCCCAATAGTGGTATACACTTCAGTGGGATTGTTAAATTTTTCTAAAATGTCGGTTTAAGGCTTTGTCAAACCAGCATTCAAAACAGCAAAAGTGAATGAACTGATTATGAATCAACGCAATCACAGACCAAGTAAATCCACACAAGTTCCTTCTTGAGACTATTCTGCAGAGCCACCATGGCCAGACCTATCACCACAGCGCTGTGGAGGAAGGTCTTGCTACACCACAGCTACATTGACGTTTGTGGTTGTTTCAAAGATACTGTATATCTGTGTTGTTTGTAGTCGAAGATACAAATAACACAGAGCGTTTTTTCTCCTATCCCAGAATGTAGCTGTGGTGTAGCCAGACCTTCCTCCACAGCACTGTGGTGATAGGTCTGGCGATGCGAGACTACCATATTTGTAACTGACTAGTGTTAGCATGTTCCCAGCCGCTAGTAGTTCACCAGGTAGTCACTTTGTCTAATTCATGGGACACACGGATGATCTTTGCTGTGTCACTTCGTGGTGTGACTGGGCCTTTACACTGCTATGTTGGGTCACCGAAATAATAATTCCCACCTTTGGAGTTGTATTCAAATATCTCGGCTCCTCTCTGTCTCAGGAATCCGTCTTCATCCAGCCTGTACTGAACATCTCCCAGACGAGTGATTCTGTCCCTCAGATCGTAGCGTAGAGGGGTTAACCGACCACTGTTACCAGGGTTCAGCAAATGCAGGTTCCCATTCAGGTCATAATTATACCTGGCGGGCCAGAATGTTATACTATTAACATTTGGCATTATCAAATGATAGGGCTTTTTTCAGTTTAATGTTAAGATCCTACCTCCACATCATCTTCTCATTGAGGGAGACAGTCTGCAGCTGCCCATCAACATCATACTCGTAACCATATTTGGTCGTGTTGGCGAATGGTCCAATCTTGATCTCCCGCTTGGTGACTCGGCCCATGTTGTCGTACTGAATGGTGATCCAGTACATCAGAGACCTGAAGATCTCGTACTGGATCTCCTTGATGCGGCCGTGCTGGTCAAAGTGTTTGGTGTAGGTCATCACTGCTGTGGAGATTATCTAAGACAAGGGAAGACAAGTTCAGAAACCAACACTTTTCTTCCTCCACTGACAAACAGCTGGAGACATGAACGTCCAGACATCTGCCATGTCTGTACTTTTTCAAGTAACAATTCCGCCGCAAATTTCTAATTCCCATGAGGTCCCTTGGTAATACTAGTCTTGTACAAACTGAATAAAAACAATAGGTTTGATCACAGTTCTTAAGGGATGTATTTTAAATCTGCTGTAAAATATATCATTCTGTCACATCAGTAATGTAGAATTGTTCTGATATGATGTCCTACCCATATCTCCTACCATGCTGACTAACCCTTGATTCCAGGTGCAGCTGTGAAAAATCTCAGTTTGGAAGGGCCGAGAAGGGTGAAACAGTAAAGTCACACAATTAAGATTTTTTACTGGGACGTAACTATGTCACTAGCTACAGGCCAATCGGAAGGTGGGTGATGCCAAAGTACACACACCTAACAATAGATAATTTATTCACTTTAACATTCAGACTGGGTGTGTCACTGTCTGTCCCTTTAAATGCCTGATTAAATCAAATATCACCTCTAACTTCAACAACTGATGCAACTTATCAAGATTTAGGAGGGACGTTACTTAAGGACAATATACATCAATGCAGCCAATCCTGTCTTACCTGATTAATATCATAATAGATGACTCCAAATTTCCCAAACTGCTCCACCTTTCCAGATATATCATCAAACTGGTAGAGATCGAT
>JABXJD010000062.1:850000-1175000 GCA_013375575.1 Percina caprodes
CAGGAAGGAAAGAAAGTGACAGATGGAGGAAGGAAGTGAATGAAAAACTAATGCAGGAAAAGGTGAGAGTGTGCACAAAGTGACACATGGAGTAATAGAATATGACTCATTCACCAGGGGGGAATGATCTCTTTTCTCCTCACCAGAACCCTTGTTTTGTGGCTTCCCGTACCCCCTTTTTTTAGAATTGCCATAGCCAACGCCATTAAATATATATGACTATGTGTCACTCCTGCCTTGACTTTTCCTGAATACCTTGCTACACATTCCTATATTGTCATAATGATAGAATGCCGTTTAGAAAACCAAATACATGGGATATTTTTCTTCTTTTTATAAAAACACCCCCCTTTATTCACCAGGAGCCGCGCTGATTAACAGTGGTACTCTCCACGGTTAAAAGGACACATTTACATGATGGCTGTGCAGTGCAATGAGACAATGAATGGGACATAGAAACTCATTTGCACGCCAATATTCACTCACAGAACACTTATAATTCGCTTAAAATCACACTTATGCAGGCCCACAGTATTCAACCGGTCACATGTGTAAAATATCAGAAATGGAAGCAAAACTAATCACACGCTCCGTCTGAGTATAAAAGTTGTTTCCCAACACGGGAGTCTTGTGTGTGCACTATGTTATAATAATATCAGGAATGTTATTTATACAACGTTTCTTATAGGTTGGTGTGAATGTGCACGATCGGATGGCAGGTTGTGTGAGGTCTGTTGAACTGAAACGCACACTGCATATGGGAGAGATGGAGAGACAAATATAAATGCTGAGGGGACTTATTGTTGTTCTTTCGTGTGCACCGCAATTCCATTTACCATTTAGTTTACCTGCCAAAATAAAAATTGGTAACTTTCAAAATATACTAGCCATGTTGGCTGGTGATTACAAAAGTTAATTTAAAGCCCTGATAACAATGTTTCAGCAGTTGTTTCATGCCTTTTAGGTTTTACGCTGCAGGTTATACACTGCTTACAACTCAAAAGAGCATCAAGAATTGGTCACAGAAACATCCAGGACTTTGTGTTGACTAAACTGAACTGAACGATGCACAGCGCACAGCGTTAAAAAAGTGTTTTCTAAAATAGCATATGAAAATAGTAGAGTATACCAGTTTAATGAGATGGAGACCGTAATGGCCCATTAGGGCGAACAAGAAGATTCAGATGCTGTTGGGTGGAAGGTTCAGCGGGATAAGTACCCCTAAAGAGCCTTGCAGGCTAGTGATAAAGAGAACTATTTTATAAGTAACTTTCTGCTTAATTGACCCTCAAACAGACTTGTAACAGATGCTTCTCCTTCTGTCTTTCACGCTCCTGATATGAGCTGAGAACATCATCTATATAGAAGACTTACAACTTTCAGACAGGTTGCTCACATCACATCTACATCTTCAAGCTCAGCTGGAGGCTGTGCAGTAACGTTCAGCCATCACCAGAAAAGTGTTTCTAATAGACTTCACTGGTCTCCATGGAAATCAATGGGATCACATTGTCCATTTCTTTTACTGTCTATGGTCTCTTCCTATCTCTGTCTAACATGCTTTAACTAAGCTCCCATCAGCCTTTGGGTCTTGTTTCCACTGTAGTACCATTGTCTTTGCAGACTCCCTTAAATAACCCTCTGTCTCTTCATCCATCCATCTCTCGCTATCTTTCATTATCTTTCACCATGCACAAACAAGGCGTGCTGCTGTTTAGTGTTGGTCTCTTTCTGTCTGCACGATCAAACACACAAAAAGTGTCTGATTCATCCCTCCTCTCCTCCTCCTCCTTCCTAATATTTTCTTTTTATGCCCCAGCTATGTGCCACAGGGAATTCCCTCTCTGTCCTCTTTAAAAGACGTGGGTTGTTTTTTTAAAGTCAAACTCATTTAAAGTATCTCTTTTCCTTCAGTCACCTCTCCGTTCCTTCTGTCTCGTTTTTTCTTCACTTTTTTTTAAACTTTTTGGCTGAACCACAGGGACCAGCCAAAGACCCTGACATTCTGTCCCTCTGTCGCTGAGTCACTGAGTGATACTGTGAGTCTTGTTGTTTTCCCATTGGCCGTTGCCTATTTAAACTGTATTGGCACAACACAGGCTTCTACCTCTGCTATAGCCCGTCAATCAGCTGATTTACTTCAATACATGGTGGAAGGAGTTGTTTTTGCTTCCATTTCAACCATTTTAATGAACAGTAGGCCCCATGCAGATTAATGGCACACTACCGTGTGAGCGTGTGTGTGTCTGTCTGTTGGAAACCTGCACATTTATTTATCCTGCTTCAGTTCACAATTTTGCAGGAACCAATCACAATTTGTCTCCTGGCGTGCTATTGGCGGATTTAACATGATGCACCTGAACACACCTCCCTGTAAGACCAGCACACCCATGGGCGCACAGATGGGCGTAGCTTTGCACCGCACTGCAAATGGTGCAAGATAGAGCCCTTAGACTTCATACATCCCTGACACAGAGCAGGGAGAGGCTGCAGCATGAGGATAAATACTAGTCTAGCCCAGGGCCCGTTTGTAATACCAGGTTTCGGTACCCATTCCTAAATAAAATAACTTTTCTTATTGATCATGTCTTTTGCGATGTGTTCATTGCGTATGTTCGTATTGCATATTTGGTAATTGTAAACACCACCCCTGACTATCCTTGTAACAATTGACACGGTCCAACCATTTACTAGGTTTTGACCTATTGCTTAGAGAGTTTTTATGGCTCTGTGCACCTTTACTCCTCTTTTCTCCATAAGAACGTCATCAATTTTAACAATTTAACAGTGAAATGTCTCTCTCTACCCCCTGGTAGCATTGTGGTCATTGGGAAAACTCCAGAATTCCCAAGTGTAAGTTAACAGATGCTACTTTGTCATTACATAATGTTGAATTACCATCCAATGTCACTGTAAGCCTGCCCATTTCAATGCACATTGACATCTTTTTGACTTGATTGGGGTCCTTAACCAGGAAGCTCCATTCACATTGAAATAAAGTGAAAAGAGCCTGTGCTAAATTCGCTATGAAATCTAAGCTATATAAACTATGGCCTCCTATGAAACTCCTCACTATAGAGGAAGTGAGCTGTCTGTTTTTAAGTACAGTCTTTGTGGCTGGTTGTTATCCTCACTAACTTTGTGACAGTACATTTTACTCAAGGGAAAAGCCTCAATTAGTGTTGCTTACTTTGACCAGAATTTATTGCAAATGCAATAACCTTGCTTTGTGTGTGAAAAAAAAAACAGAACAAACTGTGCGTATGTGTGTGTACTTTGGCATGTCATTTATCTTTTTTCTCATCATGTCTCTGCAGAGTTGAGCAGCATCTCTATCACAGTAACTCCTTGAGAGAGAGAGTGTAAAAGTGTGTGTGGTATTTGATTCTCCTTGAGTATAAAACACAGGTAACGCATATGCAGCACTACATCATTAAAAAAAAAATGGGAGACTTTTTCTGTATCATGAAATACACAGAATATACATAAAGATTGATACTCACACAGTGATGATACAATGATGATACATGCACACATCTGTTCCTAATTAAGATCTTTGAAGTGAAAGTCTTTCAAACTAAATGGTTTCCGTTGTGTATTGTGTATACTGTAGTTAGTGATGTGTGTGCATGGCTTTCAGTGTGTCCTCCTGTACCTTATCCAAGTAAGTGTAGCTCCACGTCTTTCCATCAGCAAAGACTCGAGAGATGATTCTTCCCTGACTGTCGTACTCCCACCTCTCTGTGGTTGGACCCCTCTGGAGGCCTGTCACCTGGCCAGTACTACACACACACACACACGCATACACACGCATACACACACACACACACACACACACACACACACACACACACACACACACACACACACACACACACACACACACACACACACACACACAGGTTAATATGAGTGGGTTGTGATGGCGCAGTGGATATGATACATTCATTTGGTGTGGGAGATCTGGGTTTGATTCCCACTGCGATACATCAACCAATGTGTCCCTGAGCAAGACACTTAACTGCTTTGGATAAAAGCGTCAGCTAAATGACATGCAATCTAATGTAATATGTGGCAATTCAAGCCCTGTCAATGTCAATTGATAAATCAACAACCCTATGCCCGTCAGACTATGGTTGCCCACTCCTCATTAGTTAGGATGGGTTGACTATAAAAATGTACTTGGCAAAATAAATGATATATTGCTATTAGTATTATTATTAATAAACAGCTGGAGTTCCTTTAAATATGTCATGGCAGACTCAGAGGTTGTTTTAAATTGTTTTTTCATTGTTGTTTGCTTTGTTGCACCTATAAGGGCAAGACTTGTCTATATCCACAACGTTACACTTCTGGGATTGCTTACTCTTTACCTTCCGCTTTCTTTGTGTTGGAATTTTAAACCCAGGTGGATTTATGAGGAATGCTTTGTGGAGGAAGGTCTGGCAATGCGAGACTAGGGCAAGACAAATTACAGCTGTATCATTCGTATTGGTGGAAAAGATTTGTGACCTAATAAATTCCAATCATAGCTCCGACCCACCTTCAACCGGAGCAGAGTTCTAATCAACCACAATAAGTGAAATCACCTGTGTAGGTGTTCAGTAGCTTTAAACACATGCAATCCGGATTCATATACGACCTCAACCTAAATGACATCAGGTAGTCAGCACAACTAGTTAGCTATTAAAATGTAGTTCCTATTGTGAACACTAGGTGTCACTAACACCATATGGGCACATTGTTTGCACACTTTTTTCAATTTTAAAGAGACTTTGTCAGTCCAATGTCTCTAATATTTGGCCCCCTTGGTGTGGACAAAATGTTTGAATCCCCTTTCAATATAATGCACGCCAGTACAGCGGCTTAATAATGACATAAATAATAAATACAAAGTAAAATTATCACCTGACTGACAAAAATGTAACTTATATAAGCTTCGCGAGATTAGAATTTAGCTTTTGTAATGGATTAGTGTACCTAATACAGTGACCAGTAAGTGCATCTGGAAAAATGAAGAAAATATGTGACTGTGCTCAGCCAGCGCTTTTAAGAATTTGCTGCCATTAAGAAGGCCATTAATGTGTTGAAAAGACTTTCTCTGTTGATGTGGAAGGAGGACAAAGGTCCATCCATCCATCCATCCATCCATCCATCCATCCATCCATCCATCCATCCATCCATCCATCCATCCATCCATCCATCCATCCATCCATCCATCCATCCATCCATCCATCCATCCATCCATCCATCCATCCATCCCAGGGTGTGGTCAACAAGTGTAATGTAGAGTGAGACCCTTCTCTTAACCTATACATTACAGCTTTATGTAATTGATTGAATTATAATTGCCCCAATATAGAAGCACTTACCTGGAGTATGTCAAGTTCACTGATAGTAGCTTGCTGCTGGGAACCCAGAGTGTCGGATGGCCTTGCGTGTCATAGATAATCTTCAGCAGGAACTTCCTGTGGTCATCATAAATCTTCTCTGTTCGCAGCGAACGATCGTAATCCACAGACAGCAAGTTCCTACCATTCACCTGAAGGGGTGGAGATAAACAAACAACCAATGAATAAAGAAACTCTTGTGATCATATATATATATATATATATATATATATATATATATATATATATATATATATATTTGACCAGCTATAACATGGAATGCTTAGTATCTGACACTGATTATATTACCTGCGGATATGCTGAATCCCTGCTATGCTCCCTTCAAAGTGACCTAAGTGCAACCATGACTACAATCATAACGGCTGTTAAAGGCCTTGCTGCTCAACATGCATTGTTGATTTCATCCCACAATAGAAAAGCGTAAGATCCATCAAACAACACTGGTTTATTCTGAGAGCCATATCAGTAGATTGATTAAAATAGTCAAATTTGCCCTAGTCTGCCCGACCAGATGTACAGTTCCTTCCACTATCTCCACGATCTATTTAGCAAGGACACCGTCACTGCATCCGGGGCTTAGCGCCACTTGTTAGATTTAGATATATTTTCTGTACATGTGGAACTCAGTGATGGAGCAATAGGTTACCAAAACCTAAGGGAATCAACCAGCTAATTTCCTGACAATCTGCACAGATAGTCCAATCAACAGAGAGACAGCGGACAGACAACGACTCAGCAAAGTCAGTTTTTTTCTTCTTTTAAATTATTGGTCCACAAAATAAGATATGATAAATATAACAATGAGAATGCTTCAGGATAAAAGATTAGCCAGCTGGCTAAACAGACAAACAATAAATACGCCCAGCTGTTAAATTATTAAATTCTTGTTAATAACTGCCTGTTCACTATAGTCAACATAGTATGCACCTCAGGCAGTGAATTAAAACAAACTTCTGATCCAAGACCAATAAAACACTGTAGCATCACAGAGCCAGCTGGCAACTCTTTATTGCTTTCTAAATGACGTTCCGTTTGTTCAAACTCCGATGTACGAAGACAGATAACCCAGGTTCAGAGCTAAATTCACCTTATGACTCCTGGAAATACTAAGAATTAGCCAATCGATTGTTTCACAGACCTGTTTCATTAAAGAGAGAGTCTTTCTGGAAAGTGTTCAAGAGTCACTTTTCTCATATTTTTATTTAGCCACTCATTCATTCGTATATTAGCACCAGTTGAATGCAGCGGCGTGAATAAAGGGGTCAGAGAAGAAGAATATGGGGATGGTGGCTTGTTGCCAGCTGGAGGAGAAACAAGACTGGATAACAGCCAAAAGCCATGCAGAGTGTGAGCCACACCATATCAGGGGAAACAAATCATTTTACAGATTGGCATGGCCTGTCATGTTCATAATGGAGCGGAGCAAACCGTGACTTCTATTTCAACGTACCACATATCACTCTGTGGTAATCCTGCTTCCCTTTGCATACATCGCTTTACCTAACTACCTAGAATAGAAAGGCACTAATAGAAGAATGTCTGGGGTGTATTAACTGTACATCTACAGGTTTGATCATCAACCCAATCTCAAGCCAAGTTCAGCACATCCTGGGTTTTTCTCACGGTAGTCTATTCAATTTCTATTAAATTTTATTTATAGTATCAATTCATAACAAGTGTTATATCGAGACACTTTACAGATAGAGTGGGTCTAGACCACACTCCATAATTTACAAGGACCCAACAGTTCTAGTAGTTTCCTCCAGAGCAAGCAACAGTGCGACAGTGGCGAGGAAAAACTTCCTTTTAGGCAGAAACCTCGGACAGACCCAGGCTCTTGGTAGGCGGTGTCTGACGACCGGTTGGGGCTAGAATGAAGAGTGGCAATAACAGTCACAAAAATAGTAGTTTGTAGTAGTTCTTTGTAGTAGTTCATGGCATAGCAGGGCACTGTGCGGCATTACAAGGCACAGCAGAACGTAGCAGGAAGAACATGTTATCGCAGGATGTGTAGTGGGACCATGGCGACAGCTGTTACCCTCCCATTCTAACCCAAACCCTTGTATGTACCAAGCGCGCCAAGCCCATGAACTCAGGGCTCCAGACTAACTTTTTTCACTAGGAGCACAGTGGCCCCCAACTGAAAATTTTAGGGGTGCAACTTGATTTTAGGGGCACATACGGCAAATCAACATGCTAACCAAATATTCACATTTCTACTAATTTCCAGTGTATTACTAATAAACACTTTGATAATAGATGCAGAAATGATAATTTATTAAATTATAACTTTTGAAGATGCAACATAGAAGGTAAACTGACAGCACCATCGCTGTCATGTGCAAATATTAAAATATATATACCAAACATCATCTCTGCCTCCTCTGCGCTCTGATTTACAGCCTCTTGTCTTCTAAAAGCAACAGCAGTGGCGTTGCTTTTTAAATGTATTTTACACGTCATGGCAGACACATACAGAGTTCTTGTTTTAATTATGTCTGAACTGATTCCAAACTTTGGACACTTTCTGTTATTTTGTCCAGCCTGTCTCTTCTCTTAGCCCTTTATGCGCTTTCTTGATTTTGTAATCAGTCTTCATGAAATGTGTCACAAGCAGCGTCAGCCCGGTGTGCGACAGTAATAATCCTCCGTGCGGAAACCCAGTGAGTTGGTAACAATAATTAAACAAAGCTTCAAGGCAAATCATTCTGCAACGAGGAACTTTAGTCAGAATAGTAGGAATTATTGGAGTTACTCGAGGAATCGATTCAGCCCTACAGCCAGTGTTCCTGAAAATGGTGGGTTTGGGCCTTTTTCGCCACACAAACCTCTGACTCTGAATCATCATCCGACTGTGACACTGTAGACTCTGCCACTAGCAGACTAGCTGCAGGTCGGAAGAACGAGTCAGTAGTTTCCTTGCTCATTGCTGCAATATCTGTCTCCTTCCCACAAACGTTAATGCACGCTCGATTATATCTAGGACCCTGCCCACACAGGCACTTACAGTGGCCATTCCATACCCTATCCTTCTCACATCCCTATCCTTTTTTTACGTGTATAAAAAAAGAGGGTACATTTACTGGTTGCACATGTGCGACTGGATGTAAAATTCTCAAAATGCAACCATTTGGTCCCAGTCTGGAGCCCTGGAACCATCAACTGTTTTTTTAGGGCTGGCCCTCAATATTGGACTATTTGGAAATTGGTTAGGTATTCAGTTTGGGGATTTGAAGATTCATTTTTTTGTTTGTTTTCTTTTACTTTCAAAACTGTAATATCAGAATCCTCAAATGGAAACAAGCTTTCAAAAAATGTGCATGCAGGCTGAAATTCTCTGTGGTGTTTTGTTGTCTTTTGAATGTCTGCTAGCCTCTGGCTAATTCATGCCGTTGACACAGCGCTGTTCTGTCCATCTCAGCTGGGAAATGGAGAAATGTTGCGTTATAACACAACAGTCTGATGTGTAGACATGCGTGTGATTATACTGCAGCAGCCCGCTGTAGTTCAGGCGATAGTCCTAATCAGAATTTTTGAATATCAGTGATTGACTAGTACCAAAGCTTTGAAGCACAAAAAATAATATAATTCGAGACAGCACTACTGATTTTGCATCATAGTTTGAATCCACTGTATGTCTTTCATCCATACATTATTGACAATATAAAATAGGCTACTATAATAATAAACTAATACATCTCAGGATTAAAAATCCCATCACCACTGTCCTATATTCATTCTATTCATGTCATAAAACTTGCCGCCGTTGACACTGTGTGTATGTGAGTGTCTTACAGTAGGCATTCTCATTATTTCATCCAACAAGCTGCTCTACCATGCAGTTTCCCATTCACTTACATCTTGTGCTCAATGCACATTTCTCAATAGGGTTGGCACACTGTATGAAAACAGTATGAATATTAGCATTTAGCAGAATGGCTGGACTAAAGTTCACTGCTGTTCATCCACATCAACATTATTGCCTCAAATTGGCATCTTGTTGCTGCTGCAGCACAGCTTGACTGTCTTTGTGTTAGTGAAGACAAATTCTCATACACACAACACACACACGTAACTGACACACACAGTAAACTGTATTTATACTCACCTTTGCACACCTATTTTCAAAACCACATCTACCTGCAACTCATTGCTAGCTCACAATACAACACTCCCCATTACCACAAGTTGACCACACATGCTGTTACATTCATTAGGGCCATGCTGAGAATGACACCGCTATGTGGCTCAAACCCTCCAGAGGCCACATGACTGTAGCGTTTCCTCCTATTAGACTGGGCTAGTTAGAGAGCACTTCATGTAATATTCAAGCGCTACAGACAAATCACTGTCCCTTCCTTCTCTTCAAATAGCTTGTAAAAACAACAGTCACAGAACAACAAGAAACCCCTATGTAGCCCACATCAAGCTGCTCACAGAAGGGGACAAAATAGGAAAAAACTATTTTCAATGAAAGAACATACATGTCAGTCTAACCCTATTTTCTCTTTCATTTAAGAAATAATGCTAATGCATAATGATGCTAGATCAGTAGTCAGCGATGAAAAGGCACTTTTCACTGTTGTTCACTTTTCATGGAGAGCACTCACCCTGAGCTTTCTACCAAAGACAATGACTTTTCCACGTGTCTGTTCCTTCCTGAACCTCCACTCCACCAGGTTTTGGCCATTCTCTCCTGGCAGCGACATGTTGCGTCGGGCCACAGTTGGGTTAGCAGCACCTAGAAATGGAAATTAATACACATAGACATGAATACCGACAATATCATACTGAAAAAAATAAAAACAGAATATGCAAAGCAAAACAAGCTTTAAATAAATGTGCTGTTTACACGCATGACATCTGCTGTGTGTGTGTAAATGTTAGAGTGGTGCCTGCTGAATGCTTTGTTTATTTGACAGTTTGATACTTATGAGTCAAGGAAATCAAACTATTGCTCTTTTTTTAGATTGTTTCTAACTTCATTGCAATTTCCAGGGTATTGAGCCTTGTGCACTACCTGTGAAGCTGAACCTTTTTACAGTGCATGGTAGCTAATCATGCTAGTAATATAATATATCACTGAGCTCTTTTCTTTATCAAGTGCAACATAGTTAGAGCTGGGTATCAGTACTTAATACTGCGTCCGATCCCTTTTGTACTCAAAACTAGAAAAAAAGGATTACTTGTGTGGTTTTGCTTGCAGCCAATCACCAAGCGTTCTTCAAATTAATGTGACGTGTGATTGGCCCAATACTGCAGCAACTAGTAATGGAGGCATGCTATGCAAATGTGTGGTTCCATTCACATGATCAAATAAAGTAAAAAAAAGGTACCACAAGTAGTACTAGTAGTAGTATCAGTAACACTTTAATGGTATTGGTATCCTAATTCTTTAAACGATACCCAACCCTCCATAGTACATGCCAGTATAGATTTTGATCATTTAGAGAAGCCATTAGCCTCTCTGGAAGGTTTAATGTCTACAACTTCAGACTCTAACTTAGGTATCAAGACGGGCTTTGCATAGGGTTTAAATATGGTAATGTAGTCCATTTAATGCAAATCACATCATATCAATCAATTTGTTGTTCACAAGCATGCTGTAGTGTTTTAGCTTTGGGCCATTATGTGAAAGTGAGCCTGCAGAGATTTGACACTTGAGTTGATCATTAATCACTGTAAGCATCACTTGTGTATTTATTGTTGTGAATGTTGTATTGCTGCAGTTTGGTAGGTCAGCTGCTAATGCAGGCTTGTAAATCCTAAAAGTCTGCACTTCATCACCATGCAATGATAAAATGACATTTATTACGACAGATGACCTACAGTACATGCAGCACATGTCACTACAAGCAGATGTTTACCCTGAACTGTCATGAATGCAAACCAGTGGCTATCTAAAAACATAGCTTTGGAAAATAGTCAGCAAACAAAGACAAATATAATATAAAAGATTTGCAGTAAATGGACTAAAGTGTGTAAACACTAGTGGTACGACTTGAAAGATGATCAGATCAAAGGCATTAACCCTCTGAGGTCTAAGGGCATTTTCACATCATTTAAGTTATAATGTGTTGTATGAATTGTTTTGGTACTTGAAATGAGTACTACTTAGGTTCACAAAGTACTATAATATATGATATACAGTATATGGGAGAAATAGTAGATAAATGTCTGAAATAATATAAAAATAATAAAAAATAATATCCCTTTTTGAGTAGGAGCTTGGTCCTCAGAGGGTTAACATGTGATACTTTTGTGATATTTTCTTATACTCTCAGAGAAAATCAAATCCTATTGTGTCATATCAAACTGTGAGCTGAAAACACTATCTCCACAGCTGGAAATGCAGTGGCCTGCACCGAGTGTCGGAGTAGAACAGAGAACATGACACTGACACTGATACCCTACTATGGTCCTTTTCACATACAGGCCCATCACATGGTGTTTACCTACAGAAAGGCTTCTGAGAAAGCATGCAACACAAAAACCCGTAGCTTAACACATTTACATGGAAATCTGATTTATTTATAAATCATAAGCTGTGCATGAAGATAGCCTATACACATACTGCATAGTGTAAAGCAATCTGTAACATAATCCTTTTGACATGACACCGCTGATTAGTCCACATTATACATTCCGGGTAATGTGCTCAAAACAGCTTACCTGCCAATATATGGGGCTCTGTCTGGTAGTGTGTGTCCATCCCATTGGCATAGATAACCCTTAGTGAATGGTCATTACCCACCTGGTAGCTGTTACGAAGCTGGTCTATATGACAGAAAGACAGAGAGACAATCATGAATTTATTCAAAAACATGGTATCAATAGACTTTCTCACAGCAGACATTAGAGTGCCTTATTTGATAGCTCCTTGACTCCTCGGTCCTCGGCTGAACCGGAAGTTGTTAACTCGGCCCAAACAGCTGATAAATTCATGTGACCATTCAGAGGAAAGGACGTCTCATCCCTCTGAAACACATTTCCTTGGTTCTGCTCTTCTCGCATGATTTCCTCAAGTCTCTCCCATGCCTCCTCGGTGGGAGGGAAGCGAGGTAAGTGGAGGGGTCGAGGGGAAATTTTAATCAACATGAGAAGCACCTTCTGACTTGTCATAGCAGGAAAAGCACAGGTGAGATGCATTTTGTGAACCATGGCTCAGTTTCATCCAAGTGTCCCAGTAAGTCATGACAGTGAGCCAGCATGCACAATACCAGCAACCTGGAACTAGCTCCCCTAAATGGAATGCAGTCATTTGTAACATCCTCAATTACACCTGTGGGTTTCCTACCATGACAGGCCAAAATGTCTGCAGTGAAAGAAACCACTTAAACTGAACTGAGGGGAAGTAGAGAAAAAATAGACGGAGAGGAGAGCAAGAAAGTGCAAGTGAGAGAGGGAGGGCGATACAGTGATGTAAAGAGAGAAAAGAGTAGAATTAATTTTGGTGGGCAGCGTTTGAACCTGCTAATGGAGCACAGAGCAGGTATTAACATTCTGCAGCCTCTTTTAATTAGGTTCCCCTTGACCTCTCGCAGAACTAATGGCTCTGTGTGTGCGTGTGTGTGAGAGAGTGAGAGAGAGATAGAAGCTCTCTAGGCTATAGAAATTTTACTTCTCCCTTCTTCCTTCTGACATGCCATCAGGTAAAATATTCTTTTTTGACTGATTGTCTTTTTAAAAACTAAACAAGTATTTCCTAACAAAAACTTTTTGCATCAACTTTATTTGCATTATTTTTCAAGGCCAAATTCAAAAGAGAAAGATGCCACAGCTATTTAACAATTTAAAACACTGATGGGCAAATTCACAGAGAATGGATTGCTGATTGCTCCATATATTGTGCATCACTAGCAGCTGTTATCTGCCCTGTCTCAAGGTCTGATTCACATAAGAGATCATGCTTATGATATAACAGCACAAACACAGCGAGAAAGTTTTTTGCATTTTTGCATCTGATCAGCAGATCCCAGCAGGTCCCACCCACAGCGGGTTACAGTGCAATTTCTCCATTGACAATTGGAGTATAAGCCATAAAATCATCACCTTACCTCTCTGAGCTGCTGCTTTATTTTATTGTTTTCATCTTTATATTTGGTACCTCATCACGTACTGTGCTTTAATTGTGTTATCTATTAATTCTGTATTATCTTTTTGTGCAGCACTTTGGAAACCTTTTGTTTGTTAAAATCGTGCTATATAAATGGATGAATTGAATGGTAGACTTACATAAAACCAGCTACAACATGACTAATGATTGTATATGCTTATATAGATGCCAAACGTTCATGGGGCACCAACCGTTTTGAGATAAATGTCTTATGTGCGATGTCTCGGATAATTACCCACAATCCTAAACAATCCCACAATCCCACAGTGATGCCTCTGATTGGTGGAACTCATGCTTGTGAGGAGGGGGAGCTGTCGGTAACCGATCGGTGCACTTGCGCAAGATGACAATCCTGTTTCATGAGGATTTACAACAATGCACGTATCACGATCTGTCCCATGCTTCTGCCGTTAGCCTCCACCGGGATGCTAATGTTAGTTTAGCTAACAGCTAATTTGGCTAACCGCTAGCCGACAGCTTGATTTAGTCTTAAATAATGTTAACTCAAACTAAACAATATATATTCCATCCATCCATCTTCGTCTGCTTCATTTCATTTATGTTGCAAACCAAGACCTTGTTGTCACAAAGACTTACAAATATCTTGATGTGTTACATGGTTCACAACCTACATACCGGGAACACATTTCTAACTTAACAAAAAAGTTGAATCAGAATGTTGTGTATAACAAGATCTGATCATATCTTTCTTTTTCTGTTTCTGAACCCTATGTCCTACTGTCTTCCAATCTGTTCTCTTACCACTAAGGAAATTACTGAACCGATAGCATGACTATACAATTGAGCTCTCAAGATCCACAGTAATCTTCCAAAGTGGTCTCACCATTGCATTGCACTCGCACGCTCAAACGCTCTGACTTACCAGAATTACATAAGCAGCCACGCTACTGCCTTTTATTTTCAGATTCAAAATGACACCTAACCAGCACTTGCTGCACTTCTCCCAACATTCAATATGAGACCAGTACGCCTCACTAGGTCAGTCTCAAAGGCATCATTCCAGTCCCCCCATACAAAAACAACTCTGGGCAGTCATCCTTTTTTAATACATACACCAACATTTGGAATGACATTCCACATCACATCAGAATACTATCATCCATCACATATTTCAAAAAGGCATACAAACAGCTCCTTCTTAAAAGTTACACTTGCACACATTGATTGCTAATGCATTGTCCAAGTCTTGTTTGCACTGTTTGTATCTGTCTAGTCCACCCTGATGTCCTGTACAAATGTTTCTGTCTCGATGTGCTGTAACTACGTTCAATGTTTTATGTTTCTGCAGAACAGGAACCTGCTGGAAACCAGTTTTTAAACTCAGTTAGGCCCGTTTATATTGTAACTTAATGTTACTTTTAACTTTCCTGTATAATAAATGAAATGAAATGTTGTATGAGTCATGTCGTAGCTGGTTAGCCTAAGGCATGGTCTAAAACTCTTTATATACAAATTTTTCCAGACATCAATGGGAGAAATGAATGGGAAATTTACTTCCAGAAACCAAGGTCTCTCTGAGGAGGGGCGGGACTGTTGAGCTCTATTTCATTCCATTCCATATTTGGTAGGGTAACATGTCCACTGGAGGCTAAGAGAGAACACAATATGCTGGTGGTTGAGAGACCCCAATAGTCTCATTCTCATCAGAGGATGACGTCTCATAATCATGATCCTACTCAACATTCAAAAAACCTTGCTTAGAGGTCATTTTCAATGGAGAGAGTTTGAACAGAGCACCAACAGAAATGGTTAAGAAAGCTGCTGTGCAAACTTTTTACATGTTTGTCCTTCCCCTGTTTTGTGTGTGTAAGTATCAATGTCCTCGCAGGAATGTTTTTGTGTCTAATACTGGTCCAGTATTAAGCGAGCATTTGAAACACAGAGTAGTTTACCGATTTACATGTGAAAATATGTTGGCTCTATACACACTAAAAGTATTGTTTTTTTTAAATGGAGTCTGGTGGGTTTAGTGCTAGTGACTTCAGAGTTGTTTCTAGTTAAACAGAAAGGTCTCAAAGAGGGTTTAAAGGTCTATCTCTAAAGGGATCCTTTCCATAATGCTGTTACGCCTGTCAGTGGCAAATCAAGCACTTTTGTGAAGGTAAATACAAGCTGGACAATTTTCCTATTACATTGTAGCTTGTTTTGCCCCTGCCAACTGCAGCGATCTTGAGTAATGCTGCACCAATGTCAAAGATTGTTGTTCCCATCAGTCACTTACACACAAACACAAAGGAAAATAGGGTCGAGGATGAAAAAAACGGTAGAAGAAAAGGCATTCAATATGAAGCAAAACAAATGATGACAGGCCCTTTTTTAAAGGACTTAAACATTGATAGTGGTCAAATTGACCCCAAGGATTACAGGAGGGTTAGCCTTTTAAAGCTGTCCAAAATGTGATTCCTGCCAATAGAAATCACTGTGTCATCACTTGGGGATGGGGATTGCATGTTGTGGTTTAATATTATGGGGTGGATCTGGGTGGATTTGTTCCTTCACTCCCACATCAATTTTCCAGCACAAAAGAAAGGCTTTATACAACATGTTATGAATGGGGACAGCCAGAACATGATAATGCATTGCTCTCATTCATTACTTTTTCCTTGTTCAGCATCATTTTCAAGCCCTGCATTACCAACATGTTCTCCTGCTTTCACAAAGCAATCAACAACAACATCAACATGACAAAATACAGCTACAGCAGCTACATTTGCTTGTTTCCCATTTCTGGGCTGCACACACCCAATGTGATTTACATAACCTCGACTACATTGACACAGGCACACTGGGCAGTTTAGATGAAAGCGAAGAGGCAAAACAAATAAATAATGTAAATGTATTGAAGTAGAGGAATGCTACACTGTTCGATGGCTTTGAATAACTTATTACATTCTGATCAATAACTGCTCTGCTGCTGCTGAGGGTTTTCCCTCACACTCGGGGCACATGTAATGCACTCTGAAACAAATGCTACTGGCCCCTCGAGGCTGCACTTCAACTGGCTCAGTAGTTCTGATTTAACAAGGGCATTAGTGCTAAAATATTGTTTTATGCGGGATATCTGATGTGAAGGATCATAAGGACGATGAAAACTTTTTTTTCCTTTTGCAGTTCCCACTCAAATCTACAATTATCTGAGAAGATTCATTGACTGATCAATCCCTAATTCACTTCCTCATCTCAGGTCTATCTTCAAAAGATTTATCGTTGAAATAAAAAACATTAAATGTACTTATGACTAGCGTTGTTCCAATACCAATACCAGTATCGGAAAAAAGCTGACATACCGCCTAAAACGTTGGTATCTGTATTGGCAAATATGCAAGTCTATGTATCGATCCAATACCATGTAATTTTCCCCTGAAATATTTGGCTTTAAAGTAGTTAATTAACGGTATGTTCTTTTATTATTATGACTGACTGTCAAACTTGAAAATAAAAAAAAGTTTGCTGTGTTTTGTTTATGTATCATGAACAAAATACAGAGAATGAAGTTACAATTTTCACTCAGTTTTTTTGTTAGTAATCACTACACACAGCCCTGAAATACACACACACACGCACACACACACACACACACACACACACACACACACACACACACACACACACACACACACACACACAAATGGAGAGATGTGGGCTGCCAGTGCTGGACCAGCACCCTGAGCAGTTGGGGGGTTATGGTGCCTTGCTACAGAGCACCTGGCAGTCCCCAGGAGGTGAAATGGCATCTCCCAGCTACAATCCCACACTCCGTATGGTGACTTGAACCGGTTCCCAACCCAACAGACTGAGCTATTGACACCTCTGTAATACATAATAATTCTGCGTTTTTTTGCTGTATTCACTACAATGGTGGACGCTGTATAAGAAGGCGCCTGGCCGCGTAGCACGTCGGGGTGGATGGTTGGGCGTTAACATACAGGACTTTCAAGCCAGAGAGTGGAGTTCGCTTCCTGGGAAAAACTAAAGCCTTTCACCCAGGAACTGCGTGTAAACTACGTTTTGGTGTGCATACAATATCATACGGACCTGTTCATGAGAATGCGTTGATACTGTTAACTGTAGCTCAGTACAGTGGTCCCATGGTGCATTCCCCTGAGCCACAGGGTCCTATTGTGGAAAGCAATCTGAATAAAACATTTCCCAATTTGTCAATTGGAAGGAGAAATATAGAGTTGATGATTTGGGGTGTTACCCTGAGAAAGTGCCAGGACTGGTGGTGGCTGAAGATCCTGAGCTACAAAGCTGAGAAATGTCTGAATTACCAGGGTAATGCTATATGTATAATGCTGTTAAGGCACATGTGTCAAACTCAAGGCCCGAGGGCCACATCTGGGCCCTCGCATAGCTTGATCCGGCCCGCATTTCAATTTAGGTCCACAATAAATTTTGGCCCACCGAGTTTGCTTTTATTTAAATGTATTGTCACTTTTTTATGTTTTGCCACTTTTTAAGAGTTTTTTTGGTGCTTTTCCAACTTATTTTGGGGTTTTTCTGACTTTTTCCCCCCCAAATGTTTTTGTTGCTTTTGCTACCTTTTTCTGTTTTGTTTTGCTATGATCAATAAGGAACTTTTTTCTGAATTGTTTAGGACTCTATGTCTACCAAACTGTAAGTGAGAAGACTTTATAAGACATACGGTCAAAGATATTTTACTTTTCTCTTAAATAAAAGCATGTCTATGCACTTCATCTGGCCCTGGATGTGAACCATTTTCATCTGAATCACAGCCAGCCGTCAGTGATTTAAAAATAGACGGCACTGTTTTCCAAACATGTTGAAAACAGTTGAATAGAGAACACACAGAACTCGTTTCTACGGGAACAATATCATACGGTGTGATTTACATTACAAAGACACACACACACACACACACACACACACACACACACACACACACACACACACACACACACACACACACACACACACTTCTGTAAGCGCCTTACCTTGCACCAGAGTGTAGAAGGAGTCTATTGATGAAAGGTTGGTTGTGATGGAAACGTCCTCATCTCTCCCTGACGTCTCAATGTCCACAGCAACAGCCCCTGACGACATATCGCCGTGGAGATTGGTCACCACGCCGGTGGGGAAGGTCACATTAGTCAGACGACCCTCGCTGTCATAGCTACAAGGACAGTGAGGACGCAGGGAGGGAGGAATAAAGGGACATTAGTTTCCATTAATGTAATGTGCTTTATGGAACCCTGTAAAACAATTATGAATCTACATTACACACGCACACACGCACAAACGCACACACACACACACACACACACACACACACACAGTCTCTTTCTTAAAGCTGAATGTGCGACAGCAGCTCAGTGAAGGTGGAATTAAAACTGGATCCACCCAGCAGCAGGTAGATCTGGAAATCTAATTAGACAAAGTCAATTGTAAATTCAGCAAAATGTCATGAAAGTAGGTTTTTCAATTATTTCACTAGAAATAAACTTGTAGAAACAGTGGAGAACAGGTGTGTCGTTCAGATGTTGGTTTGAGATGGTGTGGATCAGGTTTTTCAATGCTGTAAAAACCATTAGGAGCTAATATAATTCTCAGTAATGTGGCAAAAACAAAAATCCAACTGTCCCTCCATCCATCAGCACACAGCCGTGCAGACATGCACTCAAATATAAACACAGTAGTGTTGCTCACTCATAGAAGGTGGTCCAGCCTATTTGGATGCTCTTGGTAGCCAGCAAACCACTGTTGCCATGGTAACTGAACAAGACCAGTTCCTGACCCTGAGCCGTGAGACTCTTCAGACCTCCATTAGTCCCGATGGTCAGCCAGATGACCTATAGACAAACGAAATACACAAACAGCCACATGTTCAGATTCCTACTTCATGTGAGCTGTCGCCTCAGACCATTAACATCAGTTTATTTCGATAAACATTGTATTGTTGTTTGTGAGACGCAATATTGTATTCAAAATAATAATAAAAAAGAATTAGTGGTTGGCTGAATGCAGTTTTTTCAATCAATTTTGATAATAAGTTAAAGTTTGGCAGCATGGCAAAAGACTTGCTCATCTCACCTGATTGTCTGGGGCAACCACTCGTACAGGCAACCTGTTGGTATCTCTACGGATACGGAGGGTGTTCCCACTGCTGTCTGTTACCGCGGTTACATCCTCCTCATTACTGGGAATGAAAATATAGGCTGTCACATAGTAACACACATTGACACCTGGAAGCTGATCAGTACAACCACAGTCTGATCTGCTGCCACTGAGCAGCTTCACTGGAGTCGTTTGGGTTAAGGGCCTTGCTCAGGGGCACCTCAGTGGTGGTTTTCTTTCCGCACTCTAACCCTATCCTGTCCTTCTGGGGATTGAACCTTCTCTAACCTTTAGGCCACCACTGTCCAAAAAAATAACCTTTATTAATTTCCACACAAACCAACCTGTAGCTGAAGTTGTATTTGTAGTCTCCCGTGACCAGAGACATGGTGAACTGATGAGTCCCGTTCCCATCGAACACATAGAGCTCCTGAGAGGCTGGAGAGGCCACTTCATAGGAGCTGGGACCTGAAGCCAGGGAGCCTGGAGAGACACAGACAAGCAGATGGATAAACTGTGATTTTATTTATTATTAGTATGTGTTTTATTATGAATACCCAAAAATATATAGACCCCACAAGTCCAGCTAAAATGATTAGACCGCTGATTTGATTGTTTCTAAAATGTGAGTATTTGTCTGCATTGAGAACTTTTATTTTTAATAATTTAACCCTCTTGTTGTCCTCGGGTCAAAAATTTGACCCATTTTCAACAAGTTTTCATATTAGAAATATGTGTTTCTTTCAACCAAATTGTAAAAAAAAAAAAATAACATGGATGGTTCCATGTAAAATAAATGATCAGTTCACTACTTTCATTGAATGTGGATGTTTTATTCAATTTTTGAGCATTTGAAAAAAAATGGACAAAAGTGTTGGAAAAAGCTTAAACAACAACAAAAGTGTCGGAAAAAAAAGCAATTTTAAATTTAGAACCACAAAATCAAAGTGCGGTTGCAAAAGGAGGTCGGTTTCTGTAGAAGTCTGTGAGAAAGTGATGCACTTCTCACTTGATTTATTACCACAGTAAACATTTTCATAATGAGTTTATGGTCTGTATCGCTAGTTTTCAGTCGTCTGCAACACAGAATGATGTTCATTTCTTTAATTATGGTTGAATTATTGATTTTAAAATCGATAATAAAGCAGGGGGTGTTTTAGGGCATGGCTATGATGTGATTGACAGTTTGCTGCCTGTCAATCATGACAGAGTGTTAGCAAAGTTTAGCCACGGCACTTGAACTTAAAATCTATCTAAGCTAAATCTTACCTTGAATTATGTAGGCTAGCTTTCAGCAGCAGTTGCATCCAGATTGCCAGTGAAAGTGTGTAACGTAATGTAGAGTGTAAGCAGCATTGGCAACTCTCAGCTAACGTCACAGTCAGATACTGCCCAACGGTCTACGGGTCATCCCTCACTCCTCCCTCTCATCTAAAATCATCACATCAGCAACCAGGATGGCTGCGCTCGTAACGGAAAACTCAACGACTGATGGGTATTTCTAATAATTACCCTGGGTTCGTTAACCAAATCTATCTTCCAGTACTCAACAGAAGACAGGAGACCAAGTGAAATTATTCTTGCAGCAAGGGAAGCCTCTGTGTCACCTCTGACACCTCTGAGCAACTTCAAAAATCTTCCCTTGAAAACAGTCTCTTTATTGTATGAGTGAAGCAAGTTACAGTGACAGATTTACAACCGTGGGAGTGTCGCTGGTCTAATGTGTGTGTGCTACGTGAAGCAGTTGGATACAGTGACAAATTCCTTTAAAGGACATTGTCTGCAGAATACTGCAGAGTCTTCAGTTTATGCCTGAACACACATACACATAGAAACTAAGATACACACAAACAGAAGTACACACAGAACCTTTTGCTATCAAGGTTGTAACCATAAATAGTAGAGAAACGGTTAAGATATGGTGTCAGACAGTAATTACTCAAATGAAAACATATTCATAACCATATATGAGTTGTGCACCACACAAACTGACTGTTTCTAAGCATATCAGGCCTTCTACCATATTCAAAACCATATATGAGTTCACATCACACATCTAGTATTATAAAACATCACACGCTCCCTAACAACGACTCATATCAGATTTCCATAAACCAATGGGTGATGTCACACATGCTCTGTCCATTAATATTAAACAGTCTATGATCGCAACAGATAGGGTGAATGTTGAATTGGGTCTTAAATCAATTTTTTATTATTATTTTCTAATATTTGGCCCTTCCAAATAACCAACCTTAGTATGTCCACTTTGTATGTGTGTGTGTTCTGTATATTCATACCAGTAGGTGGTTGGTTGCATCGTATGGCTCGAATCCGGATGTTTCCCAGATCAGCCATGTACAGTGTCCCATCTGGAGACACCACTAAAGAGGAAGGGCAATTAAGCCTTGCGTCTTTAGCGTAGCCATCTCCTGTTTGATAGCAGTCACAGTTGGCATCGTTCTGCAGGACAGAGGGAGGCAGGCAGTGGGAGAGGAAGAAGTAGAAATCAACGACAGAAAAGGAGAGATAGAGAATAACATTACATGCATAATTCAGCTTGGCTTATTTTATGGAGGGTAAAGAGGAGAGTGGGGCGCCATCCAAAATGGAGAAGAAATTCTCATGAATCTCTTTTCCATACTATTCTATGATTAATAAATTAATGTTGATCAGCTACTATCTGCAGTCAGTGCACCATTGTCTTGTGTTGTTTTGGGATTAGATGATGAGTATTTTATGTCATCTAATCCACATAATTCTCTAACTGCTACACAGCTGTACTATTATGAGCGAATCAAGATTAAGCTATGAAATTAAAATATAAAAAGGAGGACATGGACTAAAAATTACCACTTTCAGTGTCAATTTATCTATATAAGAAGTCGCTATGGTATAGTACCTTGCAGTCACAGTCAGATGGCGCTCCAGCAAGATGGGTAATTTCTCCATCAGTCGATACCTGGTGGGGTAAAACAGAAGTGCTCTTTCATAGAAAAGAAAACAACACACTAAAATCATTCAGTTCTCCATCTTTGTGCCTGCATCTGGGCTTCAAATCTGACCTGGGACCTTTATTACTTCTGTTACACAGTAGTTCAAAGTTGTACTTGCTTGTACATATACTTTATGTCCTGAAGATTACCTGTCGAATGCGGTGGATTTTCTTCTCATCCGTCTCTGCGATGTAGAGGACACCGCTATAAGACAAGGCGATGGCTGTAGCGCCCTCCAGCATGGTCTGGACCGCTCTCTTCCCCATAGTATATTCTATACCAGGTACCTGGCAGTGCATGGGACGACCTGCCACGATACGAACCTGAAACGACACACGCACGCACACGCACGCACGCACACACACACACACACACACACACACACACACACACACACACACAATGTTCTTATGAGTGATTAAGTAAAATTGTGTATTTTGGGATGATTCCTGATTTGATATAGTTTTCTCATTTTATTTCAAAAGTTGATTTAATAATAATAATTTTAATGAAAATCAAAACAGCAGCACATGTAAAAGGACATTTGTAAAACATACTCTGCTGTCAATGTGGGTATAGACAATACCTGTACCTGTCTATTTTCAGTGATCTGCAGCACAACGTTGTTGTCCAGGACGTAGATGGAGTTATCCATGGGATTGATGGCTAGATCTGTGGGCCATTCTAAACGAACCTGGATTTAAAGATGATGGGAAGAGGAGAGAGAGTTCCAGTTCACATGCTACTTCACGGTACAGTTTCATCAAACTATATTGAGTTTTTCTATCTGATAGTAGGGATACTAATACTAATATACAGCGTATATACAGCATAACTGTTTGTCTGAGTGACCTCTGAGGTGAATGGATCAGTGGCTGAATGGTTTGATAATGACAGATGGTTTAACAATGATGTACATGAACACAAAACCTTCCATTATCCCGATGTCTGCTGCCTCAGTAAAAAGAAAACTAGAAACTTAGAAAAGGTTGCTCAAAGCCAATTCTACTGAGGACTGAGGGTGCATTTGTGAAAATATGTTTAGTTATATAGTTATTTTATATATGTATGAAAACCTAAACTTCTAACAAAATAAACATAAATCCATTGTTTCTATAAACATGGGCTGTTTTATGACAGTATATATATATATATATATATATCAGTGACAGTTTATAAACAAAGACTGGTCTATTCAATTTCCACGTTTTAAACCTATTCACACATATTTCATAGTTGAATTAAAATGGGCTGCCAGTTCATATGGTTCCACAAGTGAACTCAAGAGGACGACTAGATAACTGCTAGACGTCAAACAGAGCTAAATCCTGCAGAGAAGGACAGGCTGTCAGAGTTCAGATACCTTCAACTCCGCACTTAACTATGCTGCTCTGCCATACAAAACACAGACATCGCTCTCTCTTATACACACAGACACACACGCACGCACGCACGCACGCACTGTTGGTGGTGTTCTTTCCATTCTGAAGTCCATGTCATATATGTAAGATTGTACAAAACAAAAAGAAAGTACTCTCCCTTCCTCTATCTTACTCTCTTTCTCACTCACATGTAACTGTATGTGAATTTCTCATGGGTTTATGTTTTTATGTTGTCTGTGTGCCCCCAAGAGAAGACAATTTTCTATCATTATGTGATAGACAATAAAGCTTTTTGAATTTTAATGTTTCTCTTTCATTTGATTTATTTGACTTTGTCTGATGAGTTTCTGAAATAAATAAAGGAAAAGTCACTAGATATCACCAGATCTAAACCTATGCCTTGTTAAAATTTAATTGGCTGTAGTTTCCTGATGGCACACCAGCCATCTATCAACTGGACTGAATCCCAGCCATAGAGCCTTGTTTTACCACAGGCTGTTCTCATGAATGATTCAAACATATAGCTACGAAAAGTAATGCACTGTAATTGATATGTAATTATTGCTGTATGCACCACATTGACTGCTGCTGTTTGAGACCACTGAGGTCCGTGTCGAGAAGAGGCGATGGATGGGTAATCAGGGCTTTCAAGTGGAACGGAGTTTGTGTGCCGGGAGAAGTTAAGGTAAAAACACAAAACTTTCAACCAGGAAATGGGTGTTCTTGTCCCGGGAGTACTGATTAAGGGGGCCGGTGTTTTAATCCAAACCACAATCTTTTTTATCTTAAAGGTGAATGTAACACTGACAGCTAGTGTTTAAAATAGTTACTTTACATTACATTAAAGTACATGTCATTTAGCTGACGCTTTTATCCAAAGCAACTTACAATTGCTATATATACAGTATATCAGAGGTCGTACACCTCTGGAGCCCCTAGGGGTTAAGTGTCTTGCTCAGGGACACAATGGTTGATGTATCGCAGTGGGAATCAAAATCCAGGTCTGTGGCTGTGCCATCACCACCGCCTTACTGTAGTACGAATTCAAAATACTGGAGAGTCGTCCCTCCTCCCCAGACTCCAAGTTCTTGGAGGTTGCCAGACTGAGACCGCAGCATCCACAACAATGTTGCTAGACGCTAGTCTCATAGAGCCAGACGTTACTTCACAGTAAGGTTGTGCCAATGAACGATATCATTGCCCGTCGTGATGTCAACCAATACGATGAACGATGATATCCAGCATATATTGAGAGCCGCCATTGTGATGGCACGCGCCCCACCTTGTCAGACACACGCTAATCATAGTGGACATGATACTGACAACTGCATTGGTCTTAAACTAGCAAAGACACTTGCGTCAGGCTTTGCGCTGTGCTGCCCCTTAAGTGGAAGCTACTTCCCCCTCCTATCCCTTCATTGGACTAACTTTGTGGATACTACTGTGTGCGTGCATCAATAAATAAGTCTGATGGCAACGTTATGTAGGATTTATGAGTGTATGTTAGCAACAGTAGGCAAATTCATGAGGGTGCTATTTTATGTGTGAGCTTATATTGCGCATCTGTTCATGTGCAGAGTTATGTTTCTGTTTATTGAATGCGTTATTCAGCGCAAATATAACCAATAATGTAGTTTTATCTTAGTAATGATGGTATATGAGGTTATTACTGTTGCTCTGTTAAAGGCAAAGGTTAAAGACGCATATATCGTCAACTGCCAATTTAGGGGACATTGGCCATCATTAGATGCTGGCTATATGTCCCCGAGCTCACATGGAGCTCTGTGCCCAAGTGACAGACACATATCCTCGGCTTAGAATTTTGGTAGGAACAGCTAAATATAACAATACCTTGCCGTTCTTTCAAAAGGAGAAAATACTCCATTGTTGTCATAAAAGATAGTATTTCAACTTTGCATGTTTCCTAAATATCTGATGACGCATTGGGGTAATTTTGGGATTTAATGCAGTAAATATATTAATAATTGAACCTTTAAAACAAAGGTTACCTGTCTTATATGCATGCTGGTATCGCAGGTCAAAGGCCGTGCAGAGGTTAGGTCGTTGCTGCCCAGCACTGTGGAGATGATTCCATTACGATCCACTTTCCTGATCATAGTCCCGTCCACAAAGTAGATCAACCCATTTCTATCAACTGCAATCCCTGTAGGAAACAGAAACAAAGAACCCAGACACACGCATAATTTAATATATTGTTGTCCTGTTGATTATTCATTCATCAACTACAGGATTCAAAGGAGAAAATGAAGCTGAAGTAATTCTCCTGTGTAGCAGACAGGATAACGCTGCAGCAGAGAAAAGGACACAGGAAAGAAAAAACATGAAGAACATATAGAGCCTGAGGGGTATTCAAGCAACATCAGCCAAGATTAATTTATGAATGAAAACTGTCAGAAATATCATATAGATGAGCATCACAGCATCGGTGCAATGATAAAATCAATCAGAAAATATGTATATATAGAAGGAATCAGCATCAAATTCTGAAAATGTTTTTATATATACACCTGTTCCATGCCTGAAGCCCAACACATTAACCACTGCTGAGAGGCTACATGTTCTCTTTTCCAACCTTGAACAGATTGGTCAACTTGAGTTTATATCCCCCTCTAGCAGGAAAAACATTCATAATTCCAACAGAGTCATGTGGCTTTTGGTGTGAAAAACAGCATCCAGTAACACTTTATAATAATTGTACATGAATTATCCTGACTTCATGCATGACGACACGCATGAAAAAGCATATATTCTTTTATGCAGTACTTCACAAACTGTAAAATCAGAAGTCAGAAAAAAAAATTTGTAATGTAGAATGATTAACAGTATCTCATTCATGACTTAATGCAGGAACAATACTTTAATTCATGCAGCAATTCAGATATTTCAATCATCATAACTGTTTTATTAATGTTTGTCTTTTCCCAAAAAACTGACCCGTCTCAGCAGTTTACATATATTCTTAAAAAAATGTAGTCGTTATCATTGTCAACTTAACATTACTTCTTCATAACTTCCTCATATTTTGGCCTTTCAAATAAAGAGCTGACCTGGTCCATTTTTAACATTGATAAATAAGATATGATTGATGGTGGCATAACATTAAATGTATTAAGAATCAAAGGAGTGGGTTGGCAAAATGATCAATGCATTGACCAATACTGTAGGTGCATTTTTATAGTTTCTTTATTCACAAAAACATACAGCACTTGAACAGTAATGCATGAGAACAGTGCTCACCCACATAGGATATTTATGCATTTCACTTTTTATTAACTTCCAAGTGTCTGATCACAAGAAATGTCTTAACGTCTTTTATTTTATTTCAGGGGTTAATCATATATTATTCATCAACGTTAAAGACGGACCAGGTCACCTCTTTATTTGAAGGGCCAAAAACATGATGAAGGCATGAAGAAGTAATCTTTAGTTAATCAGAACTCATGATGATTAAAACACCTTAATTGCGGCATGAATTAATGTATTGTTCCTGAGTTCATGATAAGTCATGTACCATTATTATAAAGTTTTACCCAGCATCCTACACAAAACCTTTGCAGACATCAGCGACCAAGTCATGGAGGCCATCCTCCCATCGTTAAAGTGTCCCTGAAATTCACCGTCAGTTTCTGTTCCCTTCACAGGACAACAGTTGTCCTATAAGGCCGAAGCAACACGGTACCAAAAGTGTAATTTCCTCCCAAGCTCATAACATTTAAGATGCTGTATGTTGGGATTTTGCTCCTCCTGCACCAGTCAGACATTGTCAGAGTGTTGCAGAGAGCGCACTGATTTTAAAGGGCAGGGGAAGAGCTGATCTGATTGCTCATGACTGACTGACCTACTGATAATATGTCACTAATCCATACAGTTGTACTGTGCACCTAAGTATACACTTTTATACTAAGTAAAAGAAAATAAGAAACTACTATTTGGACCATGTCCTCACACGCGATACACCAATGTGAACAAATACAGGTCATGTGATCATTGATTGTCATGTGTCTCTAGGCAGTGGAAATAAAAGGAAAGCGGCATTTAACAACTGACAGCTGAAAATGTTCACTATGAGATGTACACCTGATGCATACAGCAAAGCAAATGTATACAACAGCACAGTACTCTGACAACTGCCGAATCTACTTTGAGTACTATGCACAGATAAACATGATGTCTATTGCATATTCTTTTTCAAATTGTACTAACCAGCCTTTACATATGATGAAGTGATGATGAAATATGATTAAAAGATTACCACATTGCTCCTAAACTAATTACAGGATATGACACCAGAGGATACAGCAGAATAACATTATAACACCTAAGCCGTGCATCGCTTAATTTTCTCATCAACAAGGACAGTCAGTAGACAAGGTACTATACAGTGATCACAACTATTCAGAAAGGCTAGCCTGTTCTTTGGACCTTCACAAACTGCTATGAATGAATGAGGCCCATGAACAGTTCTTTAATCTTTTAATCAGTATTAAGAATGAAGTCAATTGTTTGACTGGGACTAAACATATTCTTAAAACAGGGTGAGACATGTACTTTAGGTTCTTTTTAGATTTTTATTTAGTTTTTGAACAGGGATTTTGGATTTACTTACAACATGTTCTCATCCAGATTGGGAGCAATGCTGTTATGCCAATCATTAAGAACACACAAATGCAAAGCAGCCTCCAATTTGCAAATACTCTTTATCTAACCACGCTAATTGTCAGGGACATTATTAGACTGGGTTGAGCTTTGAGGTGTAATAAACACAGTTACAGTTGTGAAGGAAACAAATAATCTCTGTGGTTGCTGTATTCCTTTGTTGCCAAATAAGCAGGAAATAGAAGCATTTATGTGAATGGAACAGAACTGGTACAGTTTGGGGGATAGAGCAATTGCATCAGAAAGAAAACCAGTCATAAGAAGTGAAGGCAATAAATATCGTCAGGGGATTTCAACGTCTGTGAATCTTGGAAAAAGGTTGCCCCTTACCTCCACTTACAGTGGTTTATTTAGTTTGGCTCAATTCCTATTCATATTGGATCATAATTATGTTATTTGATCCCATAGACACTCAACAATTAAGCCTGCATAAAAAGGTCTGGTCGAAGGCATTTATTAGTTATTATATTATTATTAGAGTCTGGAAAAGAAACAGCAACAACGGTATCTCTCCACTATCTCTTCAACCACATCACAGTCTATTCTATGTGATCTTCTTTTGGTAACCACTGTAATAACTAATATAATTCTCTGAGCTTCCCTCCGAAAGTGTTTGGAGCCCTTCAGGGAAGGCCCACCTCCCACTTTGAAAACCTCTGTCCTAGATCCTGTATACACCACCTCCCAGACTGGGCACACACTTCATCATTTGGACTTCTAACATTTCAGTACAGCTCTGCAAAATTCTGGTGGAAGACAGATTACTTTCTAAGGATAAGAAGGCTGATTAAAAGCTCCCGTTTCTAATAGTAGGACCAAATATGTGTGCTATCAGTTAGGACCAACGTTCAACATTGAAACATATAATGCATACAGGCTAAGATTTGATTTGGGAGAGAGTGTACAGGTTAAACTTTGGTTATGAAAAGGCTTGAATAATAACCACTAACCTTATTATTTATTAAATGCTTATTTTAGCATAATCTTAGTTTATTTATTAAGTGGTTTTATTTACAAGCTTATAATTCTAAAGTATTGCACTGGTTTATTTATTAACTAGTGGATGTGTTAAACACTGTTTGGTTTTTATGCGGCTATGTATTTTGCTCTTGTGTTTGTGTATGTACCTTTAGGTCCCAGTAGCTGTGCCTCTGTAGCTTTTCTTCCATCTCCACATCGGGCTTCATCAAATGGAGGACATTGTTCCCCTGTACCGGCCACAACTTCTCCATTACCTGAACACACACATCATCATTTATTGGAAAAGTCCCAATTCAGTTCAATTCAATGGGGCTTTATTGGCATGCACGTTTCAATCACTATGTTGCCAAAGCATCAAAATACAATTTGTCCAAATATTCTGACAGAACACAGTAAACAGTAATATGAACAACTCTCTTTCTTTGTCCTGCTATATTATAAGAATGACAATTGAAGTGGATGTGTGTGTGTGTCAGTGCATTGGATTGCCAATTGAAAATATGTATTGCTTTACCAAAATGGTGTTTTCCTGGGTAAATGAAGTGCATGCTTACTGATGAGGTCACGGGCACCGCTGAGCATCTTGGGTCGGTAGATTCGTCGAGAGTTAGTGTCCGACACGTACAGCTGCCCTGTGACTGGGTCGGTGGCTAGATAGTAACGGTGAGCAGGGTTGTTGCTAAGGAGACAGACAAAAGGGGAGGAGGGGAACAAACAAGATAGAAACCAGAAAGAATTGGTTTAGTGGTGTTGCATCTTTAATAATTTCAGTATCTCAGACTTCGGTTTTTAAAAACTTTAACATTTAAAAAAAGAAATACACCCAGTTTAGAACACAGACACTGAAATCTGAGAGAACAGTGTCCTCGGTGGAATGTTTCTTCCAGACACTTTATTACATGATCCAAAGTCTGACTGCAAACCAAGAGGCCTTTGAGGTGACAAGCTGCCATTTTCAGATAAAGTGTATGGCTTTAACAATTTAATTTAACAAATGGTTTTAAAGCTTACAATGAAATGAGCGGATTTAAAATTTGGTTCCAGCGTAATTTTGATGGAAATGAAAGAGACTTTCTAGAGATAATGATAATGAAGAAGTAATGAATAAAAGTAGAGTAGATGAATTGAAAGAAAATAAACTGGTGTTAATTTACTTCCAGTGGAGTACCAGGTGGTTGGTGTGTGTGTGTGTGTGTGTGTGTGTATGTGTGTTTGTTGACAGTAGGTTGGTGTGATGGGCCTTCACTTGCTTCAGAGTCTGTGACACACTCTTAATGATGCCTGCCACACTGTCATACGATATCCATCACACACACAGAAACACACGCACACACACACATACACACACATACACAGCAAGTATATGTACATGTGCACTGGCCTCTAGCCATAAGTACTGGTTGGTGATAATCAGCAGATGATCACAGGCTGTTAATTAAGACAGCTAAAAATAGACAGGCAGTGTGAGACATAGACAGCCTGTACTCAAAGGACCAGACGTACCGATAAGCATGCCCTTTTGTTTTCATTTAACCTTTATTGAAGCAGAAAATTCCAGTTAAGATTGAAACATTTCCAAGATTCAGTATAGTTAGCACCACAGACAAAACTATGGAATCCATCTGCCTACACAAACAGAAACGAGAAAAGTAGTAAAGAGGGATGGATGAGGAAATGATTAAATGAGGAAAGGACACAGATCCCAGGAAAAGGGGAAGAATGAGGGAGGGAATACATGACTGACTAAGGGAGAAAAGAAAAATGTGAAGGAAATAAATCAAGAATAAGGAAAAAAAGAGATAAAAAGGGAAGGAAAGTATGTCAAAATGATCAATGTAGTCAATGAGAAAAGGTGAGACAAGAGGAAAGAACTTAAGCAAGAGAGGATAATTAAATAAAAACAAATGAAACAGAACAGTCATCATGGTGTTAATAAGTAGGAAGAGCAGAAGTTTAAAAAAATGCGCAGTGACATGACTAGTCCTCCCGAGAGGATATTGGGTTTAATTAAAAAGTGAAATTTAATTGAGACTACATTTGGATGAAATCCAATCATTGTGTCTTGTCAGTGGCAAAGAAGCCCCAGGTGTGGTGTTGCTTTGTGTGTGTATGAAGAGATATAGAAGAAAACTAACAGGGTTGAGCTTCATTTTTATCGTTTTTAGAAGGGAGGAAAGAGAAAAAGACACGGATAACACAGAGCAGCAAATCTTAATGTATCAACATCAATCACACAGATGGGGTAGATAAGTATAAGAAGCTGGAACCGAGGGATTGGGGGGTTGGTTTTCCATTTTGAAAAAAAGGACTTGGTACTAGCTAACAGGTACTTTTTTAGTATCCTCTGTAATGGACACAGTAGCTAAAATTGTTAATCTTCTCATTGCTCGCGCCTCACTCACTCAATCAACGCCGGTTTAATTCTCTCCTGGAGGAGATCATGTGGCTTACAAAGATTTGCCTCCCCGCTGCCTGTTAGGTGGCTCAGTGGTTTGGGAGTGATTTGTGGAGTGCATTGATGTGATCAAAGCCTCTGTAATGGAGAAGGAGCTGGACTAGCCTGAGCTGGAGGATGAGAAATGGCATGTGAAACTTGCGTTTCTTACTGACATCACAGGACGTCTCAACACACTGAACCTTCAGCTGCAAGGCGCATGCCAAACCATGCCAGCTCTGTCTGATGCATTGAACGCATGTCTGTTGAGAGTGAAGGCCTTATCCTGTGATAATCAAACTGGAGCCTTTCACTTCTTCAGACACCAGAGGGAGATGTCATCATCCGAACCTGTCAACTCTGAGGACATCAGAGGGCTTATTCAAGAACCTGAGACCGAATTCTCCACCAGATTCCAAGATTTTTCTGCAGTATGGGCCATTGTTTTCTTTTTTGGTCAACCCAGAAGACTTTCTGGCTTGAATCATATTAAAAGGGATTGGGATTGAGGTAAGTATGAAATACAGCTTTTTGAGTGATTCTGATTGTGGACCTCTAAATTCACAGAATTCTGCTAATCACTTAAAACACATGCAGCATGTCAATATGGGAGAGCTCAACAGACAAGTTTGCATGTTTACAACAGTGTGCGTTAATTCCCACATTCAGTTTTGCCTACTTGTGTGAACAGACATTTTCACACCTGCCTTATTTAGTTTTGTTGAATTGCACTTTCGAGACCTGTATGATAAGGTGGTCTCGGTACGCTTTCAATCCAACTCTGAAGCAGTTTGTTGGTGGTGAGAACGACCTCAAACCGCACCAACTACTCTATGTATACTCCGCCCGTCTGAGCTAATGCCTCCTGTAGTCAGGTGTGCTTTGCAGACTGCGATGCAGCAGAGCAGCAAACTCTAGCAGCTCCAGTGTTTCTCTCACAGAAATAGACTGTGGTCAAGCTCTTCATCACATTTCTGTGGCCAAACCAGCTGCCAGAGTGAAGTCTCGGTGGCAATGTCTGATTATTTAAATGCTGTGGGCTGGTTTGACCATGGAGATGCAAGACATATTCACAGTCCAGAATCAGGATCTTCTTCCGGTTTTTACTTTCTTGCTCCCGCCTCCAGACACATCCAACCAAAACGCAGAGTAAATGTTCTTCCGTGATTGGTAATGACACATTTTGGTACGCTTGGATATTTCCAGGTGTGAAACCAAACCAAGGGAAACTGCTTCTAGTTTACAAACTCATCAACTGATTCGGACCAAAGCAAATAGGTGTGAAAAAGCCCTCAGACTGTGCTGGATCCATCTCACCACTGGATGTCAACCAACCATTCAGATGCATATGAGCAGCTGAATGTATCATATAGACCAGATAAAACTGGTCTATATGATGATACATTGCAAAAGGATGGGCCGAATCACACCAACCAGTTTACATTTGGTTTTCTATGTGTGCATAAGTAACTGAAAGAGGGGATGCTGCTCCAATAATAGGCCTACAACTATTCTAATGCAATAGTTTAATAGTGGTACTATCAGTCAGAATAAATTACATGCAGTTACAAATTGACACTCATCACAGAATGTTGCCGACCCTTGCTCTGAAAGAAGTCATAAATCAGTTGTTTACTACCTGCTCAGCACCAAACTACTGAGCAGGTCACGAAGGTGCAGCATTTAGTAGCCAAATATTTTTCAGTTGGTGGAGACCTAAACCGAGGAGGAGGTAAATATTAGACTCACACTCAAATTTAACACCATGATGTTGCTGGATGTGTAAAAATGTTTTAAAAAAAAGAAAGTCTATGGACGACAACGTGAGTCAACTTAGCTTTCAACAGATGGAGACAATTACAGGATTGTGAAGGATTCTAAACACACCCTGAATTGGTCTTCAGGTATGTAATATTTCTATTTCATTCATAAAATAACTTTAGATTGCACGATGTGGTTGTACATCAGTAGTCAATATTAAATTACAGCCCCCCCCCCCACCACCGCTTTATTCCTTTTACTCTGTGTTTGTGTTGGCTTGCTACTTTGTTCTCCCTTGTCCCACTGTAACGTTACTTGTGTGACGTGTCCGTTGGTTTCATGAAATGTGCTATATTAATCTAAGTTATTATTTTGTTGGTTGCTATAACAAACTCTTAATTCTTTGGCTCGTAACATGGTGACTGTGAAAACGTTAGCCGGTGTAGCTCACAATACATCCAAAGTAGGCTAAGTTACCATATGCAACAATGCATCTGTAACTCCTAATTTCCACCGGTTGCGGGTCCACTCCGGAATGACGCCGGACTCAGTAGGTTTCCATTAAAGTCAATGTGTGTATTTCCACTAACTGCTTCCCAGCTCCGTCCCAGCTCCGGCGATCCGCAGCCCTCCGGAGCAGATACGCAGAGCTAGTATTTTTGCTGGACACCAAAGAGCTCCGCGGCAATTCAGCACAGAACAGATAGTGCAGGACAGGAAGTTGAGCACATCAAAAAAAAATAAAACATCCGGTTAATTTTCAAAATAAAATAGACCGTGCTCACGGCGGATCATATCTCCCTGCACTACACCTTGAAAACAAAGCACAGAGTTGTTTCCTCTCTACTCCTCTGGATGGAAACAAACTGGTTTTGTGGTTCTATTCTACATGAATTTGTGAGACCTAAAACTTTTTTCATAAACTTTGTCTTTGCTTTGTTTATATGAAATCTTTCACTATGAATCACCTTGCATGGGCTTGAAAAGGACAATGAAGATGGGGCTGGAATGAGAGAGGGATAAAGAGAGTGAGATATAAAACAAAACAAAAAATTAGGAACGTCCGTAACAAGGGCCAACATCTTAACCCGCCCTAAATCTCTACATGCTAGGGGCTGCTGTTAAAGCCATGACTTCATCTGAGCTGACAGCAGATGTCAAGATTAGAGAGGGAAAGAGGATGAGGTTGAGGGACACGCAAAAGAAACAGTATAAAACGAGATCTGTGCCTCATTCTGCCCTGCTGTCATAATGCAACATTACTGAATAGTAACTAAAATGGATAATTACATATGAGCAGATTTCATAAATTACTTTGGTGAGTACAATCTGAGCATGACAAATACAAATGAAAGACAAAACAACAAAAATAAGGCCCAAGTTGAAATGAACCATGTGCAATGTATTCCTGGAGCCAATGAAGCTTAGCGCAAATTCATTCAGGAAGACTTCTTTGTTTCACATTCTTTCAAATTCCTGTGAGCTGGAAACTTGGGGGAATAACTGGAAACGGTGTGCATGTGCTTATATGTTAATAAGAACCCAATCGGCCACATGGTGGCGCTTTAATTAAGGTTTCAAAATGCAAACTTTGAAAGGCCACGCCCCCCCACCAGAAGTCCGATTGACTTGAAATTTCTCACACAGGTGCAGCTTAATGTGCTTTACAAAAAAGCCTCAAGGACCATTAAGGTCCACCTAGAAAATGTTTCCGCCATTTAGAATTTTTGTGAATTTAATTGACCAATGAACTTCGAAAGGGACGTGGCTCTGGACATAAATGAACACAAATCAGCAATCGTAAGGCCAATCATCACAGGGTATGTTCAGACAAGTGCCTCAGATATACCCAGATAGTTTTGTATACATAAGCCACTAAGGTGCGCTACAAGCGCAACATTGGTGAGTGGCATTACACACATTTTACTATAAATCACATAATCATGGTCCAGTCATCACAAATCTTTCAGAATATGTCCTGAACCAAGTACCTGAACAACGCCCTGAAAGTTTCATTCAAACTAAACACCAGGGGGTGCTATAAATGCAAATAAATTGCAGGTGATATAGCACAAATCAGGCTATAAATGACTACATGTTTGTCTAATCAACACAAATCTTCCAGGAAATGTCTACATAATAACCTCACACACTGCAAGTCTCATTCAAATTGACTACCAGGGGCCGCGTTAAATGCACAATAACTGGACGTGGACTGCCGCAAATCAAGGTTTGAGCTTGGAATTGCAGCTTGAGGCTTTATTAACAATTGTTAGCTAAACTGAGCTACATGTCACACTTAATTGAAAATGAATGTTTTGACAAATCAGTTGCAGGCATTTTAAGCACTGTTTGTCCAATTGTTACAAAGCTTGCAGGATGTGTTTTATAACAATGTTGGACCACATGTGTGAAATTACTTTTAAGTTGTTGAGAAAAAAGGTTTGAACCCGTGAATCGCCGCTTGCGGTTATATTTTAAATCTGTTCTCCTTTCTACTGCTGTCAGTTTTCATTTCAGGCAAAATCGATGCAACCCTCCTCCACCCCATTCACCTCCAGTTCTCATCATTCCCAGCGCTCCATCATCAGAAGCCCCATGAACATCTAGCCAGACCTTCAGGCTCTTCCTTTATCCCTTCATCACCACCACCAGAGTCTAGACTCCATCAGGGGGATATTCCTGTATATCCAGGGTGCCATTTGCCGGGTGGATGCTTGGAATTTCCCCCCCTTTCTGGTCTACATATCCTGGCCTCTGTTGAATTATTTTTATACCGGTGGGATAAAAATAATTAAAAGTGATTAATGCTACTACTTCACCAATAGACCGTTATTTACAAAAAATAGAAGTATTTTTAACTAAGTTAAGCGCTGTAATGTGAATAGTGCGATAGAAGGATAAAATCTGAGCAGCTGTTGCTGGTTGCATTTAGCCCCTACAGAGCTCCAGGACGCCAACTACCAGCAGCAGTTTGTTTAGCCGCTGATAGCCGACTGTGAGCCGGCTACAGGCACCGCCAGATGGCGGTCCTTTCAGGGGCCGTGGTAGTGAGGTTTAGCCAGAAAAGTTAGCCTTATGCGGCAATGACAGTTAAGTCACCAAAAATGACTTGTTAAGTTTAGGAAAAAGATTGTGTTTTGGATTAAGACATTCCCAAGGAATGAATGAGCATTTCCTGGGTGAAAGTATTTTTTTTTCCATTGAATGTTTGGAAAATACATTGCATATTTAAGTGTTACTATATACATTGTATTGGAAAGGGGGATTTAATTCTTGTATGTTTTGTTTTTTTCATCATCAACATCCACCCCTGTTTGTTTCCCAAATCGCACCATGTATATATCCATGGCCTTTATATCCCATATAAATGTAACATTGCGATGGTGTCTAATCGCCAAAAACTAAAACAAATCAACCTATTATGCAGCATGTTAATTCAACTTATTTCACTCTTAAATTAAGTCTCTCCTCATGGAAATTTACAAAATGGTGTGAGGGCCATCTGTTTTTTTGCACATCATCTGTTTATCTGACCTATGTGACAGTTTCCTCTGTCCTACATTATACAATCTGCAGATTTAAAGCATCACCGGACAGGAAGATATTACATATGCAAAGTTAGCTTGCTAAAAGCTTGATCCAGCTCAGTGTCTCCTTGATGCACTGAGACCTTGGGCTAGGACAGCATATAGTAAGGTGTGAAAGCTGCCAGGTATGAGCAACAGTGATCGTTTTAATTGAAAAGGAGGAGAGAAGGTCAAAAGAAATTATTAGACTACAGTCTGGTGCATAAGCAGCATGAATGGACAGTGGGATGAAAAGAAGGTTTAAGGTTGAAAAGGATTAGTCACTCTTACCTATGTCTGAAATCTTTGTTTCTTTAATACAATGCAAGCAAAGGAAAGAAAACAGGAGAAACAAGAGTTAGTACAGATGAAAATCACCAGAAAGCTACTGAAAAAAAGTTAGAAGTGGCAGTCAATTTTAGAATTTGAGTCGTGCATCACAGAAAACAACAGCTGTCAGTTGTCTTATTAGACAAGGACGTTTTGAGAAATGAGCATTCAAGAGTGTGCCAGAAACTTGTTTTTAAATTAAGAGCACTAAACCAGTGATCTTTTATCTGTTAGCACTTGGGCTAAAGAGTAAGTACTTAAATGTAAATGACTGTAGTGGCAAAGTCTCCAGTCTGGCTATTCATCTATCCCTCTCTTCTTTTATGTTTACAAGTTCTGTTCAAAGTCATCCAAGACCAATGTTCCAGTTCAACAGTTGCAAAAAGGACCAGAACGGTTGAGGCAGATTTATTCAGATGCTAGGTTTTAATTACAATATAAGGACTCTCAAGTCATTTAGTTAATTTTTACAAATGTTTTATGCCATATTTTGCTTTTTTAAAAACCTGGATGAAATGGTTTTGGCAAAAGCTTTCCTGTTAAATAGATCAAGAGTTCTCTGAGTGAGACCTTTATGGTATGTCTGTGACACTAGGGGATGTATTCTCCGGATTAGGTTCAGATCCTCGATCTGGCAACAGCAGCCATCCTCTTCTCTCTCTTACCTCAGCTCCATGACACTGGTAACATTCCCAGAGGGGAAGATCCTCCTGATGTAGTTGAAGTCTCCAACGAAGATGCTGCCATCTGCTCCGCAGGCCAAAGCCAGGGGCGCCAGCAGTTTGTTGCCCTCCGCCTGCCCATTACAGCTGGGACAAGAGATGCTGCGGCGTCGTCCGTTTCCTGGGATAGGACGTTAAATCAATTTTTAACAACTGAACATTCTTTCCGCAAAACATCTAGACAAGCTGTTGAACTGTTGTGGGTCAAGCATTTATTTAACAATGTCAAGTCAAAGAAAGACTTAAACATGTGGGACAGATGACCTGTCCATCATCTCAAAGACACAAGGTTCTTGTGAGAAGTTTGTGAGAACTTCCAAAGGCATTACGCCTAGGGTTGGGTATGGTTTAGTTATGAGGTGTGATACCGCTAAAACGACACTTTACTATACTAACTGTGCCGCTGCCTAAAGGGTGCTGGCACCGATGCTTAAAAAAAGAAAAGTACATTAAATAATTAATTTAAATATAATAACAATAACTCATAATAACTTGTCAAACGAAAAAAAGAAGAACCACTAGATGACAGAAGGGTTCTTAAAACAACATTGAATGCACCAATAGTTTATGAGGTGCAATTGAAGGCACCATTAAGTCCCATCGGTGTTGTTTTTTCGACAACTCTGCGGCCATGGTGTTGCGAGTCTAATCTGTGTCTTTAACTGCAGACTATTGTACCTCTACATGTTAGACCATTTAGTTTTAGCATTTTAAAACAAACATTTTGTAACATTCTGTTTTGGAACACCAGATACACTGGCTGTGGATCCGCAATGAGGCAACAATGACGCACCCAAAAAGTGGCAGGTAAAAAGACGTGGGTACTGACAAAATGTGTCAGACCAGACGGAGGATTGGTGCGGACAAGGACTGCAGGGTGTAGGGGAATGGAGATTCTGAATTGTTAGAAAAATTGGTATAGGTTGCAGTTACCCTGAAGGCAACTAGATACTGTCTATCTACGGGAAATGAATGTATGGCATTGGTACACAGAGTGAGATGCAGTCTTGGTAGAGATGTTTGTTCTTAATATCCCATGAGATTCCTGTGGCTCTCACACTTAAACCATTGGAGCAAGTGAAGCAAAATCACTGATCATTATGTAATGACACCAGTAAACACCGATCACACACATGCAGGCTCAAAAAGTCAATAATATCTGAGTCTGTACTTACCCATGATGCTGCTGATGACAGGGGGCTGCTGGGAAATGAAAATGTTCTCACCATTGCCCTTGTACAGTATACCTGGTGGAGAGAAGACATAAAGATGAGAAAATGCAGGGAGGGTAATTCTACCCTTTTTATTAACACATATGTCATTCCAAAATGCACTGATGTATGGAACAGACATCATCCTTTTAATATACGTCACATCTCGCCATCTCACTGGGTTCTCAATGAGGATATAATCTTTGCTTGTTGCTCGGACAATATTGCATATTTGAAAGTGAGGGTGCTGTAATGAGGGTGGTAGATATGTTTCAATATCTGCCTTTATTTCTAGTTTCTAGTTTGGTGTTTTAAGCCCCCAATGTCGCCTCCCATGCAGCGCTGCCTGGAAGGCACTATAATTAGACAATGGTTAGGGTTAAGGTTTGGGTTGGGTGCATTGAAGTCACGCTCACAGCACTTCCTGAAAGTTGACATTGGAGGCTTAAAACATCAGCGAGCCATTTCTACAGGGAGTTCAGTGGCTACATTCTAAAAGTTTTACTTGACTCACTTATAACACTGTGTTGATATTTTCACTGCACAAATGACCCAAAAACTATTTTTAAAAACAATATCGCTTCTTATTGCAGCCTTATCCCAAAGATTGGTGGAGAGTGTAAGATAAAACCAAAATTCACTTACCGGTGTTTGTGTGTGCATGTGTATGTGTGTGTTGTGTGTTGAAACACAAGATTCTCTCTCTGTCACAATGGTGGTCTCAGAGGACCATACAGCATGTAAGATTAAAGGGATGCAGATGCGGTTGCTGTGTGTGTGTGTGTGTGTGTGTGTGTGTGTGTGTGTGTGTGTGTGTGTCTGTCTGTGTGTGTGTGTGTGTGTGTTTCACTTTTGAGGAAAGATAAACTAAGTATTTAGATGTAAATCAGCTTTCAGCTAAACGTGGTACAATGTAGAATTTGTCAGTATTTTCCTAATTCATCTTCTGTTCATTTACTTCTGTATGCATTTCCATTAACTTAAACAACGTAACCTAAGACAATGCTGATTAGAAGTGGAAATCAGTGGTTTTGGTGACATCTTTTGGTGACACCTGAAGTGGCTATAACCAGGTGTATTATCCACTCCAGAGATTTCCAGAATTTGTTAAACAAGACCAGGTGGGAACCTGTATATGTGGGCTAAATTTTGGCCACATTCTTGCAGGTATAGTCAAAGGTAGTGTCTATAACGTGAATTTCTGGATAATATATCTACAATGGTCACAGTAATATTTCTTCTTAAGTGTTGTTCAATTACCATCAGCGCATCCACCATCAGTCTCTCACTTGCTCGACCACACACTCGCTACTCACACACTACAGGTAAAAGCCAGTAAATTAGAATATTTTGAAAAACTTGATTTATTGCAGTAATTGCATTCAAAAGGTGTAACTTGTACATTATATTTATTCATTGCACACAGACTGATGCATTCAAATGTTTATTTCATTTAATTTTGATGATTTGAAGTGGCAACAAATGAAAATCCAAAATTCCGTGTGTCACAAAATTAGAATATTACTTAAGGCTAATACAAAAAAGGGAGTTTTTAGAAATGTTGGCCAACTGAAAAGTAAGAAAATGAAAAATATGAGCATGTACAATACTCAATACTTGGTTGGAGCTCCTTTTGCCTCAATTACTGCATTAATGCGGCGTGGCATGGAGTCGATGAGTTTCTGGCACTGCTCAGGTGTTATGAGAGCCCAGGTTGCTCTGATAGTGGCCTTCAACTCTTCTGCGTTTTGGGTCTGGCATTCTGCATCTTCCTTTTCACAATACCCCACAGATTTTCTATGGGGCTAAGGTCAGGGAGTTGGCTGGCCAATTTAGAACAGAAATACCATGGTCCGTAAACCAGGCACGGGTAGATTTTGCGCTGTGTGCAGGCGCCAAGTCCTGTTGGAACCTGAAATCTCCATCTCCATAGAGCAGGTCAGCAGCAGGAAGCATGAAGTGCTCTAAAACTTGCTGGTAGACGGCTGCGTTGACCCTGGATCTCAGGAAACAGAGTGGACCGACACCAGCAGATGACATGGCACCCCAAACCATCACTGATGGTGGAAACTTTACACTAAACTTCAGGCAACGTGGATCCTGTGCCTCTCCTGTCTTCCTCCAGACTCTGGGACCTCGATTTCCAAAGGAAATGCAAAATTTGCTTTCGTCAGAAAACATGACTTTGGACCACTCAGCAGCAGTCCAGCTCTTTTTCCTTAGCCCAGGTGAGACGCTTTTCGCGCTGTTTCTTGGTCAACAGTGGCTTGACACGAGGTATGCGGCAGTTGAAACCCATGTCTTTCAAGCGTCTCTTGGTGGTGGATCTTGAAGCACTGACTCCAGCAGCTGTCCACACCCTTTTTCACAATCTTGACTAGGCGCGGTGATCCCTATCGCTTGTACACTTTTTCTGACCACAGTTTTCCTTCCCTTTGCCTCTCTATTAATGTGTTTGGACACAGAGCTCTGAGAACAGCCAGCCTCTTCAGCAATAACCTTTTGTGTCTTTCCCTCCTTGTGCAATGTGTCGATGGTCGCCTTTTGGACAGCTGTCAAATCTGAAGTCTTCCCCATGTTTGTGTAGGCTTCAGAACTGGACTGAGAGACCATTTAAAGCCCTTTGCAGGTGTTTTGAGTTAATCAGCTGATTACTTTGTGGCACCAGGTGTCTTCAAAATGTAACCCTTACACAATATTCTAATTTTGTGACACACGGAATTTTGGATTTTCATTTGTTGCCACTTCAAATCATCAAAATTAAATGAAATAAACATTTGAATGCATCAGTCTGTGTGCAATGAATAAATATAATGTACAAGTTACACCTTTTGAATGCAATTACTGAAATAAATCAAGTTTTTCAAAATATTCTAATTTACTGGCTTTTACCTGTACATACTGAGCTATCCCTCTTATGACATTTGCATCAAAGTGTAAGCACCCTACAAAGATAGGATTGCACAGCCACAACAACTGTGTATGTATTAAAAAAATGGATCAGATGACTGATTACAGAGAAAAGACCTTACCAGCTAAAACACTGTGGCACCATATTCATTTAGAAAGAGCAATTATCTGCCTTTATAAAGCTGCTCTCTCCGGTCAGCTCTTACATGTCCGTCTTTAATAAAAACCTCTTGGTCTAACTTCCTCCTGTGGCTTTCCACTTAGGGTGCCTGGGACATATATATATATATATATATATATACATATATATATATATATATATATATATATATATATATATATATATATATATATATATATATATATATATATATATATATATAAATATCCCCCTCTCACCCCTCGTGGGGTGGTATGTGTCATCCTCAAGCTCGGGTCCTCTACCAGAGGCCTGGGAGTTTGAGGGTTCTGCGCAGTTCTCCTATGTGATCTGTTCTTAGATCCACTCACTCAGGTAACCTTACACCTTTCTGTCCGATCTTGGCCTCTAACCTTCTCCGCCATGGCTTTGTGGCTTGTGGTGTGTCATTCTCAAGCTCGGGTCCTCTACTACAGGCCTGGGAGTTTGAGGGTACAAAATATATGCACGAAATATATATATATATATATATATATATATATTTCGTATCATGAATTTTTTTGGGGGGGGCTCTCAGTAAAGCTAATACCACTTTTCTTATGCCACATGGCATTGCTTTGTCATTGACTACATCACACTTTGCAACACAGTAATACAACAGAAACAAGTTATTTATTGATATTGACTGATTTCAATATTGATCGATCTAACACCAAAGATTCTATTGTACCTTAAAATAAGGTTTCAAACTAGTTCCAGTGAACTAGTTAATTAACTTGTTGGAATGAGACATAAGAATAATGTAACGGTAACAGTAATGGAAAACTCCGCTCCCAACCTGTAGGGGGAACGAAGAGGAAAAGGGCTTTAGTGCCTACAGTAAAGGTGCTGGTTGACAAGTAGCTAATTTCGACACTGCTCAGTTATTTTTAGTATGATTGTTTTGACCACGGTTAACAACTCTGTGGTAACCCCCCTCACTCCATACTCCCGCAGCACCTCCCATAGTTTCTCCCGGGGATACGCCTTCTCCAAATCCACAAAACACATGTAGACTGGTTGTGCATACTCCCAGGCCCCCTCCAAGATCCTTGCGAGAGTGAAGATCTGATTCTTTGTTCCAAGTTGTTTAGCTGTCTTTACAGTTAGCTAAATATACCAGACAAAACAGGAATAAGGCATCAAAAGGACTAATAGTAGTAATAATAGTAATTTAAAGATGTGGTAGCACTGGATCTGGATGGGCAGGACAAAACTGGAGTTGGAAGGGGTGTGTCACGATTCTGCCTTCTCACTCTGTGACACAGGTTTGTGGATCTGAATGTTGCGATTTCGGTTATATTTTCTATATCGCTACAGCCCGTATATATATATATATATATATATGAATTACTGTAAAATGACAGAGGGTACAGCAGTGTACAGTAATACATTTCACCTGTAACTGCTGTATTACCAAAGTTTCCATGTCAGCAGGGTGAAACAGTAGGAGGAGGAGAGGAGGAAGAAGGTGGGGGGGGGGACTTGTGAGGAGGTTAATGTGAATGAGTGGTGAAAAGAGAAAAAGGGAGGGATGCACTTGTTCTTCAAAGTGCACACATCAAAGAGGAACCTCCTGTGGTGAGCTGAGCTGAATTATTAAAACTCTGCTGCCATCTTGGAAACCAGCCCACTTTACGCTTCATCCATACGTCCCTACATCCATCAATACATCCATCCATCCAACCATCCACCCATCCATCCATACATACATCTATTGACCAACTCTACAATTTACAAGTTCTTCAAACCCAGCATGACATATTGCTATTGGCCCTAAAATCCTGTATTAGTTCCCTTCCCATCTCTATATCCCTATCCTTCTGTCTATCCTCCTCTCCTTCTTTCATCTCTCCCTCCATTAGTAGGTGTTGATTGATCAACCGAGGCCAAGCCAGCAGGCTTCCCCCCCTGCTGTGCTGTGCTCTACACAGTCAACAAGATATTTGCCTGAAAGTATGGTTTGGGAACTGTAACGCTACAGAGAGAAAGGCACTGAGCAGAGTGGTGAGGATGGCTGAGCGGACTATTGGGACTACTCTGTCCACCATTCAGGAGCTGGCCCAGAAAAGATGCCTGTCAAATGCAAAGAGCATTATCAAGGACCCCACTCACCCTGGTTACAGACTGTTTGCCCACCTGCCCTCTCGCAGTCTGAGAGCAAGGACCGCAAGGTTCAACAGCTTCTTCCCCACTGCTGTCAGACTGTTGAACAATGAAACACTAAAACAGTCCAATCAATCTGACTATTTATGTACAAAATAATTTGTTTGGAATGCACCTTATTCTCTACCGCACTATTTCACTTTAAATCTGGATATTTATACTTTATACCCTTTCCAACTGTATGTATCTAGTATCTAGATATTTATATTTTTCAGTTTTTTAGACGCTATATATTTATCGCTCTACATGCTCTGCGAACCCATATAGGCATTTAAGCATTTATTTATTTTAATTCATATAAATAATAACTTGACTTTTTTTAATTGTTTCTGTGCTGTATTCTTTTTAAGCTGTGAACTTTGCATCTAATTTAGTACTACAGTGTACTGTGGTATGACAATAAAGAAATCTTGAATGTGTGCGTAGTGATACAGATAGAGAGAGATAGCGAGATAGAGAGAGAGTCTTTATCACTTCATGTTTATGTTATGTGAATGTTTATATTTATGCTGTAGTTTATGTTGTGCCAGTCATCGTCAATTTCCTTTCATTTATATGTTCTGCTTTGGCAGTGTAAGCAATGTCTTGTCATGCCAATAAAGCTCTTTAAATTGAAAAAAACTGAATAGAGACAGAGAGAAAGAGAAAGAGAGAGGGAGCGAGAGAGAGGGACAGAGAGAGTGAGCAAAGCTCTGTAGAAAGAGAAAGGAGCAGTGGATTCTCCTGCTGTGTTAAAAGAGAGGCTTTCTCACACGGCTTTCTAGATGAATGTGTGTGTGTGTGTGTGTGTGTGTGTGTGTGTATGTGAGTGTAACTTGACCTTGATCTCAAAACTCTCTATTGCAGAACCTAAATGCTTACATTCCTAACACATTCATGAAGGGATCCCTGGCCCATTCATCAAATCTCAAAGACCAAGTGCCAATTAGGTTAGACTGATTTGGTTCATACCTACCATAGAAGAAGATGAAAAATATATGAATTTAAATTCATAGGTGAAAGTTTAATTCATTGTGAAAGATTTAAATATTGAGACAAAATATTCAGTTAACCTAAAAGCTGCATCTTGTAGGGTGCATTTGGCTCATGTGGACACATGCTACTCAAGTAGCTGAATGCAACTGGGAAATCTTAAATTTCATCAACAAGATTTTGTTTTCTCCCAAACAATTCACTGGGTATAATTCCCAAACCGAGGAGATAGGACCTCCACGGTTCTCTATTACCTCTAATCTCTATTTCAAATGAAATAGTTGAATAAGAGAAACCAGATCACGACAGGTAAGGCATGCTGCTTGTGACAAGAGGTCACAAGTTGATGTTGCTTTGTGTTAAGGAACCATTAACAAAAAAGAAGGGAACCACAAGAAATTAGTAGATTCCCTTTTGTTGCAGGAAACTAAACTAACTAAACTTCACTCTCAAACAGATATAATCTTCTGACACTGTGACGGTCTGAACTAGGAGAAGAAGACTGGCTCATGTGAAGCCAAGGCTGACCTTTAGTCGTTATAATAAATGGCTCAGTCTCTGCATACCTGTCAGCATGGGTGCCAGAAATGCACAGAAACTTAGAGGGAGCAGGTGTGATATTGAGTCTGTTACCAGCAGACAACTTCCAGGTTACTTTGGAAAAAAAAAAGGTTTGTTTCTTTATACTTCATTAGTGAGTCATTAGATGTAAAGCAAGTGTAGATACACTGCTGATGTGATAGGTTGTATTTTCTTTTATAGTGGATATTACTTCGTTTAGTGTATTTATTCATACTCTTTTTAACTTCTTTTTAGTTTGTAGGTTTAAAAACTCAACTAAAAACACTTACATTTGAGATTTGTGTCATGACATTGGATAGGTAAAAAAACACAAAAACATAAAGTTGGCTAAAGTCCAGTTATTTTGATTCAATGTCCTGGAAACATGCAACACATTATCATGTTCTCTGGGGCAAAGCAGAAAGCAGTAGAACACCCTGACTGGAGCTGAGCTGCTTAGAGTGTCTGAATAATAGAGTGCAGCGCCTTACCGGGCAGACACACACACACACACACACACACACACACACACACACACACACACACACACACACACACACACACACACACACACACACACACACACACACACACACACACACACACACACACACACACACACACACACACACACACAGAAGCAGACCCTCTGAACCCAAAAAAACTCCACACACACTCTCTCTCTCTTTCATCCAGCCTTATCTGAGTTGTTCAGCAGTGCTCACTACACAGTACTCACAGATCACACAACACCAGGTGTGTGTGTGTGTTAAGTTGTGGACATGCTTCTAAATCCAGTGTGTCTCTTTTCCTACATTTTTCTCTTTCCTCTATTCATGTGTTTTGAAGGATAATACATGTTTGTGTAAGCCAATTCATTAGTTTAGGTTGTTAAACAAGAATCAGCACTGAATGCATGACAACACTGAACAGGAAACAATGAAATCCCTGCCAGACGTCAACACTCACTGTACAGGCATAATATGTCCACATATATAACACATCCCCATCATTAACAGAGCTGTAAGACAAACTATTTGTAGTTATAGCTCTGTTAATGCTGTTAATGCTGACAGCACAGCACGAGTGTTTGATGCTCCCCCTCCCCCTCTCTCTTTCAAACATCCACAGACAAGACAAGATTATTCTATGTTCATACGGTGTGTTTTAATCCCGAAAGGCTAAAGACACATTGTGCACACACATTGTCCCTTCAAGATGCAAAATCACACCCACAGAGACCTGTACGTATATAGACCAACAAAAAAAACACAAATCACACCTGCATTTCTTACACACACACACACGCACGCACACACGCACGCACGCGCACACACACACACACACACACACACACACACACACACACACACACACACACACACACACACACACACACACACACAGAATCGGGTGACAAGGTGTTGAAAGCCCAAGAGAACTGCAGGGAGAGGGATGAATAGCAATGTGATGGATGGGGTGACATATAGAGGACAGCAAGGAAGAGAGAAGGAGGAGGAGGAGGAGGAGGAGGAGTTTATAAAGTCAAAGCTGCAAAATATGTTTTCTAAATCTATGAACCAGTTGTTGAAAGGGGGACTAGATAGACAACAGTGGAGTTAAAGTAATGCCTTCTTTACAAACCAGCTGATTATACCAACAAGAATGTGTATTTATACACAGAAAGGTCTGGATGTGTACTGTGCTGTCTGCTTCACATTCATGTTACTTTATTTATTTATTTTATTTACTATTTATTTAGTAAATTAATTTATTTTGGGTAACATTTTTAATAACCATCACTAATACATTTTTATAATCATTTATTTTTGATGTATTTAATTTATACTCTTTTATTGATCCCCAATGGGGAAATCACAATTTTACATTACATTTGTTAGAACACACTACATGCAGGCTTGAAATACACACACATGCATGCGTACACACATGCGCACAGGTCCTATACATGCACCGATGGAGAGATGTCAGAGTGAGGGGGCTGAAGCTGCTGGACAGGCACCCTAAGTGGAAAGCCACAGGAGGAAGTTAGACCAAGAGGTTTTTATTAAAGACGGACATGTAAGAGCTGACCGGAGAGAGCAGCTTTATAAAGGCACTGCATAACATCTGGTTGCTGAGCTTCCATGTTAAAATCAAGGAGCCTTTCTGGATATGTTGTCCTCGGGTCAAATTTGACCCGTTTCTTATATCATAAATATGGGTTTCTTTCAACCAAATTGCCCCAAAATAACACTGACGTAAGTTGTATTTCGCAGGTAAAAATCAATGATTACTTCAATTAAATTTTGAACTTTGGGTGCTTAATGGTTTCAAAACAGCATTCTGACCAAACTTTGACATTAACAAGTCTGTGATTCACTTGACATCCATTGATCTAGCCTTTGAACTATTATTCAAAATAATTCATAGTTAGTAGCTAATATAGTTAATTAGCATAGCTACTTTCATAGTCATTCATAATTTCATGAAACAATGCTACTGACCATGGATAAAATAAAAAAAGCTTTGAAAAAAGTGACAAAAACATTTACAAAAAACATCAAAAGCATTGAAGAAAGCTACAAAAACGGTTTTCAAAATTTTTTTTAAATTTTGTCCCGAAAGGACAAGTTCATTGTTGACGTGAAGAAAACACAAGGGTCAAAGATCCTCGGTACTTGTTTTTTTTTTTAAGTTAAGAAAGGAAAGTAGTCAAACTAATTAGTGAAGAGTTTCTAGTTGTTGTGGCAAAGTAAGTCATTACTTTTTCATTATTATCAAGTTTTTTGATTATTATTATAGCATGTTGAAGTAGTGTCAAGAATCCAGAAAGCCTGTTTTCCCACTCAAACTATTCTAATCTGATGTACCTTCAAGCTGGAATGTATAATATTTAGTCACCTTATATCAACCCTTAGGTTTCATTGCATTATCTTAATATAATAGTCTGTAGGGAAATTAATACAATAATAAAGGAAGATAAGATGGTACAAGAACAACCAAAGAGAGGAGAGATAACAGGGAGGAGAAATGCATAAAGGTCTGAAATGACAGTATGAGATGAGAAAGCCAAATTGTGCATGTGTGTGTGAGAGGGAACAGGGAGAGAGAGATACAGAGAGAGAGAGAAGGAGAGAGAAAGAGAGAGAGAAAGAGAGAGAGAGATGAAAGGCTGGCAAAAATACCACTGGGTAGCTGGAACAAATCCAAGACGGCAAAAAGGAACTCACTCACACACACACACACACACACACACACACACACACACACACACACACACACACACACACACACACACACACTCCTAAATTCTATAAAATCCGCTCTGTCGACCAAAGCCTGCATGACAAAAAACGCTTTGACAAGAGATAAAGATACTTTTAAACTGCTATTAACTTTGTCCTATTCTTCGACAGATAATTAGCCAGTTAATGATGTGACACGAGAGCGAGAGCGAGAGAGAGAGAGAGAAAGGATATGTTTTGTATACACCTCAGCTGTTATATATAAACTTTTAATTAAAATATTAGCATAGGTAAATTAGAAATGTTTTTGCAATTTTATGTTTTGTCTTCTTGCAGTGTGCACATTATGTGTGTGCATGTGGAGATATAACTGCAGTATGAGTGCACATTATGGTTCTTTGTCATGTGATGGCACCTACCGTTTTGTACATCCAGGATGTGATGTTTATCCAGTGTCCATCCGCCCATGTTGGAAGCATCCAGCTCGTAGCCTTGCAGAGTGGCCGTTCTCTTCTCCCACAGGATGAGGTCCAGGCAGGACTCGTATTCAAACCCCACCGACACTATTAGACACACACAGGCAAGGCCAGTTAGTCAACTCTTTCCTTCAACTGTGCTTGTGTTCAAACAAAACCAAATGGGAAAGTTGCTGTGATTCTGACCAGAGGAAACAACAACAGAGTTAATCTCTATGTGAGGTACACTGTAACATCAAGGATGGGACATTTGTCAAATCAACGCAAGAACACGCACACAACACACATTGTGAGTGCTCTTTCAAGCGCATTTTCTGCTTTAACCATTGTGTGAACTGGCAGCCACAAGAGCTGGGTGTGTAGTCAATTTAGAAAGAACAAAGATCTTCAGGGGGAAGAGAGAATGAAAAGGCAGTAAAAGAAGGGAAGGGATGAATGTTTGCACACAGAATATATAAACAGAGGTGAGAATACAAACATGTACACCATTTTAGCTGTGTAAGAATGTCATCATAGGTGAATGGGTTACTACATATTAACTGGGTAATTATGCGCCAATAAATATAGAATTAGCACATATCATATTAGCAAGTAATGAGTTGATGGGTTGATGAGTTGAAAGGCTGGTGTGTTTCGTCCTGAAATAAGTTCATTGAGGCAACGCATGAAGTTCACTGATGTGTACAAAGTCAATGGTGAGGCGCAGGTGAGCGCCAACAGAGGAAACTGTGCAGTTGCCCCCTGATGAGTACAACTTTAACATTTGTGTCCCAGCTCTGATGTTAACAGTTGCCAGACATGGACCCCAAAAATGATTGTGGTTAGGCTACCTGAATAGAGCTTATAAGCACCAATTTCAGAAGTGTTACAAAACAAAGCAGTAAATCGTTTTTATGTTCAACCCATGAAGCTGGGCTACCATAAGTAATAACTCACAGAGGAGTACGTCTGCTGGACTTGTCCCTCATAAAGGTGGCAGAGAGGGGTTAGCATACCCATTATGTCCAAGCCATTTCCCTGTCACAGCCTTTCTGCAGAACATAGCTGAACTTAGCTGTGGCTGTGTGCAGCTTTGTGCAAAGTATCAGTTGTCAAACTTTGATACTGAGTGCAGACCAGAGTCATTTTGTGTTGAATTGGTGCAATTTATTATTGTATACAGTTCACTTTCTCTCCATCTGTGTCATATGATTCCCAAAGTGTCTTGTTACCTCTACCTCTGGGATTCAGTTAAAGTGATCGGGTAACACAATGGTTCAGACATATTCTCCTGATTTCACTGTAAAATTAAAGCCAGAAATATCTCAATTCATTAAAGTCATATCGTCTACAGTTAGTCATCTGTCTACAGGAATAGAAACACAACCAAGAAAAATATTTTAGCAAATGACGGATCCAAAAATGCAAAGACCAATGCCAACAGCCGTTTTAGCACTGTGCACTGTTTACACTTTATTCTAGTAGATTGTTTTTATTTATTTATTTTTTAATTGCTTTGGCAATATTTACCATGTTAATGAATCCCCTATTGAATTGAATTGCTTTGCTAGCAGTGCAACATAACCATGTAATATTTATTTTATATTTATCGTTGCCGTGCCCCCCATGTTTCAACTCTTCCCCCCACAATTTTGGAACCACTGCAATACACTATGCTAGCCACTTTGTTATGGTATTCCATGTATACCTGCCTGCATGTTACACTCTGCTGTTATGTGCTGGAGTATCTCAGGGGCAATACCACCAACAGAAGAATATATACAGTATATCTTCAAAGCTTCTTGTCATGGCTGTTGCTTGTGCTGCCAGCCTTACTTCCCATCCTGATTTACTGTATTGCCTCCACTGCTCATGTGCTTCATTGCATCTTGCAGACACGCAGCCTTAATTTCTGACAACACAAACATCAGATGCTTCAAATGAATGCATAAAAAGTTTACCATGGCTTAGTAGTATAGCAGTCACCTGCCAATCTCCCATGTTGAAGTGTCCTTCTGCACCATCAGAGTCTAAATGTGTGTACGTGTTTTTATTGCATTTCCATTCTGCGTTGTAAACGCAAAGCTGGGATACAGAACTCTTTTTCACACAGATGTGCTGCGGATCACACATTACAGCAATTTAGCTTGGTTTCCCATCACCTTTAGGGTTGAAATGTTTACTCTCAACATAGAAGGCATTACATGGCCAGGGCCCTCTGTGCTTACATAGTTTTTTATAGCCGCAAGCCTCAGGTTCTCAGAGCAGGAACCTCTGGCTGCTCCATGGTTCAGGGTCACATTTTTAAAAGGATTATGTTATTTCCTGTTTAGCTTTGCTATAAGCTGCAAACTCACCAACTGCCTCAGATAGGCCATAGACGCGTTGGCCATAGGCGTCTGTCTTGTCCCAGATAAAGGTGTAGGATAGATTTGGCTGGGCAGGGAACCATTTCTGGAAAAGGCGACCCACCACTGCTACCATCAGGTGAACCTGGAGAAACAGCACCAGACACAAAGGTCACGTTCAGGTAAGGGTTTCACTAGTCACACATTGCCAGACCTTCCTCCACAGCATTCTGGGATGGGAGAAAAAACATGCTGTGGTTTATTTGCATTTCTTTAAACCAATCACAATCGACGCAAAATTCAGGACTGAGCCACAGTTCCTCTGCTAAATATCCTCATGAAGGAACCTGTTTTGGTGGAACATGTGTATGTTCAAAAGTAGTTTTAGTCGTGCAACAAAAAAACTTAGATTGGACAAATAGTCTAGCTAGCTGTCTGGATTTACCCTGCAGAGATCTAAGGAGCAGGTAACTATAGTCCTTGGAAATCCGGAGGTTAGAATATAGAATAGAACACAAAGAAAGTGGAATGTAATGGACAGAGAGAGTGACAGCCGGCAAAATCTTTGGCGCCACCTGAGCAATCCCAGAAGTTGAACATCGTGGATATAGACCAGGGTTTTACTGATACGGGGCAGTGATGCTGATTAGTTGACTGATGCTGTCAATGGTCAGCTTTCTGAATTGGTGTGCTGTATCATAGTGTGTATGTGTGTATATATATATATATAATGTAACATATCTCACCTTCATCAGGTTGAAAGGTATGGATGACTGTGTCATGGCAACTTTGAGGACCGGTTTATATCCCGCAGCTCTGGAACTCAGGTAGATGAGATTTAGATCGCTGCCTGGTATTGAGGTCTCTTCTTGTAAAACCTGTAGAAGGATAAAACAACACAGAAAGCACATCAGCACCTGACAAGGTATTTGTAGGGAATGGACAGCTAATTGGCACACAGCTTTACTTGACCGCTGGCAGTGTTTGCAGTGAGAATGCTTGGAAGAGATGAAACCATCTGGCACCATGACCGGTGGGCATTTTTAAGACCATGGCTACGGTCCTACTTAACACAGTGACATTTATGTGCTAGAGCTGGGTGATATATTTGCATCTTTAAGCATTGATGTATTGGCTTTAAAAAAACTATTTATCTAATCAAAACCATAAAGAGACCCCCAATATCCCCCTTTATATTTACTTTGAAGAAAACATACAGCAGTAGCAGTACTTGAATTTATCCAAAATAGGTGCCAGTACCTAATTTGGCAGTTGCATGACACAATCAGCGCATGTGTCTTGGGTATATCCATATCAGATCAAATCATTAAATAGTCCACTGTTTAATGATTTGATATAAGACCCAGTTTCGACTCTCACAGTTAAATTGTTGCAGTATCTGAAATGTGGTTATGAAACAAAGGACCATTCCATTCAGGTGAATGGGGGTGCTGATTTTACACAGAATTGCTTGGTTTTCCTCAATAAATCCTAATAGATAGTCGGTTTTGATATATCATCCTATTAATAATACTGTTAATAGCAATTAGGAGTAAGTGTAATCATGTGGACAAAAATTGTCCATTGTCCACCCTAAATGTCTTTATTACCCATAGAATTGGTGGCTTTAACTAATGTTCAGTCCTGTAATGCCAAGGAAGTTAGTTCTATGAACCCTGAAGTGACAACTGGTGGCACCATTGTCTTACAGCAACACAGTCCCATGTTCAAGTGCTTGTCCTGTACTTTAATTTCTAATTTTTCCCTTGGTGCTCTGCCCTTCTTTCCCAGAGCCATGTGCACTGCCTTGTACAATTTCATGTGACAAATAAAACTGATTGTTTGAAGGTTTGTTTATTTCACTGATGGTATAAATTGCAACACTTGATTTAAACAGTTAGATCATTTTAGATGTCTTATATGTACAAAAGAGTCAGAGGTTGAGAAGATAAGTAAGATCTTTGATGGAGAGATAGACTCCAAAAAAAAGGAGATTGGGAAACATAGCGCCTCAGGGAATAATCCATCTAGACTGTTCCTGTGTTATATTTTTTCAACTGCACTATTGCCTTTTCATTAGCTGAGCATTTAGTGTTCATTACAGATCCATTACATCCCCTTTAAGACTGCCCTTTTCCCTGCCCTCCTCGCTAATGGACTCAGCTCTACCAAAAGCTAAGTAGCAGCTTTCCATTCGTTTGATCCACACACACACACTCACACACACACACACACACACACACACACACACACACGCTTTTCTCCGTGCACACTCTTTCCCTTTATCGCAGATAGTCAGGCACATGCTCACATGCTTGTCAAATAAAACATAATAATGGGGCGCTGGTTCAGGGTTGTAAAAATATAAAAACACACATTGAGTTCTGTCATCTGTTTCATTTCCTCTGCGGACTGTTTAAAGCAATGTGACGATAAAGAACCACACAAATGTGCTATTAGGCTTTTGGAAAATTAGAGGCAGGACACCGGGTGGGGCTCGGTGTGTGTGTGTGTGTGTGTGTGTGTGTGTGTGCATGCAAACTACAGAGCCACAGTTCCTCAGCTGTGGTAATGGTATGTGAGAGTGAGAGTGTGTGTGTGTGTGTGTTTCTTTCTATCCCTATTTGTCTGTCCAGGAGCAAACCTGTTACTGTTACTGTGTTGTGTGTTAGCAGTTTCTTTGACAGTTTTCCTTCATAGCAAAAACGAGTAAACAACTAAGATTCTTTTTTCTTTTCTTTAATTTGTCCTTTAATACTTACTTATACTGGACTAAAATGTCAATATTTGGACCAGAATCCATCAATGACGCTACTAAATTGCCACATACAATGGCTTACAGCTGAAAAAAGGTGGTGAAGGGGTTCAGTTACTCTTCAAGAACTTGTGCATTGAACATATCGTGAAAAGATCAGATCGTAAAGCGTTGTTCAAATGACGTACATTTTGCCATGATGTAGTTCAGCTGCTGATTTTTTGTCATGTTGATAGAAATGATATGGAAAAATGTAAGATAGACATTTTTATATCGTTTAGAAGATTTATACTGTCAAATTGCCCAGATCTTCAACAATACGTATGTATTGTGTATATGTTTTGTCTTGAGGACCCATGAGATGTTGCAAATTTGTGTAGAATAGAACCACAAAAACACAACAGTTTGTTTCCATCCAGAGGAGTAGAGGGGAAACAACTGTGTTTTTAAGGTGTAGTGCAGGGAAATATGATCCGCCGTGAGCACGGTCTATTTTATTTTGAAAATTAACCGGATGTTTTATTTTGTTTCCGTGCTCGACTTCCTGTCCCGCACAATCTGCCATGTGCTGAATTGCTGCGGAGCTCCCCAGCATCCGGCAAAAATCTGCTCCAGAGGGCTGCGGATCGCCAGAGCTGGGACGGAGATACAGACATTGACTTTAATGGAAACCTAATTATTCCAAAGCCGCTCCAGAGCAGATCCGCAGCTGTTGTGCATCCCGTGGAAATTGGGGGTTAGCGCTGTCAGCACTGTAGCCATATTTGGCAATCCCAGCCCATACTTTGAAAGTCATATACAGCCCCTTTAAATTTCCACTACAATACTGTTCATTGACCATTATGATCAAAATCTTATTTTTAGTAATAGTATACATATTGGCCTTGGATATTTCATTTGGATTTATTACCTCTGTTTCAGGAATGATGGGTCCGTCCTCAGTTGAAGCTTTGTAAAACGTAGACAGAGGAGAAGCAACAATGACCGGACTGGGTCTGATGAAACCACTCAGGTCACAGCTAGGAATGTCATTCTCCTCCTGAAACAGCCAGACATAATGTGTGCCAGTTAGTCGTTTCATTCACTGATCAATTCATGGAAACAATGAGTCCATTAGTCGCTCACTTAGTCATGAAATTATACGTCATGAAAAAGAATAGGAATGTCATCTTGCTCCACATAGTAATCAAATCATTATGTCAGTAACAGATTCAACAACTGCGTGATCAGTCAGTGGAAAAGAACAAAAAGTCAAAAGATGAAAGCTTCAAGATGGCATTTAAAGCAACTGGAACATACAGGTGTAGTTACTGTCAGGCAGACATCAGTTCATGGCCCCGTGATGAGAGACACATATCTATACAGACAGCAGTGACACCGCTTACCTTCTTCATAACCATTGTGTCCATCACATAGAAGACGTTCCATGGCACCCACACAGTTCTGTACTGAGTGAGGAACGGAGCACGCTCAAAACTCAATGTTAACGATGCCCCGCCATTGGCCAGGAGATCAAACCTGCAGCACGTCAATAACAAACATGCAAAAAAAGATTTATTGTGAGTGCTAGTTTGTATGCTGCAAATCATTCATTTGGATATCTTCATGGCACATATCATGCATAAATATGTGAAACTCACCAAAAAAGCAAACTTACAGTTAACCTTCTTTATATGTTTGGTATTACATAATTTTTTTGTGTTGATTTCAGATATCTATTTATTTTTATACTCACAGCTTTATTGATATATTATATTTAAGTTGCAACTGCAACTGCTGCACAACAATTTATATTTGGATTAATGATGGTCTATCTTATTTTATTCATATGTTGTTGAGTGTGTGCCGTTGCACGTCTCTTTGTTCTTTGTGTTTCTGTGTGTGTGTGTGTGTGTGTTCTGCAGTGATTGATGCATTCTTTTGAATTCAATGCATTTCCAATGCAAGTCTTATTCACACCTCTTGAAGTGCTTTAGATTGAAGATAGAGTCTGGAGTAGATAGGAGGGAGGGCGAGTATACAGTAGATGTGATTTGACTGCTCTCCCTTTGTTTTGAACTGAACTGGCTTTTCATCAAATGTTTTATGCGAGTATCTGTCAAGTATAACACTTGAAATGATAAAGGCGCCTGCAGATGACAGTGTAGTACAAGATGTAAACCATACTTTGGTGGTTCATTTATGTATTGTTTGGTTCGCCCACAAACACAATGAAATATGTCAACGTTGTTTAAGGGAGGTCTTGCTGCAAACTATTTGTGGAGTTCATCACAGTCAATAGACACATTTATTATTTTGTCATTATTTTCAGGATAATTTAGGCTACTCAGAAATTACAAGTGTCTTGTTTTCTCTGTTTTTAAAGCAGATTTATAGTTAACAGTCACTGGGAAGAGTTAGGCCCACTGATTCCAGTATTCTGCGCATTTTCTTTGTGACAATGGGAAAGAGGGGTGCAATTTGTGCTACAAACTGTGTCTAATGCTCATTTAGTCACTACATTGAAACAGGTCCAGGATCCTTTATTGAGGCAGTGGCTTTACTTCACCTGTGGGACCAGAGGAACTGCACTGAAAGGGGACGAATCAAACCCTAACTAACCTGATGTTGGAAAGCAGTTGGAATGTAATTATTTTACTATGTAGTTTTAATAAATATGCATATCGGTGTTAAGTAGTGAAATTACGTTCTAGTGCATAATTACATTCAAGTGTAATAATTACTTTTTAAAGTGCAATAAGGGCAAAGGGACATTTTTTTACAATTATTTATTTAACTTATTTTAGAACATGTTGGCTGTGGTTTGTTTTCCTCAGGTGGTTAGATTTGGTTTTGTTTCCCAGTCTTTTAACAGTTTCCCTGTTGATTGGATCCCTCTGGAAAGTAGTGCGAGAGAGAGAAGGAGTAGAGGAGTGTTAATATAGTGCTTGGCTGGTGTTTAACTGGATGCACTGTATGTGTAGCTGATTTTCTCATGTAACCTTTTAACAGGCATACACCTTAGCAATATAGAATTAAAATGATTCAATATATTTCTTTAGTGAGGAAATAAAGTGATGCACAGCTGGTTTTAGGTTTGTCTAATAATTTATATTTCCTAGTTTTATAGTTAATGCATGCTACAGATTTGCAATCAGAACACTGTACGGTACATTTTGTACACATTTTACATCATCAGTTGCCTCTGGCAGCTCTCACACACATTGTTCCATCAATTCCATTTGTCAAGTTCGTTCTGTTAGTTCAGAAGGCATATCTACTGTCCTTTGATAAATAAAGGCTTGTGTGAAACAATTTTGGAGAACAACGTAAGATACATATTAAAACAGGTTGAAAATATTGTATATGCATTTAAATAATAAACAAGTACACACATGCCATCCTTGCGTGTTACAGTGTTTCCATGTTCAGCATAGTCGACAAACGTCACGTTGACTCCAATCAGAGGTGTCCCGTCCGCTGTCAACACCTGACCTCGAATTATGGACACCAAGCTGGAGAGAGAGAGAGAGAGAGAGAGAGAGAGAGAGAGAGAGAGAGAGAGAGAGAGAGATGATAGACAAAGGTGGGGCATGGGGTGGCACCAACCCTGAAATATGACTGCACCCCCCGGTGCCCTCCCACCAGAGAGGGTGCAATGTATGTTGTTCTAAATTAAATTAATTGGTAAAGCTGCACTGTGTCTCACTTACAATAGAAGCTGCCTTATATTTAGTGTAATTAATTGAAAAAAGTGAGCCATCATGGACACAAAATACCCCCTATCTTCGACCTGAGTCCCTGTAAAGTGCTGTGTTGGGCCAGACATACAATAATACCCTCACACACTTCCACACAGAGAGACCCTACTGCCTTTCTTATCATCAGAGTGCAGTGATGCATCACTTGAAACAACAACTGTGGTGGTAACTGCTGAGCTGTGGGAGCGGGGGAGCACTGTAGTGGGACACTGATGTTACTACAGCACTCACAGCATGTCTGCACATCCTCGCCACACCACAATGCAGTTTTACACCAGTGCTTTTCACATTCATGTGAACATGATGATGTTGTCCATTGGAATTACTTTTTTCTTCTCATTATTATGTAATCTTTTGTAGCCTAATCTTCAATGTTTAGAAATAAAGCAACACATTGGAAAAAAATACAGTCTAGAGATAAATGTGGATGCACTCATCCTTGCATTTACCAGCCACTGATAAAAAACTGTCAGCTACAGCCAGACACTTTCAATTTGAGGCAGTTGTACTAGCAGTGAAAACATAACCCAGACTACACAGCATTAGCTCTTGTCAAGTTGTCTTGTTAAGTTTAAAATGGTTTTTAGTGTCCTTCTTTTGGCTCACTCTATTATACCCAAGTTTCTGCATGGCGCTCCCTGTCTCAGCTTAGCATGCTGCTCAGCTGGTGCAGGGAGCATTATCAAGAGTGGAGCCATCAGTGCCATTCATAACTGTGGTTCCATTTGTTGCAATAAATGGTTAAATCTATGATGAGTGTATGAAATATATGAAACAGAAGAATGTTTGAAAACCATTTTTGTAGTTTACCATCAAAATACACCAGATGGGTTACATGACTGCAGTGTAAACAGGCAGCTTTACTTTTGCAAAACTATGCCAATACAGGATTTACAAGGTTAAATATACAAGAGCATCACAGAAAGTTTTTTTAGCTGTCTTACATTAAAACAGGTGCTTCTTCCTGCAGTTTCATTGCAACACCATCGACCAGCTAATGTTTTGACCAGATCGCCAGGGCTAAAATCTAAAATCCCATCTCAACGTCTCTTTGAAAGTTGTGCATGGACAGTTGTGCTTTGACATGTGTGCATACCCACTAATTTGCCACTGTGTATGTTTGTCTCCCTGTACAAGTTTGTGTGTATAAGTTTGTCGCTGTTAGCACACACACAAAGGAAATTTCTTCGTATTCTAAAGTGTAAAAGTCCCACCCTTTAACCACACGCACGCACGCACGCACGCACGCACGCACGCACGCACGCACGCACGCACGCACGCACGCACGCACGCACGCACGCAGTTTTGAGTTCTAATAAAACATTTTTTATTATGAGGTTGCAAAGCCCATTCCATTATGGAAATACAGGACATTTTTATTACAGGGTTGTGGCCCTCTGCTCTTATGAAACATTCAGACTAGCATGAAGAATGTGACAAAAGAAAAATGGTTGAACAGAATTGCTGTCATGTTTCTCCCCTGTCAGTAGCTCTGCCGTTCACTCTCTGTATTTTACAGACTATCCCCCCCCTTTCGTTCTCTCTCATCATGTTTAATGAATGTTTTGTCTGAGGCAGAAATGGCTCTTGGCAAAAAAAAAAAAAAGGAAGACCTATTGTGATCTCTGTCTCATTCTAACGTTTCTGTTCTATTCATGTGGACAGAAAGCAGAGCCAATCTCCAACCTTCATATTATTGTAGATAAAGTAGGGTGTGCTATAACCTGCAGGTAGAAGAATTACGAGTAACAATCAACGTTGTAGAAAGTAAAAAATAGAATTGACACTAATTATTCATTATTTAATTTCTTTGATGAAAAACAACAGTGTCATGGAAATAATAACTGCCTTTCCGTACTGCACATAACAGATGCCACAAACTAGTATGTTCTCATAAACCATACAAAAAGTTAAGCACTGTAATTCGTATGATTTCAACGCTTTTTTATTGGATTTATATTATAGGATTACCTTTTATTGAATGGACTGTCACCAGTGATGACGTGAGTGGATTCAGGACCAAGTAGGAAGTGAATGCGCTGGTAGAAAGACCTGGCAGCCTAAGGAAAATAAAAAAGGAAATCAATACAGAGACAGATGCTGCTTCCTTTTACCCCTCGCTGGTATCTTGTGCTACACTGAAGAAGTGATGTGGATCTGTGTACCAGCAAATGACAGTTCTTATTTTTAATTTGTTTCTGATTGGAGCTCCTTACTTGCTGGGGAGCCAATAAGGACGGAGACTGGCTGAGCACATCCGCCGGGTCAGGTGACCCTTTGCAGTATAACTGGTTCTGGCAGGAGGGCTGCAGACAGCAGTCTGGATCCATACAGTCAGCCAAGCCATCTGAAACACACACACACACACACACACACACGCGCACACGCGCACACGCACACACACACACACACACACACGCACACACACACACACACACACACACACACAGTTATTAAACTCAGAAACCTGAAAAGGATGCATTGGGACCTGAAATGGAAGGTCAAAGTATGGAGTGATGTCAAATGGATGATGGAAACGTTACAGGTGGATGAGGGATGAAAACAGGATGAGGATGGATAGATGGAGGGATGAGGAGGCAACTGAGGGATTACATAAGAAGCAATGAAGGATGATGAAGGGATTAAGAATAATTAACAATGCACGGATAAGGAAGGGGCAGAGGAACCAAGCAGAATTAAGAATGAAGGGATAAAAAAGAGATAAAGACAGATGCTAATGCATGGAGAGTATGGCCACATACACCATCAAGATTTAAGGGAGCATAGATGACAAGAGTGATACTGTGTTGTCCAAATAAGATAAGTCAAACATGGACGGGGTTATGAGGTGGAAAGGAATAAATGAAGTCAGCGATGGAGAGAATGTAATGAAAAGAAAGAGCCAAGTGTGGCAATTGGACGAGGATCGATTGACTTGTAGTAGTATCAAAGAGAAAAAGAACAAGAAGACCGTTCCCTTGTACTCTGAATTTTTCCAATGAGGGGAAAAAGAAGAAATGGATGAATGAAGAAAAAATGGAGCAATGTATTATAATTAGTATGTGAGCAGTGAGTGTTTATAAGGCGCTGCCAAGAAACATAAAGTCAGAGGGAAGGAAGAAGGACTGAGGGCTGCAATGATGAGAAACAGGAATGGAATGATAGGAGAAGAGAGATTAGGAAAGGAGGGATAAGTAAAGGACAGGGACCAAGAGTGCGGAGGGTTGGAGCAGAGAGACAGATGGAGAGATGGAAGGAGGAATGTGAGGTAATAAAATATGGGCTGCCATTTGTTTCTGTTAGTTTATAAAAGTCAATTGTACATCTGGTGAACAGGCACCAGACACATACACACATGCACACACACACACACACACACGCACACACGCACACTTTCCTTCTCATCTTCTTTCCTCTCCACCTTTCCAATCATCACACTATTCTAATCAAACCTAGTCCTGGTTTTGAGGTTTAACTCTGTGTCTCAGAGTATTATTTAGAGGGTTTATGGTTACAATTTATGGTTGTTTTTACTTTGATTGTTTTTAATAATCCCCTTAGAATTTACAACAGCAGAGTTTTATTAAAACTTCTTTCCCTTTCTCAACTGCTTATATTAAATTTAAAAATAAATGGTACCAGTGCCTTTTGAATACCACAGCCCATTTACTAATCATAAAGGACCCAATCCTGACCAAGGCTGATACTACATGTTGTGCATTCCTTTGGCAGCTGCAGAGCTCCACTTTGTATGTATGTAGGTTAGCACTCACTGCAGGAGCGCTACACATCAATGTGCAGCTCTCAGCAGGGGGCAGCACATTAGCCAGTTCATCAGTTGATCACTTTGATTTCATTAGATAGATAGATAGATAGATAGCTAGATAGCTAGATAGATAGATAGATAGATAGATAGATAGATAGATAGATAGATAGATAGATAGATAGATAGATAGATCGATCGATAGATAGCAACACATTCTCACTCTCCCATCGCAAAAAGTCTCCTTTAGCGTCAGAACTCTTGTGACAAACGGGACACAAGCCCTGTGTTGTTTGACCCATCCACCATCCCAACCAACCTCCTTTCACGGCATTTCGGTCTTTCACACTACTTAATACCGTTGTGGATTTTAATACCTCCTCTTACAGCGTGTTCCTTACAGATGCAAAAAGAGGGATTTTTGTCTAGGTATCTGACGCTGAGAGACATTGACCAAGCGTCTGTATTTTACAAGTTGGGAGTGAGAACAGGTTTTTAATAGATAGATAAAACGGCAGCCGTACAGTGTCTATTTTATGTTGTTTTGAGTGGTTACTGCAGAGGGATTGACAGAGTTCTTGTAAATGTTTTTCCAGGCCAGTGGAACTTTGTACCGCTTGCCTGATGGTAGTAACTGGAAAGAGTGGTGGAGGGGGTGAGAGGGCTCTCTTGATCACAGAGCGGTTGTACAGGTCAGAAAGGGAGGTTTGGGGTGAGCCAATTGTCTTGCTACTGAGTTTGTTTTGCGAGTTGTGTTTTGTTTTGGTGGTGAGGAGGTTGTACCAGGATGAAATGTTGAGTTAAAATATCCTTGCTGATATGAAAAGTCCTAAGATCCTAAGATCCAGGTGAAGGTGCTGTTGTGTTTTTTTGTACACCGAGTCATTGTTCAGTGCAAAGGACAGGCAGGTGTCAATGTTGTTTCCCAAGTATTTAAAGGACCTGCTCCACCAGTTAACCCTGAAAGGATACTGACAGGTTGGATGAGATGCGAATGTCTTTTTTTTAAAGATTATTTTTTGGGTTTTTCCACCTGTATTTGATAGGACAGCTAGGTGAGAAAAGGCAGAGAGAGGGGGAAGACATGCAGGAAATCATCGCAGGTCATATTCGAACCCTGGACTTCTGCATAGAGGCACAGACCTTGACGTATACGTGCGCCTGCTCTACCCACTGATCAAACCCGGCCACACAGATGGGAGAATCTTTTGACTCTGCTCCCACACCACAGCTCCTTTTTTGTTAACACTGGGTCTGTGTTTGAAAAATAAAGCTTCAAAAGGATTTCCTAGATAAGATAAGCTGATGTCTGCTTATATAGCTAGGTAGGTACTCTCTCACTTGCTATAGCATCTAACATAGGCCAGATACTTACATCAGCTAATGTCTGCATTCCTGTTGTTGTCTTACTTTGAGTCAAGTGCGAATGGGGGTTGGGATGATTGGATTTTTATTTTTTGTCAGTTCACTGCATATCTGTAAGGGGGTGCATACATCATGGTACAAGGTTTCAAATACTGCATGCCATAACAAGTTAACATTGCATGTTTCAAACAACATAAAGAACCACGCATGGATGCATAACTGAAATATCCAGGGTTCTCTACATCATGTGATTTTATTATTTTAATGCAAATGACTTCCTACAGCATGGCAGGGGTTTGAAGACTGAACTCGTTCCTGAACCCGGACTTGCTAACTGCTAACATCTTGCTGATTTTGACACATTTTTCATTGTTTTAACCCTATGTTTGTCCATCCATCCAACAAATACAGGTCATCTATTTGATCATGCATCTGCACACTCGTACAGTGTATGCACATACCTCCTTCATTGTCCTTGCCATCGGTACAGAGTGTTTCCATGGCTACGTGACACCCGGCCCCTCTCCATCCTGATTGGCAGATGCAGTGCCAGCCGCTGGCCTCCAGAGTGCATCGTCCGTTGTTGTTGCAGAGACCTGGACAACCCTCTGGGCAGAGTGGACAAACACACATTTAGAAAAGTTAGAGCAGTGAGGAAGTGGGCTGGGGACATGGCTCGCCATCAGGGTGGGAACTATAGGCTTCAACCAATATAAATTTTTGAAGGAAGGTGATGATAATTTTGTACTGGAGCTCTGAAAGATGATAATGAATGCAAAATATTCAGTGTTTCCCTATCATCTTGGAGAAGCCTCTGAAACAGCACTGACACCATCATGGGGCAATGAAGAAGAAGCCCGTTTTAAGGCATGAGGCTTATGAGGGATTATTACAGGTTTTATAAAATCCTCCTACACCCCTGATGGTATTTCTCTATCTTTGGTAGGGTTGTCATGAATGTCAGCTAAAAAAAACAAGGCTTACAATGGTGTATAAGCTGCACTGTACTGCTGTGCACTAGAAGTGTTTCAACAGCGCTTGCAGCATACAAACAATTGTGTAACGCACATCAGTTGGAGTAAAAAAGACTTGAAGGGCAAAAACAAGCTTAGGATTGCAATTTTGCTTCAGATGCGTGAGATGTTACGTGGCCTTTGTATTTGTGCAATTGAAGCAGGTGGAAGAAACAAACTAAAAAATGCACAATGGAAATACTGAAACATGTCCATGTAAACAGGGTGTACAGCATAAAAAACAGGGGGAACTGCTTCAAGCAGCTCAGCTCTGGGCACTCTGGGGAGAACTTGCAAGTATTTGTAGACATTTCTGTGTGTATTAGTGAAGCAATACCAGAAAGAAAGCAATGACTATGAAAAAAACAGCAAAAGAAACTTGTGTATGTCAATAATTGTTATCGTTGCATAGTCTTTGGAAAGACTGTGTTAGAACAGAGATGTTTTAGAACTAGGACGCCCCAAATGTAAGTAATTTCCTGTATCTGTATCACGTGGGTTTCCCCACTGCCACACCTCTTTAGGAGACTAGCAGCAGGTCCTGAGTGTATTTATTCTAATGGGAGAACTGAACCTGAACACAGATTATTTCGCCCCATAGTCATAAAAGTATACATTGGACCCATTTCATTACAAGCCACATATCTCCCAAACAGGGCTTTAAATTAACTTTTTGATCACCAGCCAACGTGGCTAGTATATTTTTCAAAGTAACCAGCCAATTAGATTCTCCTCTAGCCAAATGTTTGTCTGTTTTTTCCGAACTAATTTACTTATCTTAATTTCTGCTCCTCCTGCTGGTTTGTTTTGCGGCATTCCGTTTGTCTTCTCCGTTTCAGTGTAGCTCATAATCTATATCGCGCACACTAGGCACGTAGCCAATGGCTGTACGACATGTCCCGACTTAGTGTTCAAGGGAAATGTAGGATTAGTACTACAAGCAGTGTTGCCAGATAAATTGCGTTACCAAGCCAAACACACAAAACACCCTAGTAACTTTACAATAATACCCGCCAATGTCAATTTTAACCGCATTTGGCGGGTGTGACTGGTTTAAGGAAAATGCCAATAAACCAGAACATTTTTCTCCCATCCCAGAATGCTGTGTGGACTAGCCAGACCTTTCTCCACAGCGCTGTGAAGGAAGGCAAAGCCAGACTAGTGCCAGCCCAACAGCACAACGTATTTTGTCAGTGGTACGTGAATTAACATATTAATATACTTAATAAACAGGCTCAGGGTCAGCTGTAACCTGAATAGCTTTCAGATAACACCTCAGTTATTTCTTTCTGCCCCAGTCTAAACGTATGGATGCTGTTTCATAAGCTTTTCTCACCTCATAAGACTTCTCAAGACCACTGATTACTTGAGTTTTTTTTGTTTGGTTTTTTGTTTAATTTACACATATTGTATGTAAGTACAAAATGCTAGCTTCAGACCAAAGTACCTTCAAAGACCCATATTGGTTAAAACCTGATGTGGCATTTGGCCCTGTGTGATCAACCTTTCTCCAACAAATGGAGTGACAGACTGAAAGACAGATTGATAGACAAATAAGACAGATCAATACATTAACCCACATGTGAGAGACACAGACTGACAGACATACACACAGTCAGCATTGAAATGCACTGACGTTGTAGTTTCACATGAACCACTAAGATTCTCTACAGCCAAAATGGCTACGGTGTGCTGCATGGCTTCAATCAGAAATTAATTCAAATAAAGTTTTTTTTCCTCATCTGTAAACAAAGAAAGAAGATGTTATTGTTACATAAAATGGTGTTGGAAAACTGCCAAAAACACAAAGAGAAAAGAAAAAGAAAAATCTAAGTTAAAAACATCCTAAGATTTGAGTTTATCTTTTCAAAGTGTAAAGTCTAACCAAATCTGAGGGAAATTTAACACCCGGCGAGCTGACAAAGACTGTTCTTAAAATGAAGTTCTTTTGCTTTAGAAATAGGGAAAAACAAAATCACAGGTTAAAATCCATGTGAAAACACAACAGGTAGACAGATACACAGTGCACAAAGTATAGGGAGGGCAGGGTGGTTTGGACTGCATGCCTCCAAGGGCTATACTTTATGCCTCTGTTTGACATTCCTCCATCACAGAAAAGATAGTGAGGCTGGCAACCAGTTTGATAAACGGTAAGTGTCGGAACCAAGCAAAGCCCAGCTGGAGAGACAGAAAAAGGGATGGAGGTAAAGATAAAGGGTGAGGTGGTGAGAAAGGGGGAAAGTAGAAGAAAATAGAGAGAGAGAGACAGGAAAGGGAAGGTACATAGACGGGAGACAGAGGAACAGTAGCTGGCTAAATTCACACATACATATAAATATAAATATCAGGCTTGTGGATGCAAGACAAAACAGGAGTCACACATCTTGGGTTTGTTTGTGTATGTGTGTGTGTGTGTGTGGGTGTGTGTGCGTACATCTTCATCTGTATAGTCTGTGTTTTGTGTGTGGAAATCAGAGACAGGGACAATAAAGATGTTATAGAAAAACAACTAATAACTGCAGACGGCAGAAATAACAACATAAGTATAACAATAAGACAATACAAAAAAGGCATACACCGAGCGTTTAGGAAGACTGACGTAAAAAAAAGAATAAAAAGGCAGGAAAAAGAAAATGAAATGGAATGAATCAGAATCAAATAAAGTTTAAGATAACAAAGCAGAGTGTGAAGTGTTTGTATTTTGGGACATTAAGGCCTTTATTAAGTCTTTGGCATGAATTACCTTTATATCCTGAGAATAGGAGAGGGCACGAGGGAGAGAGGGAGGAAAATTAGGGAAAAAAAGTAAATTGAAACAAAAGCAGCACTGCCAAATATACTCTCTGTGGTGGACAGATGTAAATGGCAGCCAAAGGAAGAGGAGGAGGGGAAGAAAGAGCTGGGATCACGGGACTGCAATAACATAGAGGGACACACAGCAGTAGGACCTCAACAGTTCATTCAAATCTGTCTTTGTTCACATTTTAATCACACAGGACGGAAGAAGGAGCAAAGGCAGCTGATCAAAAATTACAAAAGAAGTTGCACACTTGATTTTTTTCATTTAATTAAACATAGGAGTTTTCAAACAACAACCTTAAGTAAATAAAAAAAGAATCTGGGTGAAACAATAGAAGTTGAAAAGTTGAAGTTTGTTATACTGATATAATGCATAGTATATTCTGTATGATATACTGATATATGGTATCATATATTCTGTGTGATATACTAAATGTAGCATATTTTGAAGAAGAAGTTAGTAGAGGCAGCAACTACGGCTTGTGTCCTGAGCTGCGGTTCCTCTAATGACCACTAGATGCTGACAAGAAAAGTGTTTAACTGTAATTTTTACACATTACACACAGGCCTGAAATACAGACACTCAGTACCTATACATGCACTAAAGGAAAGATATCAGAGTGAAGGGGTTGCAGCTGTTGATGTACAGGCGCCACAAGCAGTTGGGGGTTTGGTGCCTTGGCAGTGGCCAGAAAGTGAACTGGCACCTCTCCAGCTACCAATCCGTCACCATATCTTAGTCCGTATGGGAACTCAATTCCCTACAAACTTAGCTACTGCCACTACAACAATCTAGGAATAAACTAGCATTAAAGAGCAAAAGGCATTATTGAGTTGCATTATGGGAAGCGTAGGATCTAGCATTTTTGGAACTTGACCCAAATTAGATGTCATGTTATAATTATATAATAATTCATGATTCACCCTATTTTTATAGCTTCAAATAACTAATAAAAACTTGTCAGAAAAATTAACACCTGAACAAACGGATCAGAACTAGTTAAAATGACAGAAACCATAATTGGGAAAATATTATTTGAAGTGTACTTAGATTTTTTTATTTTTGTCCATGTGACAGCCATTGAGGGGGCGTGGTTTATGAGCCAAACTGCAGCCAGTCACCAGGGGCCCATCCAGATGTTGTGTATGCACCAACACCACGTGGTTTAAAACACTTGGTCTTTATTTTATAGGCTGGTTCCAGAATGTTTTAGACTTACCATAATCTGTTTAAATTGGATTATTTTTTATGTTCCCTAACTTTAACCAAGTGTTTTAGTTTTCTCTGCCACTCCTCTAAAAATCTCAACCATCCGGTATAGCCATGTGCAGAAATTTTAAAATATTGGCATTGAACATAATGCTGGCTTTTGTAGAATCATCCAACATCTGTGCGGAGTTTAGCACCGCCCAAGACAATTCTGATTGGTTTAAAGATATGTCATTAAAGCAGAGCATGTTTTCCTCACATGCCCAAATGTTATGTGGAGTAGCCAGACTCTCCTTCAGTGTGCTTTGGAGAATGGACCGGCAAAGCGAGACTACCTATATGGCAAAGTAATACTATATCACAGAATTACTGCTTGTTTGGGGACATGTTTAATTGACGCTATGTCAGTCAGTACATCACACTCAGGTTGCTGCTTGGAAGTCCAGCCTCGGCTTCAGGCCCACTTTCCAGCTTTTAGGCTAGAAGATGTTTCTTGCCTCCACAGCTGACAGCTAGGCCTGAAACAATTATAACATAATTGTCTGCCAATTTCCCCCCGCTTTGTTTAACCGCGATTGATTGCTAACATTAGCCAAGGTCTTACGGGGTATGACTGGTAATTGTTGATTTTGTTTAGATATGCTAAATTGTAATTATAGAAGTGACCATTGGTCAGACAAGATATTTTCATTATTATTTCATTATTGTTGGCAATTGACCCTATACACGTTCATAGCAACAAGAAGGGCATTCTGTTAGAAAATATGTTTTATGATCATAAAGAGGAGTTGTTTACTTCATAGACTGTGTATTTATGTTATCACATTATCTGGGTCACATGACAGTGATTATATAACCAAACAATTTGGAATTCACTCAAAACTTAATAAATAGAAAATAAATAAATACAAAAAATATATATTATTAGGCTGAAAGAGACAATCATATTCTTACTCACAATTATTTCTTAGGCAATTAGTTTGGAATTGTTACAGCTACTAACAGCAAGAAGTCAGAAAGGTATAGCATACATCTCATACCATTTATGAGCAGGATGCAATAAGGAAAGTAAATTGGTGGAGTGGTGGGGGTTGGAAGCTTGGGACCGGGAGGTTAAAATCTGGGTGGGGAAAGTGAAAGAACATGTTTGACTCTCATTACCACCACTGAGGTGCCCTTGAGCAAGGCCTCTAAGCCCTACCACGCTAATGGAGCTGCTCAGTGGCAGCTGATCAGACTGTGGTTGCACTGACTGTGGGCAGCTTCCATTTATGAATGTGTAACTGTATGAATGTGACAGGTCGTCAAAACTACAGCCACACACCAACCAACTAATGTGACTGTATTCAGTGCCTGATGTAAAGGAAGGCCGTGTTATAATCCAAAATGTTTTTCTTTTCATTGCCCCATACTGCACTGCCTCTGGGCAAATAGAATTGAGCACCTTATCTAGAATATTCCCATGTTGCATACAAAAGGCTTAAAACCAGCTGAATTGATTTACTGCTGTCACAGTGCAAGGGCCATTTGCTTTGCAATTGTGTAAATACTTGCAATTACACAACTGTTCTGTATAAAATAAGGCATGACTGACATCTTTGGCACAAAAGCCGACTGTGCAAGTCAGATTATGGTCGCTTAAACCTATTCACGCACATGTAAGAGTACGCCTGTGTTTAGAGACATGGACAGGAGATGAAACAGCTTACAGGAAAACTAAGCCTAAAGCAGAGCCAGGATTTCAGAAATGTTCAATATTATACTCGCCTGTGCCTGTACTGAGCTTGTCTTCTAAAAGCAAAAATATGTATAGACTATCCCAAGACACAAAGAATGTTAAATATACAATGTCAAACATAGGGTATCTCCTAGGGAACAAGTGGAACATTAACAGCTCAGTGTGTTCTTTCTTTTCAATGTTTTGTTTTTGTTGGTACCAGTTCTGTTTCATACTTAATTTTCCCTTTTGTGTGATCCAGCTTCAGCATACTAGAAACTGGATCAGCAATATCAAACCAATTCATAACACAATGATAAAAATCCAGGAATCTAATGTTGGAGGTCAATATAACTCATTCATTTAGGGACTTCCTCCAATTTTGAATTTCTGAGCTATTTCTTTGTAACTTTTGATGAAAAATAACAATTTACTACAAATATGGTCAGGGTTTTTTTCAAGAAATTTAGGAGGCTGAAGTAGGCATTTGAGTCAATGACAAATATGCAGTGTTAACCCTCTGAGGGCAAAAGACACAGCGTGAGTCCAAGCAATGTTTGACAACACTCAAAAAGCGATATTACATAATTTCATTTTAGACATTTATTTACTTTATTTTTATTCATATATTAAGCTACTTTTGTGAACCCAAGACTTTTGCAAAGTCATTCCAAGCACCGAAACAATTGAGTGTAGGTATGTTCGAGAAATATTTCCGCTTTAGGGCCAAATTATGTCTTTATGCATTGCTCTGGAACAGCATTGGGCCTCACTACACAGAAAGCTGAGTTTGTTCTGAACATTATGATATGAAACACATGGGGATCAGTTTATATGCAAACACCCTAAAAAGGAGAATTCAAGAAGATATCTAAAAATGCCCTTAGACCTCAGAGGGTTTATTAAATGTGATTGTATCAGAAAAAAAACCTAGAGATATATCTTCTCATTTTCAATGGTGTCCCAGCATTCATTAAGTAAAATCAAGATGTAAGGTAAAAAAAAAAAAAAAAAAACTTTCCAGGTTTTAATTCTATCTTATAAAATAGCATCTAAGTGTGCATCCCAATAGGCAACAGAAAAAAAGCCATTGTGCATTTGGGTAAGGACAATCCTGAAATGAACAGTAATAGTGCATGTTATCAGAGCTGGCAAAAGGATAGAGGGGATGAGTGGAAAAAAACACAAGATATCCAAGGGATCCAAAATTTTAAAAATAAGGTCAGAATAAATATGTTAATAAAATAACCGCTGAAGCAGCCACAGCTTTACATGGAGAGAACGACAAAGGAAGAAGGGATGATGACAAAAAGCAAGTGATGAGGAGAAGAAGAGAAAAGAGCACAATACCTTTTACTCTAATGTCCGGATTGTGAGCTTTAAGAAAGAAGGGGGGGAAAGAAAGGAAGCAGATAGATAGAAAGAGAGCATTGATTCCAGATATTAGGCAGTAGAATAGTAACAAAACCCCTCCAGTGTCGCCACCAGTGAAAGGAGACACCAGAGAGAGGTAGAATTTCAATTAGACACAAACATAGAAAGGGAGAGAAAGACGCTATTATTCCTCATCATATTCCTCTTAGACACCTCATTAACGCTAGGGAATGTTATAGGGTCCAAAACCAGTTGACTAGTGTACATATTTTGTTACTGTTATTTTTTTGTCAAACACTGGATTGTACTGGCTTTAAGAAAAACCATAGGACTCTACGTAAGCTGAGATATTTCCATGCTGAATATATAAAAACAGCAAATTAATGAATATGGAAACAGTTACAGTGAGGTCACATTTTCCAGCAGACTTTAACATAAAATGTAAATGTGATGGTTAGTGAATAGAGGACAGGAGAAGAAAGGAGCAAGCCTTTATCCTCTCCCCAGCCATACAATCCGTCTAAACACTGTTGGCTAAGCACTCTAAATGGATTTCCCCTCATCTCTCTGTTGTTATGCTCTCAACGTCCTTTCCACGTGTCAGTGTGTGTGTGTGTGTGTGTGTGTGTGTGTGTGTGTGTGTGTGTGTGTTGTGTGTGTGTCTGTGTGTGTGAGTGACGATAACTAAAGCCAATTTGCAAATCTTTCCCAGCAAAACTGTAGCTGTCGGTCTGTCTTTTTTGCTTTTTTGCGGTGGTGAGCTGAAGCAGCATCAAAGCCCCCCTTTCTCATCTGTTTCACCGTCTAACTATTACAACACAACAGGATGTTTTCCAACTCAACATGAATACTCACTTAAAAACACAATCCAATGTCAGTAGGTACGGTAGACACCAAGCAAAATAAGGAAAGAAAGGGTTCTTTCCATCAACAATGAGCAACAGCTGTTCTTCAGTGGTTTGGTCAGTGTTTTACAGTTTTTTCCATTGCTAGACAATAGTGTATGTCAAGGTAAGATATCTGAGGTTACATACACAGTTGTGAAAATGTGAAAAACACTTCCTTTACTATTAGGGGTGTCACGATACAAAAACACAGACAAAATAACACGATCCTCGATGCCGATTTCGATACAATAGTAAAAACAATTTTTGATAAAGATATTTGAAAAGTATCAAAATGTCATAACAAGACATACAAAACATGTGCAGTAGAGCATAGAACAACATAATAAACCACTAAAGTCCCCAGACACATTCCAGACTTCCAGGCATCTTTTCAAAAGCTACCGTGCAAAAAACACAACAGTGTTTCTAACAGTTGCGTGATCAGAGACGTTACACCCCCCCCCCGGGGTAAATACTGGAGATGTAATTAAAAGATGGAGACAGCTTAGAGCCCAAAAGAAGGAAGTTGGCTAATTTCCTCCTGAATAGGTAGCTAAGCATTAGCTTCACGCTAATTTATTACAGCTACAAGGGACAGGCATTTTATGTCATTTCAACATTAATGTCCTCATAATGAATTATACAGCTAGAGTACCTGAGTTGGTTAATCGCAAAAAGAATTGAGTGATCCCGATTGGTTCTGGTTAACGCCACCATGCTAACCCTGCTAACCCTGTTAACCCTGCTGACCCTGCAAACTGCTAACGTTACCGGAGGACCAGGTAGGCGGGCCGCCTCCTTCTTCTGAATGTATCGACTGCGACACTCTAAAGCGTATACCGCCCCCATCAGTTCCGGTAGAGGCGCAGCAGAGATGGTAACACTGCATCGTCGCTTACGGTGCCTACGGTGCTTATGCTATAGGAAAATTGCGCACTTAGTGTTTTTCACAAAGTAATGGAGGTGTAAGCAATGGGAACACCACATTCATTTGTATTTATAGATATAGGTTCATGGCAGGAGAAGACATCCAATGTGTTGATGTGTGTGTGTGTGTGTGTGTGTGTGTGTATGTGTGGGCGTGTGTGTGTGTGTGGGCGTGTTTTGTGATCCCACTCACCGATATTACAGTGCTCCCCTGTCCATCCCTGGTCACACTCACACTTCCCCTCCTTACACACTCCATTCTTAGTGCACAGTGGATGGCAGGCCTTCTGGTCACACACAGTTCCTGTCCAGCCCTCCTCGCATCGACACACGCCGCCGTAACAGACGCCATGGCTGCCACAGACCACTTCACACACCTCTGTTGGACAATGAAAAAAAAATTACTACACATAAACACAACAGTAGCTGTGATATCTTTTCTACATTAACAGGTTTGTGGAACATGAATACTGTACTGAACCATTATCGACAATACTGTGAACATGCATAATGTGAAAGATGTATCATGATATTGACAGGATTTTACCTATGTGTGTGTTGTTGAGTGTGTTTGAATGTTCTTGACAGATCCCAAGAAAAGGTCAAGAACCAGATTATTTCGTTTGTGAATCTGTGTGTGTGTTTTACATACAAAGCATCGTGACTTAATTGGATGTGTGTTTAATGGTTTTGACAAGATAATACTCACGTAACAGCCAAAGGCAACACAAACAGAACACACACTCACACACACATATTCCTTTCCTCTTGTCTTTGTTTTTATGTCAAGCCATCTGTTACTGATCTGCATTCCTCCTCCAGCTTTTTATATCCCACCTCTTTTGCTGCATCAATACTGTCACTTGTTTCTCTCTACCTCTCTCTTTCTCTTTCTCTCCCTCAACGGCAGCAAAAAAATAGATAACATTGCTCATTTGTTTTAATCCAAAAACAACTTGGGTCCTTTTGCTGACAGATGACCTCCACTGGACATGTAAATTATGGCTGCAAGGACAGCAATAACGTGACATTGTCATAGCATGTCAAAACCCTTTACGCCGCATTCACACTGGCACTCGACGTCAGCTCAATAACAGAATTGTGCCCCAAATGGACGTGGTACTACACCGCTGAAAGCGTCGGAAGTGAGTAGAAAAAAATGTTGGAGAGACTTGAACAAATCATTCTCTTAGTCCAATTCTCGCTGACCTTTCATCTGAGGGCTAAAGAGATACAAACAGAAAGGCTGCTGCGTGGAGAAAGTTGCCCAGGATGTTAAGTCGGCTGGTTAAATGTGATATAGCGGTATAATGTCAATAGTTCGATGTCTGCTGCTAATTATATATTTTAAATTGTATTGTAACTGCCCTAATAGATTTTAAAATTGAAAAATTATATGACAACATGTCGTTATGAAATCATTATTATATATTTTACGGCTAGAAATGGTGATAGGTGTAAACTGAGCCTTGGGTATCCTGCTCTGCCTTTAAGAAAATGAAAAGCTCAGATGGGCCGATCTGGAATCTTGCCCCTTATGAGGTCATCCCCTCCCCCCCCCTTTTCAAAAGCTACAGACTCAGAAATGGCACATACTAAGTAAAGCTCATTGTGGGACTGGCTCTATTGGCTGTAATTCTACACCAAGTTACAGAATTAGGTGACCACTAAGGTCTATATAAAAGAAACTTCAGATACAGTATTAGGTGACCACTAAGGTCTATATAAAAGAGACTTCAGATACAGTATTAGGTGACCACTAAGGTCTATATAAAAGAAACTTCAGATACAGTATTAGGTGACCACTAAGGTCTATATAAAAGAGACTTCAGATACAATATTCGGGGACCACTAAGTTCTATATAAAAGAGACTTCAGATACAGTATTCGGGGACCACTAAGTTCTATATAAAAGAGACTTCAGATACAGTATTAGTGGACCACTAAGGCCTATATAAAGAGAATTCAGAAACAGTATTAGGGGACCACAAAGGTCTATATAAAGAGACTTCAGATACAGTATTAGGGGACCACAAAGGTCTATATAAAGAGACTTCAGATACAGTATTAGGGGACCACAAAGGTCTATATAAAGAGACTTCAGATACAGTATTAGGGGACCACTAAGGTCTATATAAAGAGACTTCAGATACAGTATTAGGGGACCACAAAGGTCTATATAAAAGCATCCAAAGAGCACCATGCCATGGTACCTTTAAGCATGACCACTATCTTTCCCTGACCTTAAACAAGTTGTTTTTGTGCTTAAACTTACCTAACCATGTCCATAGCAGTGGCAGTTTAGAAAACAGCTAAATGAATTTCAGAAGGCACTGTCAAATGATGTTGTGCTGCTGATCAGTCTTTTGGGAATGCAATGACAAACGGCCTACAACAATGCAACAATTTGGTTTGCCAAATACATTTAGGAGGAAATGTAATTGCAGTCCTAGGTATGATTTTCTGACTGATTCATCGCAACTATATGACCTCGCACTAATGCTAACTCTTAGACCTTTATGACAGCAGGTGTGATAAAAACACTACCGCTTTTGTCGAAAATAGTAGAAGAGAATCAACACAAACTGAACGTTACATATAGCCACTTTAAGTCAGCATTGACTTTTTAAATAATCAACTAGGGTTGAATTGTTTTCAAATCCAAATCGAGATTTGAAAAAATGCAATTAGCTAATCGTGAAGTGTAATATTTAGTTGAATTTTTGGTGTAACATTTTTTTATGACTTTACTTAACATGATGGTAGCTGTATATTAGGAGACACAGTGAGAACACTTCATGGTGTTGTGAGAACTCTTTAAGTGAGTTTAAAGTCAAAAATGGCGGTTGGGTCAGGTTTTCTAGTCTTCTAGTAGCTTACTTACTGATCTACAAAGACCTAAAAAAATGTCTCTCTGCTACTTTTTCATAGCGCCCAGATTGTAGCCCTCTGACTCCTTCTACTGCCAGAAGACCGCTCTCCTATTTGCAGCTACTGTAGCTGCAGGGTGTCTAACACATTGCGTGTCATCTGGAGACCATACAAAGTCTATTTTAGTTGCTCTTCATTGGCTTCCAGTTAGTTTAAGAATTGATTTGGAGATGTTACTGATTTTCCTGCTCTTAATGTGGTTTAGCCCCAAGCTTTGTCACTGACCTTGTTTCTCTTCACAAGTGTATGTGTGACATCCTCAAGTACAGTTCTTATGGTTGTTTCAAAGTCCTGGCTAACTTCTAAACGGGAATATGCTTTTGCCATGGGGGAAGCCAAGCTGTAGATGCTTGGTCAGTGGCTCTTAGCATCAGATATGACACAAAAAGCACCCTTCAGCACCTGGATGGAATGCAGCAGCTCCACTGCGGTTCTGTAAGATGACAGTTGTATTAAGAGAGACAACGGTAGAGAGAAGTATGAAAGGCCGAAATGCCATGGAACGAGGTTGGTTCTGGTGGTGGATGGGTTAAACAAAACAGGACTTTCACGCAGGAAACTGGGGCTCGCGTGACACAAAAATGTACATTTATAACTCACCATCTACTCCTAAACCTAACTGCCCTGTTCTTGCGCCACTTGTCAGTCCCGACCCACAGCGCTAAAAGTGACGTCAATAGTCCTGATGCTAAAGGAGACTTTTAACGTGAATAACAAACATCAAAGGCACATGACCAAGCGTCCGTCTTTTACACTATGGGAGAGTGATGTCGGTGTTGTTGGGGAATAACTGGAAACAGTTTTACGTAATTTAATTACAAAATGAAGTGAATATGTAATAATGTGAATATTATCTGTAAAATGCTACACTCTAAAAACTAATTCAGGGGACCTTTAGTCTTTACTTACAAATGTATATTGTTGTGAAATAAAAAATCAAGTTCTGAGAGACTGTTAGACTTTTTACTTGTAATTGTTATTTTATTGAGCTTGGATGACACACAAATTATGCCTATTAAATCAATATACTATCATGACTTGTCAGAGTTTAACATTTTCAGTTAATCAAAAAATAATTTAATTTTAGGTTCTGTTAATGTAAAATACAATTTGATGACGTGTAAACGGCCTGCAGTTTCCCTCTCCTGCATGTGCGGGCATGTTCAAGGCCAGACGAGTGCAAGAGCAGAAACACACAGAAGCGAATGTGTTGAATGGTAAGTCATTTTATGCTAAATTACACATATTTGCATTAATTCAGGATTCTGTTGGTGATAGCAGACTGTAACCGAAAACCGAAATCTGGAAGTCCTACTCTGAAATTTGAGCAGTGTTGATAATACAGTCTGTGTGCCGAGGTAAAGTTAGCTAGTAGCTGCAGCCTGTCGCTGATTGAGAAGGCTTAAATGCGGGAGTAATAGGTGGCCTGGGATTATATATGTATGTATATTAATGTATATTATATTAATGTATATTAATATGGGATTACCCATTAGCCACCTCTCCGGTTAGCATGTAGTCTTGCCACGTTTATAAACTGTAAGTAGCTATAACGTTAGCTAGACATGATTAGACTATGATTCCGATGAGAAGACATACTAAAGGTAACTCGCCAACACACAACATACACTAGTTTGTTAGTCAGCTAGTAAATGAGTAATAAGTAAATGAGGTAGCTGCAGCCTGTCGCTGATTGAGAAGGCTTAAATGCGCGAGTAACAGGTGGCCAGGTAGCCAGGGAAAACGTATTGGCAAGCTAACTTAATATGGGATTACCCATTAGCCACCGTTCCGGTTAGCATGTAGTCTTGCCACGTTTATAAACTATAAGTAGCTATAACGTTAGCTAGACATGATTAGACTATGATTCCGATGAGAAGAAATACTAAAATGTAACTCGCCAACATACAACATACACTAGTTTGTTAGTCAGCTAGGTAAATGAGTAATAAGTGCATGCTAAGTACATGCTACATGCTAACCGCGCCGGTTAGCATGTAGGCTAGCAATAATAGCCACTGCTTGCTAAGAGGCTAGGCCTCCATTTTGTTGATTTGGCCTGTTGATTAGTTACACTATTTGTTCAGATACTTTGCTCAAAACCAGTCATAGTTATGTAGGACCCTTTGAATTCCGTTTTATTTTACATTTTTGGGAATTCCATTTTTTTACCTTTTTACTTGTATTTTACCACAAAATAGAGTATAAAGAACCATATTTCATTTATAAGGGTTAATAAGTTAATATTTATGTTAAGACAGTTACATAGATACTAAAACAATTATTCATCATGAATTCACAATCTGTATTTTAAATAACAAATGAAATTACTGACTTTTATAGGAATTATGTATTTATTTTTTTTTAAACAGCTTTCCTATCAAAGTCAAAGTCAGCTTTATTGTCAATTTCTTCACATGTCAAGACATACAAAGAGATCGAAATTACGTTTCCCTCTATCCCAATTCGGTCCATAGACAAACATAACATTTAAGTAAACAATATAAAAAGTAAAAATAAGAAGGTACATACAATGAAGAAAAATAAGAGCAGCAAAAATTGAATTGAAAATGTGCAATTGTGCATACAGTGCACTATATTGACTGTCTACTGTATGCACAATTGCACATTTTCAATTCAATTTTTGCTGCTCTTATTTTCTTCATTGTATGTGCCTTCTTATTTTTACTTTTTATATTGTTTACTTAAATGTTATGTTTGTCTATGGACCGAATTGGGATAGAGGGAAACGTAATTTCGATCTCTTTGTATGTCTTGACATGTGAAGAAATTGACAATAAAGCTGACTTTGACTTTGATAGGAAAGCTGTTTAAAAATATACATAATTCCTATAAAAGTCAGTAATTTCATTTATTTAAAATACAGATTGTGAATTCATGATGAATAATTGTTTTGTTTGCACTAAAACATCCATCCTCCATTAGCAACCATTTTCTCCATTTTCCTGAAATGTTTTTATTTATCTTGTCAGCCTTACAAGTCTTTATTTTTAGATTGGCCCCACACTTGGCCACTGGTGGGCCACCCTGCCACCGGGCATTATAAGTTTCAAATGATTTTACTTAATTTATCTCCCTACTCAGGGTATCCTGGTGTCCTGGACCATGATCAAGTTCAGACGTGGTCATTGTGAAGAAGCATGTTTGTACTTTTAAGGATTTAGTGCTACTGTTAATTTTAATAAATGTTTCTAATTAATATGAATCTCTCTGTCTGAATTTCAGTTCTTTTTGAGCACCCTTAGCTGTTCGGTTGCCAGGTTTTGACATCCCCCTCATGCCTCTAAATACTCTTAGCAAATACTCTTAGCAACCTTTCAGAAGGTGGTCGGATTATATTTTATATATTTATAGAAGTCCACTTTGAAGTCCTTATTGTCCCATAAAAAATCTCCAACTCTTAGACAAAATCCCAACTGTTTCACAGGAGGCTAAGTTGCTCAAAACTCCAACCTTGGTTGTTTTGTGGGTGGGAGGAGCCTGCAACCAAGGTTGGAGTTTTGAGCAACTTAGGCTGAATCCCATTTCTTCCCCTTACCCCTTCCCCTTGGCCCTTCCCCTCGTTTTTGCGCGTTCACGCGGGACCTAGTGGTGTCCCATTCCTTAAGTGACCGAGTGCTAGGGCTGAGATCAAGGTGTACCCCTTGAAACCAAGTCAGATCCTAGAGCTCACTTGAAAACACTGAAGCAACAATGGCTGCCGCATCTACAAGAGAGACACATAAATGTAAGTATTTTCGGCTTAAATAATTGATTTAAAAGTTACTACAGTCTTGTTTTGTGGTCTATGTAGTCCTGTAGATATGTACTGCAACAACGTTCTTAACTGAAACTTTTAAAAAATCGCTAGCTTAATGCTAATCGCTAACGCTAATCGCTAACGTTGATTTGCACAACAGTCCCGCATTTCTCTGCCTTGAATGGACTGTATACATCGCATAGACTGTATATAATAATCTTAACTGTCTATGATACATCGCTACGTGCTTTACATATACCGTCCTGTATCACACAGGGACCAGGAGGACCCAGCAGCTGGTCCCCTTTTGGGGCTGAAAACAAGCAGAAGTTTCTTAGCTAAATCATGTGTTCATGTTGTACCCGTTCATTATTGCATTGGTACTGTATTATTGTAATCATTTGTAATTAATTACTGTCCATGCACTTGTATATTGTTGTTGGTTATGATAGGGACACTGATGATTTGTGAGGGGGGGGGGTTACTGGCCAACAGGCTTCAGACTGGTCTGAATATCAGAACAGCTGTAGTTAATTTGTTTGTTTGTGGTCTTGTCTTTTTTTTAGTTTTACACATTTGAAGCCTTTTTATGTGTGTGACACGTAAGTTATGGTTCTAATAGTTGTTAATGGTTCTGTAATATAGTATATTTAATGTAATGTTTTTGCCTGTTATGTTTAATTTATTGGGCAATAAAGACAAACAAAACAACAACAACAAAATGTTTTTCTGAACATCTATGACATTCAAAACGTTGATAACTGAAACAGATATACAACACACCGTGTGTGTGTGTGTGTGTGTGTGTGTGTGTGTGTGTGTGCGCGCACATATGTATTTCAAACAGACCTGAGTATGACACAGATAACATCTGCCTCTGCACCACCAAAGTGAACATAACTATAAAATACATAAATGCATATGACACTGTTGTCAAAACCCACACAATAACAGAGACGCCATCTTGGAAGTTTGTGATCAATACTGTATGGTGATGTCACCAAGTGGTGTCCCATTTCATAGGGGTATGTTTTCACCCCTACCCCTTGGCCCTTGGTTTCTAGGGCCAAGGGGTAGGGGTAAGGGCCAAGGGGTAGGGGTAAGATAAAGAAATGGGATTCAGCCTTAGCCTCCTGGGAAAAACCGGAAAATGTCATTATTATAGGACAGGGCTCAAGTTAACTTTTGCAGAGATCAACTTAATTATTAAGTTCATGTTACTTAGAAATATGTTTTATTGTGACCAAAAAGCTTCTTCACCTAACTTAAAACATTATGTTAAATCATCTTAAATACTTGCATTAATGTTGACAATTATTAAGTTCATGTTACTTAGAAATGTGTTTTATTGTGACCAAAAAGCTTCTTCACCTAACTTAAAACATTATGTTAAATCATCTTAAATACTTGCATTAATGTTGACAATTATTAAGTTCATGTTACTTAGAAATGTGTTTTATTGTGACCAAAAAGCTTCTTCACCTAACTTAAAACATTATGTTAAATCATCTTAAATACTTGCATTGATAGTGACAATTATTAAGTTCATGTTACTTAGAAATGTGTTTTATTGTGACCAAAAAGCTTCTTCACCTAACTTAAAACATTATGTTAAATCATCTTAAATACTTGCATTGATAGTGACAATTATTAAGCTCATGTTACTTAGAAATGTGTTTAATTGTGGCCTAAAAGGTAATTCCCCATACTTAAAACGTTGCTTTGAATTAATGTAATTCTGCAAGCAGTCTTAACTTAAATATTCTAGTGGAAACGTTAACATATTTTTTTTTGTAGACCCAATGTTTTATTTTTTAGAGTGTAGGCTATATGTTGAATATTATTAATGTTGTTGCTTTGCATGTTTTACATGTGCACAATGTCTTCTTTTGCCATTTCCAGCCATAGCTGTAAGTGTAATGCTATTCTGATCCTTTTGATTGTTTCTCCTGTTTGAATGTGCAGCGCCACCCGTCTGACACTGTCTCAGAGTTGCCACTAGAGTTGCCGGTTACGAAAAAAAAAAAAAAAAAGCGTTACAGTGCTGGAAATATTAAAAAAAAACTTCCTAAAAATATGAGAAGGGTTCAAACATAATGTGCATTGCAAAGAATGTTTGCCAGCGGTCAAAAATCTATCGACGTCCAACTTCAGGGAACATCTGCAAGTATTTAAGTTAAGTTAGCTTACAGTTACTGCAAGTACTCCCATTAAATTAAGTAGGGAAGACGTGTCCACCTTCTGGGATGTGACATCTGCTATTAGTCAGTGTTGAGTACTGCTGTAAGGTTAACAGGTCTTCTGCAGGTTTCAAAAAGTCAAATGTAAAACTTTTTAAGTCCTTTTTAAGACCTTTATGAAGGAAATGTAACACCTATATCATGACATATAAGTACAACAAAAAGCAGAGTCACAAAAGTACTTTCAAAGTTAATAAACTTATTAAAACGTACTAACAGCGACAGAGAATGATCCATACATATACAGCAAATTATACTTAGACTATCAAAAGAAAGAACTGCCACACCACAGAATAAAAAAAGAAAAAAAAAAACTTTCAGTGAGCATTTGAAGTACCGTTGCATGGATGTAAGAAGATTAAGATGATTTAAGACCTAAAACACAATACCTTTGCAAATTTCAATCTAGAAAAGCCCTGGTTAACACTGCCAGGTTTAAAGGTTTGAAAATGGATCAGTTGAATGTGTTCATTAGAAATTTAGAAAAGTAATCAAAAAGTAATGACATGTTATAAGTTACATTACTTTGATGAAGTAATAATAATAATAATAATAATAATAATAATAATGTATACTTTATTAATCCCGCAAGGGGAAATTACAATTGAACAATAATTGAAATATTACATTTTAAATCGGGTAACTTGCAATTGATAACCTAATACATTTCCAAAGTAACCTTCCCAACACTGCCTGTGAAACTAAGACAAACTAAGGCACTCATACCCTCTGAATTATGTGTACAGGTACAGGCTTTTCATAATTGAATGTCTTATTCACCTTATGTCTTACAAGCCATGTATCCCCTCTCTGATGCCTGGTACTAGGGGCTCACGTTCCTAGGGGCTCACTGTTATCTTAATTACGTTCTGCTCTGTAATTGCTTTTGTTGTTTTAATGTTATGCTGATCCTGCTCGTCTTTATTCTCGCTTAATGATTCTGTAAAGCACTTTATTTACTGTAACTCTGGGCTCGATGCTTCTTTTATAAATGCCGTAAAAAACAATAATGAAGTGTATTCTTTTTTTAGATTGTGTAAGACATGAGACAGGACCCAAATAGAAAGAAAATAAACATCTACACACTAATGGTGTGTGTCCATTGTCAGCGTCATTTCCCGGCTTCCCATTAATTTCTATGGGAGCAGCTGTGCAATGCATTCTGGTAGCGCTGCAGGGACTTTGGAGAAGCGCGGCATCGAGACGCACTCTCCTCATTTGTATAAAGGTGAATCCAGACAACTTTATGCAAATGAGGAGCAGCCGGCTCAGCTAGCCAGCTTAGCTAGCCTCTCAAAAGCTGACGAAAATATTTTTAACTGACCATTGTCGATCTGAAATGAAGACAGAATCAGCAACTGAATGGCCTATTTTTTTGCATAAAATGTTTTCAGAAACACGTTTCGGAGAACTATTTTTTTTTAAATAACAGATTGTGTTCCAAATGAGCCGCCATTATGGTTAGTTTTAAAATCCCGGAGCAGACAGCTTCACGTGGGGCGTTCGTCCAATCAGCTGCAGCCATCGTGGTTGTAGGAGGTTGTAGACTGTTTTCTTTGCTTGTTAGTGGTCAGTGAAGAGAAACTGGTGGTAAGCTCACTAGCGTGCAATGCTGGGAGGTGGGACGAGCCCATCCGTGAAAACAACGCGTATATGGACACCCACCATAACATATGTTTACACCACAGGACGTGACACACACCTAAAGAGCAGTCAGGGCCGGTCCAGCTCTGGTCGCAGGTGCAGGTGCTGGTCTCTGCGCTGTAGGTGCCGTGGCCTGAACACTGGTCCGGACACATGGCCTTGGTAATCTCACAACTGGCTCCGCCCCAGCCTGGCTGACAGTGGCACTCGCCATGAATACACACCCCATGGGCCGAACAACTGGGGTCTATGCAGTCCACTGGAAACAGAGAGATGAAGAGGGGTTAACAATAGCCAAATTGGACATATTGTATATCTAGTGTGTATACACACTATGGCTGAACGAGTAATTGTTTTCAAGACAAAATCCTGATTCTAAAGAATGTGATTAGCTAATCATGAAGGCCAATTAGTCAAATGTTAATTATTTAGTTTTTTTAAACAATTGTTATTCCTCTGTCTCTCTCTCTCTCTCTCTCTCTCTCTATATATATATATATATATATACACTGCATATTTATATATTTGTATACATAATCAACTTAATAATAAGGTTTTAATAAATAACTCATTTAATTTGTTACAGGCATATTTCCAAATAACTAGATTCCTTCCTCCTCCACACACAGGTTAACTTTTTCATTGCCACTCTTCACAACAATTTGCCTGTAATGTTTCTTCACAGAAATCCTACATGGCATCTTTGACATTATTTGCTGATTCAGCAGCCGTAACGTGTATGTGGGATTAAAACACACACACACACACACACACACACACACACACACACACACACACACTGTGTGGTTCAGGGAAAATTCTCTCTCTCTCTCTCTCTCTCTCTCTCTCACTCACAAAGGATTAGTGTGATTGCGGATTGAACTAATCTGAAACTAATCATGGTACTATCCTCTGTGATATGTATCTGCATATTTGTGTGTATGTACTTGGATGATAAGAATGTGTGTACCCGTATAGAGCGTTAACCTCTCTATGTTGTCTCTGTAGGTGCGTGTGTGTGTGTCCAAACAGCGGATATCAGATTAGTATTGATCAATTCAGACTAAATTAGTGTAGTGTACAGGTTTTAGCCAACTACCTGTCAGCAATCTGTAGTACACTGACCATGTGTGTGTGTGTGACAGAGAGATTAGAGTAAATTAATTTACTTTGTAGCGGTAACACTGTTTTAACAATCTACCTCAACAGCTGCACTTTAGTAGTGATCTTTAAAAAAGGAACAATCCAGCCCAAGCCAATGATGTAACATCTTCTAAAATACTCAATTAACAACATTTTAATTATCCATTCATTACTACATGACATCCACTGTGTCCTGTATGGTCCACATTTGCAATAATATGGATTAAAAAGATGTATGATTTGCAAATAAAAGGATTATGAATTAGTATCTAATTATAAGAAATTGCATGGATGTTTCTGTTTCAAAAGTAAATGTCATGGGTAAATGTGTGCCAAATCAATTATTTACGTTGACATTTATGGAAAATCCAACATGTCAATGATGGAAAACGATGCAGAGCATTGTCAAAGAACTGTGTACCTTTTTGTGTTTGTTCTTGCAGGGAATTAGTCTTACCTTCCTCACAATTATCACCCTTATAACCAGTATTGCAGATGCAGGCACCCACAATGCAGATGCCGTGTCCTCCACAGTGGATGTCGATGCACTGGTTGGCTGGTACGTCACACTCAGTGCCTTTCCAGCCGCTGTAGCACTGGCAGCGGCCACGGGAGTACTGGCCATTACCACTACACAGCACTGGGCAGGCAGCTGGACAAACACACGCAGCAAAATGGATCAGTTAGACACATTGGACACACTGGCTGGACAGGCTCATTAGGTCAGACACTCCCAAACTTTCAATTAGTCAAAGTCTTACAAATTACCAAATGGCCATGTTCATGTTTATGAATGATAAATGACTCTCTTCCAACAATGACAAGAAAGAGTGTGTGTGTGTGTGTGTGTGTGTGTGTGTGTGTGTGTGTGTGTGTGTGTGTGTGTGTGTGTGTGTGTGTGTGTGTGTGTGTGTGTGTGTGTGTGTGTGTGTGTGTGTGTGTGTGTGTGTGTGTGTGTGTGTACCTCGATGGCCATGTTCATGTTTATGACTGATAAATGACTCTCTTCCAACAATGACAAGAAAGAGTGTGTGTGTGTGTGTGTGTACCTCGAGAGCAGTCAAGACCCAGAAATCCTGGGAAACAGTGGCATATTCCTGAGAGACAATCTCCGTTTCCATGACAATTCTGAGGACACTCCATAATCGACTCTGATTGAGAGAGAGAGAGAGAGAGAGGTAGAGAGACAGAGACAGAGACAGAGATCGGTGGTTTAAGGGTGTGGGTAAATGGGTTGGCTGGCTATGCAACCTAGGAACATCTTAAGAAATAACACAGACATACATGGACACAACACAGGCCCTCTGTGGTTGCCGTAGTTACAGTCTAGTCAGTCCAATTAACACATTCTAACATCCAATTTCCGTGCTGCCTTCCTTTTACCCTCTCTCTCTCCTTCTATCACACACCATTGCTGGCTCTCTTCCGTACCTAACTTGTCATGACGCGTGTGTGTAATTAATTAGGAACCTAAAAGCTACAAGCTAAAGGATTCTCCCAAAAATGGGAGAATTCACCTGTCACCTGGGAAGAAGGTTCAACTGATTATATTTAAAACAACAGTGTCTGTCCAGTCATTTGGTGCTAAGTTATTGTTGAAAGAAATATAGCTTCTGCAATGTTGATAATTACAGACTCCCATACACACAATGCTTTTCACTGTTTGGTATTAAAAAAAATGTAGTTTTTAATCTTAATTCCTGTAAAAACAAGGCAGGTTTAACCGTAATGTACTGTAGAAGTGCACTTTCACACACATAGAGTTTTACACCAATCAACAAGAGCACCAGTATTGGCTCTATCACAGACAAAGTGCTTTGTCTCACCGATGACGATGGTGTTGTAAATAACTTGTTCTGTGTTGCGTCCGTCGTTGTAAAATGCCATATGCCAGATTCCTGTGTCCAGGTACTGGATGAAGCCAGCCTCGTGCAAGTTCACTGAGCGGGTGTGTCGAGCCCGTGCTGCAGACTCCTCCTCCTGTGCACCAGCTGGACGCGCATGTCCTGCATCCGTGTCACTGAGCGCTCGTTTGTCTTTGGAAATGAGGCGACTACCGTCCAGTAGCTCCACAAAGTCGTACTGCGAGACAAAAAACACAAGTACAAGAATATTTATCATAACTGTAACAAACTACAACTTACCTAAAGGTTTAGAGTTGATAAGCATATGTTACATTTTAGTCACCTAGCCATTGGCAAGGCCTAAGGATAGCAACAGCATGTCCAGCCTAACAACTAGCCAGATTTTATTAAGTTTGGTATGATTATTTATGACCTCCAGGGGGATTTGAACCCTCTAACTTCTGGAGGCTAGATATTTATAGTATTTACAGTTTAATTCTTGATGATGTAGATTGAACCTTAAAGTTATATTATGTAATTCCTTCTTCAAAACCAAGGATACATTAATACAGAAGTAATCCCTCTTTATCATCCCTTATGACCCACCAGCAGTGTGTGGGGGTGTCTGTATCTGGGGAGACCATGCCCTCTGCCTGGATGTTCTCTTTTCTTCTTATTTGCGTTAATGCAAAATGCTTCGTGGTCCAGAGATGGGAAGTAACAAAGTGTAAATACTTCCTTACTTTACTCAAGCAGATTTTTCAGTTATTTTTAGTTTACTTAACTATTTATTTTTTTGGCGACTTTTTTCTTTTACTCGAAAATCGGTACTTTCTACTTTCCTACATTTTACAACATTGGTCTATCAGGTGTGACTGTGAGTGCATGTCAGAGAATAGCGCGAGCACACGTATATACACTGTTAGACTTTGCTGTAATTTCTACAGTTACTTACCACAAAATGCCCAGTAAAATACCATAATTTTCTTTTGTGGTTAATTACTGTAATAAACATTGCATTATGGGTATTAAAATTTCATTTACAGTGATTTACTGTATATTTTGAATTTACGGTACACTGTTAGACTCTACTGTATTTCTACAGTTACTTACCACAAAATGCCCAGTAAAATACTATAATTTTCTTTTCCAGTTCATTACTGTAATATGCATTGCATTATGGGTAGTAACATTTAATTTACAGTGATTTACTGTATTTTTTTAATTTGCGGTAGTCTGCTGTAAAACAACCGCAGTAGTGCTACTGTAGTTGAATAAGACAGACTTAAATAAAATATTTAGTTCATGTTATAGAAGCATAGAAATGAAATGGAAAAATAAAATATCTCTATAAATTAAATTATTTGATTTTATAGAGATATTTTACATTTTATTTATTATGCTTTTAGCAGTGAAGGTAATTTAAAAATGTGACATACTTTTCAGCAGTGTAAATAACTTATTGAGAGTTGTAGAGACAAACAAGAAACGGGTTACGGATATAAATGCTTGACCACCATATTTGACCTCTGACTTCAAAAGAATAGCGGGTACATACTTCAAAGGTGTTGAAAGAAGTAGCGGCTCATCAAAGGAGTACCGCTTTGGTCCGCGCGCAACAGAGTCCGCTCACACACACCAGAGTCCGCTCACACACACTACTCAGAGAGAGCTGGAGAAGCCTTAAGGTAAGCTCAATCTTTGCTAATTCTGTGACATTAAAATCTCTGATATGCCTTCCCAAGCGGCGACGTTAGGTTACCGACCTGTGTCATAGCTAGACTAGAGCAAGCTTTTAACTAGCTTCCCCCCCAAAGGAAAAAACGTAGTCTCGCTCCAACCCAACATTTTCCCTGTGGTGAGGATGAGCTAGCTTTAATTACGACGTTCGGTAAGCTAACACAACTCGTTCTACATGCGTTGTTCGGCACATCTTTTTTACTTGTCAGACCAGTGCCTGAAATACAATGTAACCCAAATTCTGGAAGTTTAAGGTCGGTTGCTGCTAGCTTATGAGCTTGCTGTTGCCGCATTTTGGCTAACATTACCTCCGGTTAATGCTAACGTTATATTCCCTATTCTGTTGATTGGTTTGTTTGTTAGTGTTTTAGAATGATTAAGCACAACTTATTACAGCTATATTATAGGCCTAGTATAGGCTACGCGGTTATATTAGTGGAGGTAAAGTTAACATTAAACCGTTACCTTTACATTTGCCCATCTAGTTAACATTTAGGCTATGTCTTTTAAAAAAACACACAAAAAAAACCATTCTAGCTTATATGTCGGGTGACAGGAAAAGCGTCTTTAAGTAATGTTAATGTGGTGGATGGAAAGGAAAAAAAAGAATCTTTGTAGTTACTTTAGCTAAAAAAGACGTGTGGTAAATTTAATTCAATGTTAACCACATTAAGCTCTAGTTTTGGTGGAAAATTCATTGTCTCCAGCATTTATGGAGAGCAGTTTTTTGCCTTGGCTTCAGGGTTTGGCCACTTAAAACCATCGTGATGTCCAGCAAAGATTTGCTTCAGTGCCTTACTTTTCAGTAGTAGTATTGCTTTCTGTAATGTGATATTTTATTGAATTAATCCTTTTTTGTGTGTGAGACCTAAGCTAAAGAGTGTGTAACTCAAAGAATATGGTGTTAGGAGTTGAGTCTATAGCTACCATGGTTTATGGGGAAAAGAAAAGTAAAATTTAAAATGTATTTTCTAGCCCCTTGAACTTAAATTTGACGCTTGTTAAACAAATTATTTAAGGACTCTTTATAATGGCATAGTGATTAACTTTTAATACATCACATAACATTCTGTGTTATTCTAACAATATAAGAGTTACCTACATTATACTGGTTACCTGCATACTAATGCATGCATTTTTTTATCTTGTTGTAATTGTGTTTATAACCCCATGCATGCACTTTAAAATATAAATTTTCATCATTTCAAATGTAGAACAACTGAGAGAGATGGGAGGAAGAAGAAAGCTGGAAGAAGGTCTGACCCCATGACATACAGGAGCACATGATCCCTTTCAACAATCTATCATCATACAACAAAAGTATGTCCAGGATGTTTTGCAGCCTGTGTACTCCAGAATTAGGATTAGGTGTGTGTGAATAAAGGGCTGTATTTAAAGATGACTGCTCTTGATTATGAAAATTTTAAACCTGTTTTTCTTTTAAGATTCTTAAGGATCAACCCAGATGAGGGCACCAAGTGCACTGCTACAGTGGGTACAAGCCACAAGACGGGAAGAGTTGTCCAAAGAAAGGTGATGAGCATCAGCTCCAGAGTCACCACCTTCCTCCAACGGCTCACTGTATTGGAGTGGAAGACATCAAACTAGGTAAGCATTTTCTTGTGTGATGTAAAATAGTTAACACTAGAAAAATGATTACTCAGTACGATGAAGAAGTGCAGCTACGTACCCTGCCTGCTACAACACTGACACAACTAAATCATCTTGTATTTACCACTTGTGTAAGCAGAGGTCACAGTTATTCAGCAAAAGCTACAAAGTGTTGTTTTAATTTTAGCTAAAGGTCAAGAACAACAATCTTTGAAGTTGGTCCAGTACTGAGCGAGAACACTGTGACCTGCAGCTTTCAAACCGGGCTCTGATGTAATCATATAGGGAAAATGTGTGTTGTCAATTTCGTCCACTAAAAGTTCTGTTTTTGCCACTGATGGTGTCAAATTATTATTTTAAGTTTCTGACAACATTTGGAAAGGATCCCAACAGAGATTGGCCTTTTACTTAAAGAGGAAGATCCTTAGTTAGATCAATTTTGTGAAACGGCTCCAAAATCATCATCACCAAACCCATCGACAGACAGCAAAAGAAAGTAGAAAGAACCTTTGAATTATCTGTGGACTTCACTACTGGTGACTTATTTTGTATACTGTCATATTCTGTTTTTGCAAAAGTTGTAAGTCTGTTAACAGTTTAGATGAGATAAACTCATGACCATTTCTCTGCTTCTCATACCTGCCTCTCTGTCCACCTTCCAGAAGATGTGGATCAGCAAGTAAGAGTACCATGGGTCTGGCCTTCACAAATCCTTCTAAGCAGACTGGTCCTCCTTCCCCTCCCCAACCAAAGCCCAACGACTTCAGCTTTGTGGTAACAACCACACCACATTTTGTATACATTTGAAAATACAGGTTATTTAGTTTTCTGGGGGATTTAAAATGTTCAATTCGTTTTGAGAGTCAATTCCAATGGTAACTACATTGTTCAGACATGTATTCGCCTCTGAATGTTGCCCAGTGTTTGGCACATATTTAGACATTGTTTTAGCATCGCTTGAATGTCAATTTTCTGTTGTTTTGCACTTTCAGAGTTAAAAATATCTTGTTCCTGATATTTGTACCTGAAAATAAAAATGTATTACTTTTGTACATGGGCTAAAGTCAATTATTTGGAATTTATTCAATTCAATTGAATTTATGTAAAATATTAAAATTGTTTGTACAGCCAATGCCAAATAGTGTAATATATTGTGAACCACAATTACAAAAAACTATAATACAGCAAGACAATTACAGTATCATTTAGCAAATTGTAATTACAATATGATTACTGTAAGGGTATTATACAGTAAAACTAAGGTACAGTAAGGGTATTTTTACTACTGTAAAACTAAGGTACAGTAAGGGTATTTTTACTACTGTAAAACTAAGTTACAGTAAGGGTATTTTTACTACTGTAAAACTAAGTTACAGTAAGGGTATTCTACTACTGTAAAACTAAGTTACAGTAAGGGTATTATACTGTAAAAACCATTTACAGTTAGGATACTGTAATCGGGTAATTACAGTAACTTACTGGCAACGTGTTGCCAGTAAGTTACTGTAATTGGGTAGTTACAGTAACTTACTGGCAACGTGTTGCCAGTAAGTTACTGTAATCGCGTAGTTACAGTAACTTACTGGCAACACGTTGCCAGTAAATTACCGCAAAAATACAATAAAAAGTCTAACAGTGTATGATTCCTTTGCATTGTGTATGGTAGCCTTTACAATGTTATTTATTTCTTTTATTACCAAACAAACAGCCATAGCAGAACTACCCACGCCCATGTTTATACTGATGCTTGATTGTAATAAAGCATCAACAGAGAGAAGTTGTCTCCGTCCGTGCTACAGACATACCTGGGGTGAAATTGGAAACCAGAATCAGCTTTAAATACAGTCCTATTCTAGTCCTCACTAAGTTTAAAATAATTTCACTGGAGTTAATTATTATTCTTGCGTCATCAATACCAAATTGAATCTAATTGGATGGGAATATACACAGACTTCTCTCAAAATCACACTTGAATTCATATCTTGCTACTCGGTCAGAATCTTATTAACCTGGAGTCCCAGTCTCAATAAATAAGCTATATGTTTTAGGCCTAATGGCAGACATCCATTTAAAATGTAGCCAACGGCATATAAAGAGCCTTTTTCTCCATGTCCACTGTAGTTTCTCAGCGTGCTTTCTAGTAACATCTGTCTGGTCCAGGTAGCTTTGTCATTCTCAAGACTACTTTTACTTTTATACTTTAAGTAAATTTCCAAGCCTGTACTTTGTTACTTTTACTTGAGTAAAGAAGGTAAATCAGTACTTCTACTTTTACCAAAGTATTTTTTAACACAATTATCTGTACTTCTACTTGAGTACGGGAAATGAGTACTTTTACCATCTCTGACGTGGTCAAAGAGCCTTCGGGACCATGGGTGTGTAACCTCCAGCCAATAACAGTGCAGAGGGTGTACAGCCCGTTCTCATTTAAAACCAGCATCTCATTTCAACACAGAAGTTGTACTGACACAGACACATACTTTAGAACATACAGAGAGAAGAGTGTTTAACTTCTCTGACTACTGCTTTGTTCAGCGCTACAACTCTTCATTCCCTCTCTAGTTCCCATCCTCACAACATATTCTACCTTAAAAGGGTCTGTGCTCAAAATACTGAAAAACAGACGGCTGGATATAAAAACAAAGAGCAGAGAAGCTGGGATCCCAATACACGCAGACGTAGTTGAGGAATATTCATTTGCGGCTACATTATTGTTCTAAATGTTGAAACCTTGACATTAGCTAGTGTGACATTATGGTTTTATTTGACCACTGTTGTTCATAATTAATAATCAATTGTTAATTGAGTTCATTTACTTGTTAATAGTTTATTTCTGTTTAAATAACAGTTGAGTCTGCTAATGGGAAACTTAGATGTACACAGAAACATTTACAGTAGCATCACATGTGGTTACAAGCTTATTAGCTCACTTGCCCAGAAAAGGCTTTACTTTTTCTCAACAAAATTGTTACACAAGGGTGACGAGACTAAAAGAACACACTACTAAAGAAAAAATAAGAACCTATGAATAATAGTTATGACAAGGGCACACATGCACGCACACATCCCGTTGTCTATTATCTAAAGTGCTAACACTGAGCTGTGATAGGGAGGGCATTGTATGAAGCTGTCTTTTACAGATAAGTGGATTAGTCTTTGGAGAGAAGACATGATTCATTACACAGAGATGTGAGTGTAGTCAAAGGGTAGTTTAGGTTTTTAAGAAGCTTATCTGCGTCAGTATTAACCAAGAATCCATAGAGCACTTGACCTAGACACATTTGCAAAGTTGCTAAAGGGATTTGGGTTAAGACATTTTGTGAGGCAGAATGTCTTTCTGGTATTTGTAAAAGTTCAAAGGCCAGAAGGTTCACACTCAAACACTATGTGAGAGATCTCACAACAGTGTTGGCCACTGATCTGATTTTCCCAGAAGATTTCCTTCTGGGCACACAGACGAAGGCACCGCTCTAGCTTCTGCTAAGGTGTGTGTTGGTTAAATCCCATCTTCAACACAGGCTTTTCATTGAGAACTCAGGTGCTACCCAAGCTCCTGTGAACCACTGTGCCCAATTATTTTGCCATATCATATTGTTCTTTACCACACATCTTATCTTTGTGTGATGACTAGGGTTAGGTTTTAAAACGATTCGGATTCCTAAACCGATTCTTGAAATACAGAAAAGAAAGAAAGGTTCTTTTATAGAGTTTTTAAAATCAAAAATTATTTAAATTGAAAAATATATCAACGTTTCGAAGTGCTTAGATATATAATAAGTAAACCTAAGCCACCTAAGACACAACTACAATAATTTAACAATAAATAACAGTTACACTATTAAAAAGTAACAATAAATGTTAAGTTGGTATGGGAGTTTTTCCTCATATGCTCACATGGTTGGTGGGGCTTGGTGATTTAAGCCCCTTTTAGACATGGACATAACATTGCTAGCTTCATCTGTCAAAGTCGTTTTGTCACTGGTTTATGATATAAAATCGGGCGGCAGACGTTTTTTTTCGCCATGTAAGTCTATTGTAGAAAAAGTCTTTTTAGGCCAGAATGCATTACATGATGGGCCAGAAGTTGCAATTACACAGTTTGGTCACTATGTTCAATTTGCTCCAAAGCCCAGGGCACTTCCTGGGGGCCTAGTTGGGACTCTTGTTTAATCCCTATTTGCTCTCATGCTCTATGTAAAGCATTTTGCTGCATATTCATTTATTCATCCGTGGAAATACGGAGTGAGAAACTGCTGGTCAAAATATTACTATGGCCATACAAGTTTTTTTAGGCTTTCCTTAACAACTTAAAAATTCACTGTTTAATGGATTATTCAACTATTTTTTTGTTTTGTTTTGCATAAGAGTTGACTGAGATGTTTAACCCATAGACAGTAAAAGAAATTGACAATGTGACGCTGTGGTTTTTTACGGAGACCAGTGAATGACATTAGAAGCAGTTTTCCGATGAGTGCTGAGCGTTACTGCGCAGCCTCCAACTGAGCTTGACGACGTCGATGTGATGTGAGTTGTAAGTCTTCTGGTAGCTGTGCCAAGAGAAATCTCAATCATTCCCAATCAGCAGAGACGGAGAGCGTAGTTATACGTATGTTAGGAGATAACAAGGGCACAGACTAATTATTGCTAACTAAAATCCTAGTTAACATTAGTAATTAAACCTAACAGCTAATGTAAGTCCAAACTGTCTATGAGCTTATCCTGTACTGTTTGGTAATTGCTCTACTATGCGACAGTAAGTCGTTGTGTTATGACACAAAAACGTCTGCTATGGAGCCATAACGTGAGATACAAGGTAACGGGGCCTTTTATACATTGTCGTGTTTCTTTAGAAATAAACAATGGACAAATAGAGTGTTTAAACGCTTTAGATGTGAAGTTATTCGCTGTCAAAGTGGCACCAAAATGAATGGCAGTCAGGCTTGTTAGCATCAAAATAGCTCCATAGGAGGTATGCTTTGTGGACGCTCGCTTACCCCCTTGGTTTAACCAGGTGGTGCTACCACCTTTACATTTATCCGACGCTATTCAATTGAGATGCTGCCACTTAAAGAGATACAGAAATGTTACTGGGTTGTACCTGGTAAAATTGTTGGGGGGAAATGAACCCAGCGCTTATTCGGACATGAGACCAACATGTTTGATACAGGGGTGGATTTAGTCATTTTGAGGCCTAAGGCAAACACAGGCATGGGCCCTCCACAACCCTTGTTCTCCGTCTCTGTCTGACAGCTGTTTTGGCCAGAGTGCTAGATCATCTTCAATCATAACACTTGTTTGATCAACTAATCATTGATTAGGGTGACTGCTACTCACGGTCTAGTTGCTGAGGATTATGTGTGTCACTATCTTCATCATTGCCATAGTTATCATCATGGACAGTGAAAGCAGCAGTTCTGTAACCATCTCCATTCGAAGGGCTAGAGCAACCTGGGCTGACACTGCCGGTGGGTAGCTCCTCTTCATCAGTGTTAGCATTGCTAGAGCAACCTGGGCGGACGCTGCCGGTGGGTAGCTCCTCTTCATCAGTGTTAGCATCGCTAGAGCAACCTGGGCTGACACTACTCTTCATCAGAGTAAGCATTGCTAGCGCAAGCACCGGCTTCTTGCTGCTCTTTAGTTAGTAAGGTTACCTTTGCTAAAAACGTTCTGCTTTCTTCCCGCTTCTTCCTTTTTTCAGAACCACTTCGGTAGCTTCGCTTCATTTTCCAACCGTCTGTAGCCTCCAGCTTCCAGCATGCTGAGCCATTGGTTTCCAAACACACATGCAGATGTGCAGTAGGATAATGGAATAGTCCAATGTAGTGGGGACTGGGGGGAGTTTCTCATCATGAATTAAAAAATCGGATAGCACTTTAGCGTATCAATGTTTAGAGATATAATTAATTGGTGAAAAGTAAGACAACAAATTGTAACCATAAGTTTATGAGGCGTTTTATGGGGCCCTTGGTAGCTTGGGGCCTAAGGCAATTGCCTACCTTTGCCTAATGGTAAGTCCGCCTCTGGTTTGATAGACATCAAATTGACGTAAAGGGGTGCATGTCTGAAAGGGTCTTTATACCTGACAAAAGTCAGTCTCTATACATTCCCTTGTGACTTGAGCATGAGCTGTTGAAATAAATGAGCATGTCATTGTGCGTGCGTGCGTGTGTGTGTGTGTGTGTGTGTGTGTGTGTGTCTGTGTGTGTGCAACAAACCTGTGTATGTGAGGGCGGTAGCCCTTTGCGTCCATAAACCCCAACAAGAGCATCTTTCTGGACAGAGATGTTGAATTTCAAAAACTGTGGTTGGTCAATATATAGCTGGGATCTCCAAAAGACACCTTGGATAAAGAACGACAAAGTGTTTTTACCATACAAATCAATATGTTCACACAACAACACACAATACAAAAGAGGATTCCAACAGCAGATGTAAAGCTAAGAACTAAAAGAAAAAAAATAGCACCATTCATTGCTGTTGTCTGGAAACAAAACAGACGGGACTAAATGTTGCATTTACTGGTAAACTGGTAAATCTCATGGTGCATTCAAAGTTAGTGTAAAATACCCTATTTTCATCTGTTTTTTGACAGCAAGTTACTGGTGAAAGAAGTAATTATTGTTAAAAGTTATTGTTATTACATTTTTAATAATCATTTAAATTCCCCCCTTTTTTGTGCTGATCCAAAAATGTATCCAAGTTTAAAATCCCTGTTGAAAACATGGCAACGGTATTTTCAATTTCGTCAACCAAAAGCTGATGCCTTTAAAAAATTAGCGTTGAGCCCTGAGTTTCAACAAAAACTGAAAATTATTATTATTGTGTGTGTGTGTGTGTGTGTGTGTGTGTGTGTACTCACCTGGTGGGACATCTTGTATGGCTCGTCTCCCCACATCCACCTCTCCTGTGTCTATGGTGTTGTTCTCTAGAAGAAACATTTTACCTGCAGAGAGAAAAAAACAGAATTCAGGAAAATGTAAATAATTGTTATGTACAGTAATCTTTTCATCCATGTACTAGTATTTCTGCAATGGTCAGAGTATAATTTAAACCATATGATGTATTGACTTAGGGCTGCACAATTAATCAAATTTTAATCACAATCACAATTTTGGCTTCCCACGATCAAATTTACGTGATCGAGCAATATTTTAAATGCGTCATTTCATAGAACGCTCCGGGTTTTTTGCAAAGCCAATCTACCGCGCTGTACACCACTGTCGGATCATGTGCCAGTCTGAGTTGTTCCCTGCACCGCGCAGCTTAGTTTCTAGATAGAGACAGTCACAGAGGACAGAGTAACGTGAGGAAAATTCAACAGATAGCAGTCGGTTATACGTCGGTCTCAAATTTTACCAGTTTACTAGTAAACGCAACATTTTGTTTCGTCTGTGTAGTTTTTCAGACAACAGCAGTGACCAGTGCTAGTTGGTGCTAGTTAGTGTCTGTTAGCTCACAGGGCTCTAGGGCGCGAGTAATATTTTTCCTCTAGGTCGCATCGGTGCACCTAATGTCCTCGCATCCTCTGCAACGTTGTTTATATGGATATGGCTTCTGTAAAGCCGTGCCTGTGTTGGATCTCTCCTCTACTCTCTCCTCTTACTCTCCGCGCAGCCCGCCACACAGCGGCACCGGTCCACTTCTGACATATGTCCACAGTTTTAATTTTTATTATCACAGCTGTATTTTGTTAAGCAAAAGAGGCAAACCTGTATTTGTACCAGTATTTCCGCGGGTAACTATCGCGGCTGCCACAGCGAAAAACACAGAAGAAGTTACTGAATGCAACTGACTTCAGTTCGTAGAGTAATAGCGTGTGAGACGGAGCCTGCTGGACCTAGGCGAGAGATGTGACCCATGGCCAGAATATCATAGTTCATAAAAATGCAGCGCAGCGACGATACAGACCTTTTATACACACAACGTGCAACTCTGCTGACCCGCCATTCGACCCGCGCTGGACCCATTCATAATGAGTCATAATAGCGGATGCCAACAGACTCAACAAACTGATATGCAAGGCCAGTGACGTTGTGGGGGTGGATCTGGACTCTCTACATGCCATCTTGGACAATGTCTCGCACCCACTCCATGGCTTGCTACTACATCACAGGAGCACTTTCAGTGAAAGACTCATTCTACCTAAATGCACCACAGAGCGCCACAGGAAATCATTCCTGCCTGTGGCCATCAAACTGTATAACTCCTGCGTCTAAGTGTCTGACACACGGACACTTAGAGAGGTTGAAACTGGACAATAACACTTGCCTGAAAAGTGTGCAATACTAAACTGCTACTATTATTATAATTATTATTATTATTATTATTACTTTTCACCAATTCCTTAATTATGTAAATACTGTCTAGCAAACTTCTGAAATCTGCAGATAAAATATTGATCTTTAATGCAGACAACAGGTTTATCATCCCTTACATACATTAATTATATATATATATATATATATATATATATATATATATATATATATATATATATATATATATACGTTAAAATTCCCAATGAAAACAACAAAGGTGATGCAACAAGATTGATGAAATGCACAAATGGACACATGCTTTCATTTATAACATTGTTTTACCTGATAGGTTATAAGTCAGAAATGGTTTATGTGTAATATCCTGGGAATCGTGTGGACACACTGCCTTGAGACAATTGAAATCATACGTCAGTGTGTGATCCCTGGGAAGGCTTGCTTTGGGCTCAGTTATGATTTTTTTAAGGGACATTATGTCTCAAAAAAGGTGGGCTCTTAACTCAATCATCAGAGGCATTTTTGTGTTTATGGCAATACCTTAATATTCAAACTGTATTTACTATTCTTACCGATGTATCTGCTTGTGTCATGACTAACCTGGCCATCAATGGCGCTGTAACATGTCTAATGAAAAATGACTAACCCATGGGTTTGCATGGGTTTCAATTTCAAGTTAGGGTAAAGTTCTGGTCATGGTAAATTAGAACACTCACAGTGATCTCAGTTTGTTTGTTGGTTTGTTTGTCTGTCAGCGGCATTCATCTATTGGAATAATCAGAGAAATGAGTTCCAGACTGGAAACACTCACATTAACATTGAGAGGTAGTACAAGCCCTGGATGAAGACTGCACTCCCGGAGTGCCCTTCTAGTTTCTTTAGTTTCTATCCAGTGTGGTAGTACTAGGGAACTGGAATGGTTCCACCCCTGTTCAAAGTGTGTTATTCATAAGACATTCCTGTTCATAACATTACACTTTAACAGCTTAACTCATGACATCTGGGCAGTCAACCAACACTGAGTCAGACGTGTGTGTGTGTGTGTGTGTGTGTGTGTGTGTGTTTGTGACAGTCTACACATTAAGCTCATTTGTTACACTAATATGAGCTGCAACATACGACATAAGTCTTCAAGCTGAACTCGAAGGCACTCACATCCATCTTTATTTCTAGCACAACACACTCAGACTGGCCTCTTGCTCTTTCTCGCATAATTCTACTGCTTGTAATAGAACTCCTGATATACCAATCTTCAACCTTTCTCTCTCTCTCTCACACACACACACACACACACACACACACACACACACACCCAAGCATAGTAGTTCATATGACACGTCACGCAGGCACTCTAAAACTTGCCCCGTTAACTGCTGTTTTAGCTCAGTGGAAGCTTGTACACATAGCTGCAGCTGCGCGGCGATTCAGGTCGGGGTTTTTTCAATCAAACGTACTCGCATATTTATAACAATCAAGATTAAAATCAAAATTGGCCGGAAATCTCCTTTAAGAGTCAATGTAGATTTTCATATTGCAATAATATCATAATCCTACATTGAATCATTGTGAAAATGTAGGATTCTCACTCTCAAAAGCTAAGTCTTTACTCTCTATGTAATTTCTTTCTCTTGTCTCAGGATTTTTTCTCTCGCTGTGAAAATAATGTCATGGGCGGGGCAACGTTCCTATTGGCCAGTCGGTTGAGCACTGTCTTGTCTTGGGAGTCCATCTGAATTGTAACACCATTGTCATCGGTATTGATGTGCTGCCTTAGTTGAGCGCGGACACTAGCGTCAGCTAACTAGCAGCCAGCCCGTTTCTAAATTATTATTAAATAATTAATTAATTTAATTATCTAAACACTTTCTAACAGTCAAACTGAAACAATGGCGCTGAGCTCCAGGTCCTGCAGCCGCCGGACCGCCATCAATGGGGGTTGGCCAGCGTAGAAACATTGCTAGAAAGCTTCGCTGACAATCTCGACCTGATCTGATCGGAGCTACAGCGGGACACGGATAGCCCCACACCGTTAGCAGCGGCGAAGCAATCTCGCAATGCTAGGGGTGCTAATTTACAAAAACGCTCCTGTGTAGGACCCTATGGAGCTATGTGGTCGTATGGTTTGGAGTACTTGTTGGCAAAACTGGTTGATGATACAGAAAATGACCCCAACAAAGTTGTCACTCATCTCATTATGTGGTGGATATGCCACATGCCTTTGGTATGGAAGATCTGGGTACAATTCCCACTGCGATACATCAACCAATGTGGTCCTGAGCAAAACAATTAACCCCTAGTTGCTCCAGAGGTGTGCAACCTCTGACATATATAGCAATTGTAAGTTGCTTTGGACAAAAGCGTCAGCTAAATGACATGCAATGTAATGTAATCTGGTGATAGCAAAGAGCCTTCCTGCCATGTGACAAGAGTGTGTGAATGAAACATTAAGTTGTTACATTTTACTCATTTAGTGGCGGGCTGGCTGGCTAGTGGGCTGACTAATTAGCTGGCTAGCTCATGCTTCTGTATTGAAAAGCTACATATCAATGAAAAGCCACCTGGTTCCTGATACCTATGTTGTTGCCATGGCAACTCATCCAGATAGTTTGATGATGTCCGGACACGCACATCCAATCTGATTACTTTCAAATAACAGTGACAGTCGGTGTCTGTGTAAAAGGCATTATTTGAGAAACCAATCCTTAATCTGTTGGCACTTTATTAATCCTAATAGGGATTATTAGTCATTTGTGTTTGTTTGCTTGTTAATAATTAAAATTGTTAAAAACAAAACTAAATTAATTCCTTTGTCTTTTGTAAAAAAAAAAGTTTGAAAAAAAGAAGTCAATTAAAATTGTAAATTGAGTGTTGTGTAAACAAATCAGAGATTACATTTTTAACTTCAAGGTTTGGCAGTGAACATAAATCCCTAATGCATATTAGTTCCTTATGAATATAATTATTAGAAGAGAGGGGGTTGTCCGCAGTGCTGTAGAGGATGTGTAAAATTGAAATACTACATCAGGCGAGGTTTCCCTTAGGCACCTAGTGTGATTTCTGTTTGAAGCTAAATGGCTTTCTCCTTACACAAACACAAACAATTCTGGGCTAAGTGGAGAAACTTGCCACATTTTCTCATAATCTTTGTTGCTTTTCCTGTCAGAAGAAAGGATAAACATCTTCAAGCAGGAACTCACCATTGTCTGTAGACACCATAAAGGTGTTGGGAGTTGTATCTCTTCCCCCTCCTCCATTTTCAAATGCTCCATATCCCTCACTCTCCTGAAGCTGCCAGTTAAGACCAAACAGGTGCATAGCTAGAGATGAGGAGGGAAAAGAAGAGAGCGAGAGAGAAGAACATGTAGGTTAATACAGTGTGCAAAATGAAAAGAGGATAGAAAGGAAGAGAGAGGAAAGTGAAAAGAAAGACAAGGGGAATATTGGGTGATAAGAGGAAAACCAAAAATTATGAAAATGTGTGTCTGAGTCACTAACAGACAAAAGAAGAGAGATGTGAACACGTGTGAGTGTGTGTGTGTGTGTGTGTGTGTGTGTGTGTGTGTGTGTGTGTGTGTGTGTGTGTGTGTGTGTGTGTGTGTGTGAGAGTGAGTGAGTGATTGAATATACACTCAGGGCTGTGGCATAATAGTATGTTTTTGAAAACATGAATAACATCTATAATGCTCTCAGGCTAGACATGCAAATTAACTGGGCAACTGCAAACACACACACACACACACACACACACACACACACAGAAGCCCATAAGGAAACACATGCAGTATGCACAAATATAGAGTCATACACAACCAATAAAACCAGTTTCCCATCTTTCTCTCTCACTCATATTCACCAGTACCCAGGGAAAGATACAGAGGAGTGTGTTGCATCAAAAAAAGCCTCCAGCAGCTAATCTGACATAACACTCACCTCTACCACCTACGCTTTTACTCTTGTTCTCTATCTGTGTGTATGTCTGAGTGTGTGGCTATGTGTGAGTATGTACATGTGTATGTGTGTGTAAGTCTGTGTGAGTGAGTGTGTGTGTGTGTACACGTCTGCCCTAGGGGTTGTAAATCATCTGCTCACTTGCTATCTTCCTCCTCCTCGCATCTCAATTGAGACGTAACAAGGTTTTTTTGATGGCAAAAAAAAAACAACCAAATTGGTGTGAACTGAACAGAATGATCATCCACACCCAGTGAAGCCCATTTCTATTCACCATCACACTTTCCTCCTTATACTTGCATTCACTCCTATATTCTGCATGTTGTTTGCTGTATTATGCTGACTGTCTGATGAAGAACTGCAGAGCTGATGTGACGTTTTACAAAATTATGCAGCAGAGGGGGAATTTGGTTTTCATCTTTGCCTTGCCAGTCCAACAAAATTACACACAGCAATTTAATAATGTGGGCTGTTGTCATGGTTTACACTGATGTATTACACAGCACATCCACTGTTTTTATTCTGCAGGATTCAGGCAGAAATTAAAAAATGATCTTCAGTACAAGGAAGGAGGTGTTGCCAACTCTTTTCCAATGAAAGTAGCAATCACTAGCTCCAAAACTTGTTAAATATCAGCAGATGATGTCATAAGCTCATTTGCATATTTTTGGTGCCGTGATCCTGCATTGTTTGCACAAGCTTAGCGGTTGTGTTGGGGGAAAAATCCCTCCTGTGCTGTTGGCAGAAGAGCTGTGAACTGTGATTAACCTGGGCAGCATGCATGGGAATGAATTACAATAAAATATATGGTTACTTTAGAAAGTCGCAAGTTGGCAACTTCTACAAAGAAGAATACTTTTTATTCACAAAAACTCTGTGAACTTATTTTCTACAGATTGCCATTAGACAGAAGAGTATAGTATATAGTATTTAAATGTACAATGTAATATGCAGTATTTTCCTAAAAACAATGATTAGCACAAAAGCAATCCCTCTCAATCATCACCCACCAGCAGAGACCCCGCCCTCTGCCTAGACTTTCTCTTTTCTTCTCATGAAACAATCAGAAAATAACATTTTATTTCTATGATTCACTGATTGTTCGGCGCTCCCTCTCTCTCATTCACTCCCTAGCTTTCTTATTTATCTGCTTTGCTGCTTCAGAAAAAAGAAACTTTTATTGTAAAGAATTTAAAAGAAAATGAAACGGATACATTGATGTCTGTCAATGCGAGACGTCAAACGTTTATACGAGACGTTTTATGAAACTAAAAAATAAGGTTATTGTATATCGGCAGCTGTCTTTTCCAGGAACAGAGGGGCACAGAGCTCCAGACAAGAGCAGGCAGCACAGGAACAAAAACAGCTTCATTACCGACGATTTTAACATCCAAAACACATGATTCTCTCTCACGGCCCTATGCAGTGCATGGCACTGGCAACCAACATGTGGCCGGACCGGCTATGAAAACCAAGAACAGAGAAGCTCGGATTAGAAAACACACACAGACAGAATGTGACTCCATTATATCTTTACATAGCCAATATTTGTTAACTGATATAGACCCTTCGGTCGAGGTAGGGCATCTGGTAGGTGCTCACAAAGAGCAGTATTTGGAGAAGTTGGAGATAGCAGGATTGGATACGGACCCTTACCTCCATCCTCCATCTGTTTTCACAGACCTCATTAAATCGCAGAGTTTGCCCAACTTCAGTCCACATGATCTGTAAAACTATGTGGTAAACGGGGTAAATCCGTCTACTGGTACTGATCTCAAAGCCTTTAAAAATCTGGATGGTGACCAGGTCTTTGTAGCTGGCTGAGCTACAGGAACGCGATGCTACACATCATGCTAAGACATCAATCTAGGGTTTATGTTTAATATCTATTCTTTACTTAAGTAAATATTTATATAACACACAGGCTATGTTTTTAGAGGACATGGTCGGTTGTGGCTACCCACATACCGTTGTTCACTGGGTGTGCCAATGCAACTTTCTGATGGATGCCTGGCTCTGGGTAGTGCAGTCATTACTTAACTATCACCAGTAGTAACCACACATAATTGTAACATCTAGCCATCTTCTTATCTGTGATTATATTCACTGTGTAGCCTATGTTAAGATTTGACTGGTGAATATTACAACGTGATGGCAGCAGCTAGCGAGCAGTCCAAAGCTAGCTGCAGCCAGCTGGTCGGCTAGCCAGGGTAGGAGCTCCGCAGACCCGCATTTTTTTTGGCCTTTTTGAAGCTAGTTTCCATGGCATGTCAAATTTAATTTAACCAATATTTTTGTATGTGTGTTAAGTTAAATGATCAAGGGAACGGCTTTCCTTTTTGGGATATGAAGGTCAGTGAATAACCAATGATAGTTGTGTGGGCCATCATCGGGTTGATATGTTAGCTGGAGCAGTTGGTTAGCACAGCAGCTAGCTGGTGAGGATACTTTTATTATTATTTATCAGCCATTTAAAACAGAAAGGCAATACATACACCTGCTTGTGTTGTGTATGTGAGAACACAATCATTAAGAAACACGTACGCCTTTACTGCATAGCTCTTCCGCCGTCCGTCATGGCATTCATAATTTGCACGAGTAGAGCGTGACTTCACATGCAAAGGGTCTATAATAACGTTCGGAATATTGAGTATGGCCCCTTTCATGCGGCCCAGGACACTAAGGCTGCGTAGAGACCGACTCTACTTTTGGAGAACGCAACGCCACATCACGCTGCGGTGGCCAGGCATGTTACCGGAGATCAGATTTGTCAGTGTGTTTTGAGCTGTGGTTTGAGATGGTGTGAGAGTCCTGTACAGGAAACAGGAAAACATCACTGCCTCTATCGCTGCCACCAGCACTAATTACCTGGGAGTTTGTGTAATAGCTGAATGTGTCCTGCAACAACAAAACACTCACTATGTCTCCTTTCTCTCTCTCTCTCTCTCTTGTTAAAAGAAGCTTCCTTCAAGTGCGGTCGGAAGCTTTGAACTCTCTAAACAATCTTACAGAAAACAGTAAATGTGAAATATAAAGTCTCCTTTATAAAGCTTTGTTGGTGAGGGGGAGAGAGGAACACAACAGGACGTCTGACAAATGGGCTGTTTCATGGACACTGCCTCCCGCCGCACCACCCTGCGGAAGATTGCTTTTCTTGGCTTGAATGCCCACACATGCATAATAACAGCTGTAAGAATGTGGCCTGTGGCCCAGATCACCTCTGAATGATCAGATCTCAATGTGCCCTCAATGCATCCTGGGTGCATTCTGATCCCTCAGATCTGACTTTAATACCAGGTTTAAACAGGGCTATTTTCACCAGCCAATGGCCAAAACACACAAACAAAACAGAGGATCACTGTGATACTCTAATGAGTTTGGGAGCATCTAAAAAAGCACACAGACTTTCATGGGCCACAAAAATATAACCAACAAATCATCTAAGAGAAGTTAGATGTTGAATATCTGTCCCCTGACAAAGCACCGACCTGTTTGTGATGGTAAAAAAAAATAAAAAAAATCGAGGAACACATGAGGAGTGGATTCCTTGCACAGCACATATGAAAGACAGTCGTGTCAAGGACCAATTACTGGTTTTAACTTGGGAACATTTAGTGAGAGAACCCCGCCCAGCACACACACTGATTCCGCCTCATTAAATTAGAGCCGTGCTGTGCTAGCAACCCCTCCTGGTGAGGACAGGGGCAAAGGGTCATGGGAGAGTGCTGGCTAATTGTCAGGAGCCTGTGTGTGTGTGTGTGTGTGTGTGTGAAGATTAATGGCCAACAGTCATACAAGACTTGCTCTCTCTAGGCTGAAAACTCTAAAAACCATTGTTGCATAGTAATATGGCATCATCTATGCATCCTTCCATCTTAGAGCTTTAGTGTAAATTGATTTCCTATTCTTTTTAAGTATGAATTGCTTTGTGAATTTGAAGCTGTTATGAGATGTCAGCGCTGAAAATCATCCTGGGAAGCTTCTGGGGGAAAAAAATGTGCAGCAGGAAAACTACTTGGATCAATATTCGAAGAAGAACTGCACACACAGTCAGCCTTTACTGCATCCGTTCAGAAGAGCAAACTGATCCCAGTTCAGCCCTGATAATCTGACACACACTGGGAGGGACTGCATCGGCAGATTCACCACTTTTAGGGAAGGAGAAGTGTGAAAGACTATAACAGAGGACACTGGTCCACTTTTAATAATAATTTATACTGTTTATGTTTTAATAATAGTCCTGTATTCAGTAGCTGTGATAACTCTGCCACTGAAGAATGTGTAACAGACCTGTTGACTAGACCTAGAAAGAAAAGTACAGGTTTAACTTTTAGCATTAATGATGTCTCCATCCCATTTAAGTGTCAAAGTCCAATGAGGAAGCATACCTCATAGCAAGGATTGCAGCCATTAGTTAGGCCAGTACTTTTCCTGCTACGCCAAGTCTCCTGTGCATTGTGTTACAACAAATGGAGTGACTTCCACCTTTATCATTGTGATTTGTTACATGGAAAGTGAAAAGTTATTCCAGTCTAGTATCCGGAGGAATTGCATCCATATTGGATGATTCTGCACCTCACGATTTATGTCCACTGCCACGCTGAATGCCAGTGCAGGACATATTGTGCCCTTTATGTAATGAAGCTGAGACTAAGGTGGTGGATCGCTATGGGGCATGTCTAACTTCCAGGCAGAAGAATAAAGTTTGCATCCAGTCACAGATCTGTAATTAATGTCCGCCTTTTAAAAAACCAAAACGTAGCATTGATTTTTTCCCTGAACTTGACCAAGTGCAGCAACTATACCCAAAGTGTTTTAGTTGCTTAACACAAATGACTGAATGACTAATGAAATTCAAAATTGTGATTTAACTGAACAAACACAACAAAGATTTGCAGTACTTCTGTGTAAAAATGGAATGACCAAGGCAAGTGCAGTCCCCAAGTTTTAGATAACATTGTTTTTTATGGAATCGCTCTGTAGTGTGGTTGAGCAAGAGAGAGAGAGAGAGAACAAGAGAGAGAGCAATGGTGGATGTGCTTAGAGCAGACAGCATAGCAGGATTAATTTTGTACATGAATAAATGCTTCAGCTGCTCTAGACCCAAAGTCCCCGTGTCTTTGCTAACTTCTGGGTACAGTGAAAGCATGATTAATGCTTCTGTGTTAAAGCTACGCCCTGGCTACGTCCGTAGGTACGTGGAGGCATGGACCCTACGCCATAGTCTGTCATGCACCTCTTCTCCGCCCCCCAAACTTGAAACAACATGAGATCAAACAGGGGAGACACTTAACGCTAATCACTGTCACTCGCTCTTTTTATATTTACCTGATTATGAAGCTTTTTGTGTGCATGCACAGGTGAGATGATGTGATGGCAGGCACAGCCATACAGCAAATACTTTTAAATACTAAATACTATAACATATACCGTATATACACTAAAAGCTGTGCTTTACATTTATAGTTTCATAAGTTTGTTCAGTTAGTTTTAGAGAAATTACAAGTACCTATTAGTTCACATCTAGCATGAAGAAGAAATACAGATACAGTACTACTGTGAAATCAAGAACAACTTCCCTAAAGACCGTATTTAAATTAATTGATATATGAACATTTAATCTGAGTCAATCAAATATTCAACCCATACCTCTGCCTTTGAGTTATGTTGTGGACATAAATGCTGAACAGCAGGAGTGGTACAGTGGTGTGAAAAAGTGTTTGCCCCCTTCCTCATTTCCTGTTCCTTTGCATGTTTGTCACACTTAAGTGTTTCGGAACATCAAACCAATTTAAACAATAGTCAAGGACAACACAAGTAAACACAAAATGCAATTTGTAAATGAAGGTGTTTATTATTAAAGGTGAAAAAAAATCCAAACCATCATGGCCCTGTGTGAAAAAGTGATTGCCCCCCTTGTTAAAACATACTATAACTGTGGTTGTCCACACCTGAGTTCAATTTCTCTAGCCACACCCAGGCCTGATTATTGCCACACCTGTTCACAATCAAGGCATCACTTAAATAGGAGCTGCTTGACACAGTAAGGTCCACCAGAAGATCCTTAAAAGCTACACATCATGCCGAGACCCAAAGAAATTCAGGAACAATTGAGAAAGAAAGTAATTGAGATCTATCAGTCTGGAAAGGGTTATAAAGCCATTTCCAAAGCTTTGGGAATCCAGCGAACCACAGTGAGAGCCATTATCCACAAATGGCGAAGACATGGAACAGTGGTGAACCTTCCCAGGAGTGGCCGGCCGCCCAAAATTACCCCAAGAGCGCAGCGACGACTTATCCAAGAGGTCACAAAAGACCCCACAACAACGTCCAAAGAACTGCAGGCCTCACTTGCCTCAGTTAAGGTCAGCGTTCATGCCTCCACCATCAGGAAAAGACTGGGCAAAAATGGCCTGCATGGCAGAGTTCCAAGGAGAAAACCACTGCTGAGCAAAAAGAACATCAAAGCTCGTCTCAATTTCTCCACAACACATCTTGATGATCCCCAAGACTTTTGGGACAACATTCTGTGGACCGATGAGACAAAAGTGGAACTCTTTGGAAGGTGTGTGTCCAAGTATATCTGGCGTAGAAAGAACACTGCATTTCATAAAAAGAACATTATACCAACAGTAAAATATGGTGGTGGTAGTGTGATGGTCTGGGGCTGTTTTGCTGCTTCAGGACCTGGAAGACTTGCCGTGATAAAAGGAACTATGAATTCTGCTGTCTACCAAGAGATCCTGAAGGAGAATGTCCGACCATCTGTTCGTGTACTCAAGCTGAAACGAACTTGGGTTCTGCAGCAGGACAATGATCCTAAACACACCAGCAAGTCCACCACCGAATGGCTGAAGAAAAACAAAATGAAGACTTTGGAGTGGCCTAGCCAAAGTCCTGACCTGAATCCTATTGAGATGTTGTGGTATGACCTTAAAAAGGCCGTTCATGCTCGAAAACCCTCTAATGTAACTGAATTAGGACAATTCTGCAAAGATGAGTGGGCCAAAATTCCTCCAGGACGCTGTAAAAGCCTCATTGCACATTATCGCAAACGCTTGGTTGCAGTTGTTGCTGCTAAGGGTGGCCCAACCAGTTATTAGGTTTAGGGGGCAATCACTTTTTCACACAGGGCCATGATGGTTTGGATTTTTTTTCACCTTTAATAATAAACACCTTCATTTACAAATTGCATTTTGTGTTTACTTGTGTTGTCCTTGACTATTGTTTAAATTGGTTTGATGTTCCGAAACACTTAAGTGTGACAAACATGCAAAGGAACAGGAAATGAGGAAGGGGGCAAACACTTTTTCACACCACTGTATGTGACAGTGGTGCTTTGCATTTCTGACACAGTATCCTTGTTATTTTACAAACTATTGACATGGCAGATTCATAAGAAATTAAAATCAACCTAATTATTACATATCGCTATGCTGTAGCTCCCAAATTGATACTAGACCCATGGCAATATAGCTTAGGCCTGCATGCAAATGTTGCAAATGCAGGAGTATAAGCTAATTCATGGAATTATTGAAATGAAGCAGTGTATCTTCACTCTTAAACTTATTTTTGACTCAGTGATGGGAACAATCAGATGAACTGCTTTTAGAGAAGTGTGGGTAAAGAGAAATTTACTTTTTGTAAAATAAAAAATAAGTGGATCAAAAGAGACTGGAATGAATGGATTCTGAATCATTAAAAATTACAACACCCCAGTGGGAGTCACAAAGAGACATTCATCGTAATGGGCTTTCAGAGTGGGAGTGTAACAGGTCTCGTTGCCGCTGAGTATTTGTTCAGTGCAGGGCCTTGTTTTATGGGGCACACCTTGCCTCAATTAGTCACAGGAGAAGGTTTTACGTGAGTGTGTCTGTCTGTGTCTTTGTTAACACAGTTTGCCTGCTAGCATGTAAACTCAGTGACTAAAAATAACAGCAACTCTGGATCATCCCTTTATATTTGCATATGTTTTAAGCTACTGCTTTATAAAAGCTTCTGACTGTGACATAGACATAGAACCTTTAGGATAACAATAACAATAAGAGAAGACATTTACATACAGAGAATTCTGATCAATGACAGGCAACACAAAACAGCTTTGTAAGCTGACGATGTTTTGCTGTATGTCAGTAACCCAAACATCTACCTTCCTGCCTGTTTAACCCACCGTATGAGCTTCAAGCTATAGTGCGTAGTTTCTGTCTCCCCCATGAGGAATTCTAAGTTATGACAACAAAACTGGTGTCACAAAAACATAATACAAGCCTTCCGTGCACCACCCCCACCTCTCCTCCACACTGTTGCTAGTATCCAAGGAGGACACGGAGGTTAAAAAAAGATTTACTCTTCAGAAGAGGTCATTATTTTTATTTGAGTTTCTGCGTGTGACACAACCTTCTGAACATAGTCATACTGAGAAATACAGAGAGAGTTGTGTGGCGCTGATAGTCTTAATTAGCTTTGTGTCAACTCATTTGGCAATGGCTGGAATGTAACGGATGTTCATTGATAAAAAAACTCCCCATTGACTGATCTCAAAAAGCAATTAAGTAGCTTGGAGTTTGGTTAAAGTGATACTTCACCGATTAGCATTAAGCTTTGTATCAGCAGAAACCCGGTAGTGTTTTCAAATGACCGTGCTTCACTTCCTCATGTCCCTCTGAGACTAGATTTTGATCTGGAAAAAAGCCTCTGATGTTTGTCAAAACCCCATCATTTAGTGTCATTGGAAGTATATTTGCCCAGAGACAGCTAGTTTGGATGTTTTTAACCTGCCCATAGTGGGTGTGACTGTCACTACCCAAAGTGAGTCGAGTGTCAGCCATCTTGGAGCTAAGCTGAACAGGATCTCTCTTTTCAGCAGGAAACTTTATTTAACAATTATGTGCAATCAAACTACCGCACATGTGTACCACCAGGATACATTGGTACAAATCAGAGGATATGCAGGAAACTTTATTACAAACCAAATACTCAACACACTTCGCGAGCTTCGCCTGCTACGGAGACCAGCACCTCAGCCAGCGGTGTCGCTCGATGCTGCTAGCTGTGTAAGGGGACATCGACAGAGTGTACCGGAATCCACTATCCAGTTACCAGGCCTGCTAGCCTTCCAAGCAGATGCTGCTCTGTCAGGTAAGACTTATGGAGGTGGGCTGTGTTAACACGGACACAGACAAGTGCAGAAATGGGGGGCTTTTATGCAACTACTGCCCACCGCTGGTGGAGTTTGTGACTGTTAAATGCCAACCATTCTACATTCCACACACATTCACTCAGTGAGTATGTTATACTCGGTGTTTACATCCCACCAACGTTGTTTTTATATACTGTCGTTTTTATTCATTTTAAATGTGTAACACCACTTCAGCCACAATGAAACGTTTTGTGTATATGGTTGAAATGACAATAAAACGCACTTGAGTTGACTTGACTGCCTCACTATCTATGTCTGTATCTGGTAAGCGTGGCTTGGGAGTGGGCTCGTAGGGAAGCAAAGCAAGTGCATTCTGTGAGTTGTTGTCTTTCATCTACATGAGCAAAAAATATATTTTCTGACTTTTCTCGGTCTAGAAGGCACCAATTTCTAAACATTTTTCACATTTCTACTACATAAATTATCCAATTTAATACATATTCATCTTTCCAGTGGTGAAATATCCCTTTAACACATTGCCCAAGCAACTTAAATAAAAAAAGTATGAAATAGTAAAGAAGCTAATTAAAGAAGATCTTAGTAACGGGTCAACACCCCTGAGAGAATTGAGACTGTAAAATCTGTTTATGTCACTCTAAGTTAGTTAAGTTAAGTTAAATAGCTGTTTTCAGTAGTAGGACAAACAAATCTCACGATGGGAAAAAACAAGGATTAAAAACTGTAATCATTAGTAAAGATGGAGGAGGTATGTCTGTCACCAGTCTTAGGGATTATTATTATTCTGCCCAATTAAAGACTATAGCCCAATGGTGTAACGGTGGATGGGAGGCAAAAAAGAAGGAGACTGAGGGTGAATTTGAGGATATTCGAATGATTGCTTATTATTATTTATTATTGCTTTATTAGCTATAAATTACTTAGATCACTTAAACCCATTCACCTCATTTACCTTACATACTTGGTATGATGTAATAAAACAATTATATTTAAGGTCCCAGATTAAAAACGTAAATTGATTGCACATGATACAGAATTCAAACCACTTTGATTCTAAATTTAAATGCTGGATGTATAAGGGCATTATTTTTTACTGTAAGATAATGGGGAAAGCACACTACAAAGCTGTCAAATACTAAGAGAAAATACAATTTTGAATAGCACAATTTGTTTTTTTAGATATTTACAAATGTTTCTTAAAAGAAATTGAGAAGGAGGCAATTACGGAACCTAATGAAATAATACTAGTAACAATAGTGGCATACAATAATAAATCCAAATCAATAGTTTCAGGATTCTACCGAGGAATCACAAAAGGTGGAGACCACAAACCATATCAAAGAGAGATGAGAAAAAGAACAAAATGACAAAATAACAACTCAATAAGGGGAAATAATGTGTAAAACATGTTGGAGAGGCTGTGGGGATGACGAGGCAGCTCTTTGGAGCTCCCCAAAGATGCAAATGTATATTTGGAGAGTCATGCCGCGTATTCTTGGACAACAAATCACATTTAACTGCACAACTCTTTATTTGGATGACCAACCAGAAGGAATAACAGAACATGACAAGAATTATCTTCTGAAAACATTGATTACAGCAGCAAAGAAAGTAATCACTCATAATGGTTACAGATGGGTCCACCCACAGCAGATAACTGGATTGGAATTATTAAAGAAGACTGACTTTCCTACTACGCTTGCAAAAGGACTTATTTACTGCAAGGAGGACAAAATGCATAATATATTTGTTGGAATAAGATGCATGGTTGGTGGTCTCTCCTTCACATCCTCACTACTTCTAAATTGTCTTTGCATGATTTATTGCTGTCCTTATAGCAATCCACAAACAAAATGTAATGCTATGTATGACCCTCTATTATGAGCCATTAGACCATTAACGTCTGAGATGTTGAATTGGCATAGTTACTACCAAAAATGTTGTACTTTGTGACTTTGTGCTTTGTATATGTAAATACAATGTAAGTAAAAGAAAAAGCGTAAATGATCATCTCTCAAGATTATTTTTTGGGCATTTTCAGCCTTTACCTTGATAGGACAGCTGAAGACATGAAAGGGGAGAGGGGGGGGGAATGAGATGCAGCAAAGCAACCCTCCACATGTGGGCGCCTGCTCCACCAACTGAGCTATCCAGGCGCCCAAAGATCATCTCTAGCTCAAACTGTGATAAAACAGCCCTGAGTTGTTGTTGCAAATGCTGAAATTACTGTTCAAATGTGATTTTTGTTTTTATAAATATGTTGGCTAACTTTAGCTAATCTCCCTCTTTTCACCTTGGCCTACCCACATGTGTCACTCATGTCACGTCTTATGAACAATAAGTTAGAGGGAGTGAGAAACACAAGGCACTCAGCTCTCAGGTCTCAGCTAATGTTACAGTACATACCAAATAAAGTTAGCACAACATCACAGAGCTAACGTACATACCGAATAACGTTAGGACTGGGGCGAGTGACAGGCTTTGGCTGGAAATCGAAAGAAGTTTTAACATGACATTTAAACATTAACATTTAAAATCAACATCCAACAAGCCAAAGTTTTTATGTTAACATTAGTTAGCTTATTTTTGTTTCCTAGCTTTGTGGCAAGTAATGGTAATGTTAGCTGAGAGCTTCATGGAGATAGTTTAAGTTCATGTTAGCTGGCCTAAAGCTTTGACTTCATATATTACCTTCAAATAGCTGGTTTCTCAGTAAGGTGAGAATCTGAAAGAAACATGTGGCTTATAAATCACTAAAATAGTAGTGGCATCACCATTTGGCTTTGTTTGGCTACTGTTACTTAATTTATGAAAAATCATTTCAGCTGTGCTTTCTAACATGATGTTACAATGCTTAGACAGCACCGCTAGCCTTTACAACAGCCACTTCAATACACTTGTTAGATAATGTTTTATTACACAGTTCTCTGTTGATTTGTGTTAGTTCGCTGTGTCCTTGTGGTGGAAAATGAATGTAAAGAAAGGTAGGTCCCCTTCAAGGCCAGACTAATGTTAGAAGTCCCTCTAGTGGACAGAACATGTAACAACAACCACATGTTCATAGTGGCATTGACAATGCATAAGCATTGAGTAGTGTAGTACATATTAATTACAGGCTGCATTTGAGCATTAAATATTTGAATATTATTAGAATTTTTGTTTTTTAATATTTAAATGAAAATCAAATGTTATATAAGAATACTGACAGCTCAAATGTGAATCATAAAAATCTTAACAGATGCTTGCAATGAAAAAAACAGCTTTCTATCAATGCCCCCACACACACACACACACACACACACACACACACACACACACACACTCACACACACACACACAAGCCTGTGGCAAGAGATATTTAAGTCCAAGGCCCATCTGAGCTTCTATCATAATTGCTTCTGTTCATTGTTGGAATTGATGACCTTTCGAAAAAATACCACTTTCCCTCCCCTCTGACTCTTTTCTGTTTTATGACTTCCTCTCTCTTTCTCTCAAGGCTTTTCAAAAAGAATATCACTTGTACACAATCTAACAAGGAGCAAATTGCCCTGACACTTCTAAAGCAATGTAGGGGAGAAGGAAAAGCACCAAAGTATTTCTTATGACTACAGGTATAGATGTGAGGCCTCCATCTGGATTTTAAAGGCTAATACATTTGTCTTCTTCTTTTTGGATTGGAGCTTGCACTTACAAATGAGTTTGCCTTATTCTCAAGTTTCAAATTTCCATTTTTCCAACAGAAGTGAAAGCATTACAATTTGAATGCCCAGAAACAATGCGTTTTCAGAATTGAATTCTCGTCAGCCACTGAAAGAGCTTGAACCACAGGACCCTCCCCATGGGTCACTTCTTTATGTAAATGCTCAAGTGTTTGGTGTTTTTTGCTCCCAACATCTCCTTGCAGGCAGCGCGGAAATGGTTATGATTAGGGTTAAGGTTGGCTGCCTGGAAGGCGACGCAGGAGGCAAAAAACACCATAGAGCAAATGCTCATGCCTTGCCAGTTGGTATAAGCTGTTAGCCAGAGGCCTGCAGTGAACCCAGCAAGGTTATAGAGATTAATGACTTTAGTGGCATACTCTTAAAGCACCCATATTCTGCTCATTTTCAGGTTCATAATTGTATTTTGAGGTTGTACAAGAATAGGTTACATGATTTAATTTAAAAAAATCACCATGTCTTTGTTGAACTGCACATTACTGCAGATCCTGTTTTCACCCTGTGTGTTTAGTTACAGAGTGATTTACAGACACTTGTTTTAGCTACAGAGTGACATCTCACTTCTATACTATTTTGTTGGGAGTTGCACATGCTCAGTAGCTAGATAAGATCACATCAGCTAGATAACTCTTTCTCCAACTTTGGTCAGTCCAAGGCAGGATTAGCTGGGAGATTTCTTCTAAACGAAGGCCCACTACCTGCAAAACAGGGACATGGAAGTCTTTTGGAGATTATGGTAAACTAGTGAGTGTTGTAGCAGTGTTTTGCCATTGACTGAAGGAACCTTATCTCATTCAAAACAGCATGTATAGTTTTGTCCAAGTTTGTATGCGTGTGGACACAGAGACACAAAATAACACCCCAAATCACAAAGTAATTTTTTCATAATGTGGGCACTTTAAAATAAATGTTGATGAGTGCACATTCAAGTCTAACACAAAAGTAGTGTTTGATCCATAACAATCACATCAAAAACTGAATAAAATTGTATTTAATCAATTTGGAAATTTGATGTGACATTTCTTATTTATAGCATAACAAACCCAGACTCAGCCTATTCAGGGGTCTAACCCTCATGATATCCTCTGGTCAACTTTGACCTGTTATCAAAGTGTCTATATCTGAAATTTGGGTTTTCCATCAACCACATTGCCCAAAAATTAACATGTATAGTTCCATTCGATGCTCTTCACAAGTAAAATTAATGATCAGTTCTATTGAATTCTGGGTCTTTTATTAAATGTTATAGTATTTAAAATATTTTGAAAATTGTGAGCATTAAATACTGGTAACTTGTCATGCCCCTATTTCTACTTTTGTCTGAATCAATTTATGTAAAGGAAAATATAGATTACAACCCAAATATAAAAACATAATGGAATATATTGCAGTAAGGCTCTCAGGCATTTTGTATTATTTTCATCTATTTATTTTCCTGTAGGTCAACTTTTCTAATTATATCTGAGTCAGCACACAGCATAATTTACTGTTCCTTCTTTTGCGACTTTTGTTGGGGAAGTAACCTCCTTAAATGTGCATATGACAATTATTCACCTGAATGATATATTAATTCATTTTAATTTAATAATAAACCCCTGGACTGTAATATTTCAGATGTGTTTGAGCAAGATTTCTGCTCATGTTCAAAGTAAAGTCATTATATAATAGGCTATTACAAGAATAATGTCACACTATTTCAGAAAATAATCCAACGGCACCATAGTCTGCTTGAGTGGATCAAAATCACAGTGATGAGGGGAAGTGTCACCTTATTAATACAAAGTCTGTTAATTAAATGGAAAAGTTCAACTTTAAGTGTGTGCTACAAATGTACATTCATTCAGGAAAGAGACTAAGGTAATTAAGGACGATAAATATTAGACTTCAAGCCCTCTGAGCCCTAAGGTATTTTTGACTTATGTTCATATCTAACTACTAATTTTATGACCTTTGTTTCATCTGCAATGACGGACCAGGCTTCCATTGGTTGACAAGATGTAAATAATTGGTCAGAATGGTCTCCCAGAGCATCATGGGAAAATCAAAATGGCGTTTTGCATCAAAGCTAGCGGCGATTAGCAACCGCAAATTCATAAATTATGGACATAAAGTGTCTTTGATGGAACAGTTTAGATTTATTTGCACAAAGACCCAGAAAAATGCTGGATTTCCAGGCTGGATACAAAACCTTCTGTAAGGGCTACGAAGACACCGAAGACATCAGCGGAATTAGCTTAAACAAATTAGTAAGTCATGAATCAAAGAAGCCGTTTATTGTCGTATACGACAAGCTCTGGTCATAGGGTTAAGGGGGATGTTTTGCACACACAATGCCTGAAAAAGAATTTCATCACTGGCTTTGTCCGGTTTATCTAAACCTAAATAAACCTGACAATGAACTCTTTGAGTTATAACTCTGAGAAGATTCCTGCCTTTCATCAGTGCCCCAAAAGAAAGGTGCACAAAGCATTCCTACACTTTGATGAACTACATATTTGTCTGTCATCTGTATTATGCAGATGTCTGTAGACTAGTTAGTGAACATATATGGTATTTATATAGAGAAAGCTCAGAAAGCCTTTTTTGTATACAAATACCAAATAAGAATGAGACATTTATACACTGTAGCGATAGAGAGAACCAGGTAAAAGAGCAACGATGCCAACATGTCTAGGTCAGATGTCTGAGATTATATACACAGCTATACACTATATCTTTACCATAGGAAAACTTTGTTCTTACTGTTTTCCAGAAGGTAATGGAGGTGAAAGCAATGGAAACACCACATTCATTAGTGTTTAGAGATGATGCAGATATCCAATGTGATGAAGAAAGCTTGCTGCATCATACTGGAGAAAGGCAGGATTAGTTACACTATTCTTTCTTACTGTTATATACCTTTAGTCATTTTCAATAATTCCATTAATTACTAGAGAAAAAATACTATATTGAAGCACACTGCAGATTTTCATTCCTTCTTGTTTACCTTTGGCATATTTATATATACAGTATATTTTATGTATTATAAAATCTATATATTTTTATTGAAGAAACTATTGCGTAGTGGGAAGTCACTCAAACTGTAAAGATGAGAAAGTTAACATGTTCTGTATTGGTGTTCGATGCTAGTGTTTTTACTCTGTGTTCTGAGTGATGGTGTGTGCGTTATCTCAGTGAGGATTGTTCTGAGGGACAGTGTGTGTGTCTCAGTGTGTGTTGTTTGGAATGACTTTTGCAGGTGATGTGAACTGTTTAGTTCAGGTGAAAGTTGGTAATGCAGACTGTAGTTTCAGTTTTGCACATGTGGCCTCAGTTGTGCCCACTGTCATTTAGAAATAAAACAAAACCTGTAAAACCATGTTTCTAAAGAGGATTCCAGCTACAATTGAGCGTAAAATCTGCCCGACATTTTAGCCTACACATCACCTATAGAACATCCTGGAACATAGCACTGAGGGAGGGAGAGAGGGATGAATAAGGCCTGGGGAAAGGAAAACTCTGGCAGTCTTGCTATCTGATGGGCTCATACCACACAGTAAAAACCATTGCAAGCGGCAACAAGAGTACAAGAAGGGCTAATACAGAGAGAGTTAGAGCGGGAAGGAAGCTGAACAAGATTGGATGAGAGATACGATGGGATTATCAATAGACAAAGCAGAAATAAAAGTCTAATTTGTCATCCTGCACTTGGGCCAAACCGACCACTGGTGTGTGTGTGTGTGTGTGTGTGTGTGTGTGTGGTGTGTGTGTGTGTATGTATTTTAGAAGTGGGAGTGGGCTGTTCTGTTACATGACGAGGTCTGTCTATTCATGTTTGTCACCAGAAGAAATGGATATCATCGTAAGGAGAGTCGGAAGTCACAGTGTGGTAAAATAATTATACACACGGCAGAATTCCACTAATCACGTGTGTGTGTGTGTGTGTGTGTGTGTGTGTGTGTGTGTGTGTGTGTGTGTGTGTGTGTAGTCTTACCTATGCAATAACAGAGCAGGACAGAGAGCAGTACAGATAGTCCTACTGCACTGAGGGCTGTACACCTGAGAAAGAAAATAAAAAAAACATTTTGTCTGAAATAACCTTTACAATACCAATGTATTTTGGATAAATGATTACCTTCCAAAAAACACTGCAAACACATGCACATGCAAATGCCTATGGTGTCAATAAGTTTTATTGATTTATTTAATTAGTTTTATTAATTAGTTTTATTTATAGTCAACGCATTGAATCATGAATGGGTTTGTATGATATGGTATGCAGAAACATTTGTATGATTTCCTACAAAATTATGGTGACCGCCAGCAGGTTAACATTGCGACCGGTCACGTGATGGTTAAGTTTTAGCTGAGAAAAGGTGACTGTGAGCCGGGTACAGTGCACTACGATGTGACGGTGCTTTCAGTGGCCGGTTAAGTTTAGCTTTCAGCGTAGAGTTGAGTTTAGCTGACAAAAGGTGACCATCATGCAGAGACCACGGACCACCACTTCAGATTAGAAACAAGATTGTGGTTTGGGTTCAAACACTGGCACCCTTATGTAGTACTCCAGGGATACGAACACCTGTTTCCCAAATGAAAGTCTTGTGTTTTCACCTTAATTTCTTCCCAGACACAAACTCCGCTCCCCCACTTGAAAGCCCTGTCTTTTATTCCCGAGCAGTCCACACTGACCTCCTCCCTACATGGTTCTTCATGCTCTTATACAGCAACAGGCACTGTGTTGCATAACACATACATATACATATACAAATAATACATATACGAATTACAGTGTATTACTTTTCGTAGCTATACTGTATGTACGAGTGATTCATGAGAACTGGTTAAATTTCACTACCAAATCACATGTCTCCTGTGCAAAATGAAGCACATGATATAGTGGAGCTTTGAAAATGTCATTTTCTTCTGCAAATTCTGACCGTTTTCCTGTGTTCCTGCTATAGTCAGTACTCACTGCAAATTCTGCATCCGCACAACCCAGGCCCTCATGCCATACCATTATCCAGCAAAATGCCAAGACTACACTATAACTCGGGCCTGCATAACTGCAACTTTAATCTGCTAACATTTGAGACAGAGTTTAGATTAGCAGCAAGCGTTTCTAATTGCGTGAAATTTGTAAGCATAATGTTGAGTCTGTTTAATAAGAAATTGATCCATGTTCAGTCCGTATAACACAGCCCAGCTAGCATGACATGCTGGTAATAAAATCTATAAAGTTGTTATGATGTGTATATGAAGTGCCATGTTGTCCTCCACTTTATCTTCCCCACTTTAATTGCTCCAACAATTTAGCGTTAACATTTTATTTAAATTTTTAAGTAATAATAATAATAATAAATTTAATTTGTATAGCACTTTTCAAGGACCCAACGTCACTTAAAATAAATGCCCAAATATATTCCATATTCACAAGCAAGGTTATGATAGACACAGGGTGTACATAATATGATTTTAATGACCTTAAGTTATTCTTTTTATTAGCCCATCATGTGTCTAACCATCCAAGTGCACATTCGGTGCTAAGAGCTGAAAGACCACCCAACTGGCAACTCTGCAGAGAGTCATTTCCAGAGTATTTCTATCTTGTAATGCCGCTGTTTTGGGTATTTTATAAATATAAATAATTTGTAACAGAGCAGACTTAGGGTTATGTTATTGCCCTGCTTGTTTTTAATGTTGTTATGAATATCTTTGTTGACTGCATGATCATATCACAGTATTATTTATTTACTGCCAAGCTTGGCGAGCCGCAGGAGGCTGGCGAGCCGCGCAATGAGTAAAGACAAACAATTACAATAGTCAACTACTCTTGCTGCTGTGGGAATTGTTTATTTCTCATGGGCTCCCCCCACGATGTCACACACCGCACAAATCCCTGGATGCTCTTTTTAGTAAGCTAGTAAAGTCTTACAACCAGTTAAAAGGCAGCTGGCTGGCAATTGGCTGCTGCTTTGATGGCTCCATTTACTGCCAGGATTCAGTCGACTGATAGATATAACTCAAACCTTGAAAATCTATTGCCTTCAATGTTACAAGTATATGTAACCTGTGCGTTAATCTGCTGTGAAGTGCATGGTGTGGTTAAGTAACCGTAGTCAGCCACGAAGCACAGTGTGCAGAATATTAGTAGCAAGTCATTGTCATGCTCTCCAACATGTCAGCAGCTGTAAGGCAATGTTTTCAAAGTAAGACTAAACTGTGGTATTATTTTGAGTTTATCATACAGTACTTTGTAATGTACTGCCATAGAAGAGAAATAAAGTCCCAGTTTGTACAACAGTGTCTATGTCCGAAACACCAAAGCAATGTTCATTTGACCATTTAATGTCAGATCAAACTACCTCCATGCAGCTTAACCCAGAACTGTGTTGCCATTATGATGGTATAGTAGTAGTATAATAGTTACATGTGATGGTTTGGGTGGGTGTTTTGGTTTCTTTGTTTATCCTACTGTGGTTTTTGGTCTGGTCTTGTCTCCTTGTGTTTGTGGCTCAGTGTTCTCCCGGTAAGCGTCTGTTTGTTCTACTTCCTGTTTTGCTTTGGTAGTATTGTTTCCTGTCTTGTCTAGTCTTGTCTAGCTTTGCTTTGTGCCTGTCTGATTGTCCTACCCCGCCCTAATGTGATTCACCTGACGTCTCACCTGTTCCCCGTTACACTCTTGTATTTAACCCCTGTGTTCCCTTTGTCCCTTGTCAGGTCTTTTGGTCTCGTCCACCAGGTCATTTCTACATTCCTGTCTTGTTCTAAATTTATCCCTGGTGAGTTTTCCCCTGTGTAGTTTACCCTGTTTTAGTATTGCCTTCCCTTATCCCTGTTTTGGGATTTTGGATTCCCCTGTTCCTGTTTGGATTTCACTTTTTGCTCCCTGTTTTTGTTGGACTGTGTTAATAAAACCTTTTCTGAAGCTCCCTCTTGCCTGCTGCTCCTCTGCTTTTGGGTCCTCCTTCCTTCCCTGCAACAGTTACAAATCATCTCCTGTCTCCAGGCAGTGGTGTATTCTAAGTGATATGCAGGTATACACAATATACCCACAAGGAAAGCTCCAGGATTTCCATATACCCAATTAAGAATGCCCAATGACATGTAACAACATACTTTCTCTTATATATTTGACATATTCTGAATTGTCATCTGTTACTTTCTTCTTCACATAGGCTAAATAAAGGTATTTCCACCTTAATTTGGTGCGTACAAGTGTATCCGAATATCCTGGTTTCTTGAAATTGAAGAGAGTTCTGGGGGGGTGAAAGTGGATAATATGAAAGATAAGACAAAGGACTAAGGCAAGGAAAGTTGTGTAGGAAAAGGGAGCCTAAGGCAGGAAGGACATACTTGCATAAGATATATCTAAATGCCATCTGTAAAGGAGCACATGTAAATGTTAACCAAGGAATACTGAGCCATTCGTGTGCCCAGTACACCACATGTTCTGACAATGTACAAAGCTGGCTGAATATACTAGACTGAATTTTGTTTCTTTTTCCCCACATTGTGCACTAATGGCATGGATTTCAAAATGTTGTCAGCTTTACTTGATATCCCTATCGCATTCATGGATATCACCCTAACTGTGTGTGAAGAAAGAGAGACAGGGTGCTATTTAGAAGCACTGACTGAGAAACAGTTATCTGCTGACAAGCTTGTGGAAAGGGTATTCGAATTGCAAACAGTTATATCAAGAACCTTTCACCGTTTCAGAGGAAAGACATGTATTCATGTTGGCAATGTAGGGATTTTGTAAACCACACAGCCAAAAGAGAGCCTTCTGTTTAGTTTGATATGTTACATGTACAGTATAAAAATGTCTTGGCCCAGTATCGACCAAAATCTTGGGTTGACACAGTCTTGCCATACTCCTGATGAATAATGTGGAAGAATCATCCTAAGCAGAGATGTCCTAAGCAAATATGTCCCAGTGCAGGCACCTCCTGCGAGTCATGTTTGTCCACCATGCAGTTTCATTCAAACTTAAATTCCTTCAGTGATTTCCCTAGGTTTGTGGAAGACTTAGGTGCCCATATTTTGCGGAGGGTTTAGGGGTCCTCCCTGAAGAAAATGTTATGTTCTTCAATGAAAACAAAAAATGCAATTTCACAAAATTTTGGAATATTAATTATCTGTATCTGTCTAAAATGTCTAAAAAAGCTACAACACAAAAAACATAAAAACAATCAAAATGCTTGAAGACTTGTCCCAGAAGTCCACTGGAGACCCACTACAACCATGAGATCTGAATACAAAAGTATTAGTGTCAGTGTTAGTTTCAATTTTATATTCATTCAGCCCAAAACGGCTTGGGTGATGAACCTAAGCCTTATAATGGAAGGGAAATCCTTGTTGGTGACTGGTCATTCTCCCGAATGGGTTTGTATGATATCTTACGAAAATATATGTACAAGAATTGGTATGATATCATACAAAATTACAGCGACCGCCGGTTCCATGACACTCACGTTTAGCTGTCTTAACAGTTACTGACAAATGAGTCCCAAAAATCACCCCATTGCAGCTACAAAATATGAACCTAGCTTGAACTTTTTACTGAGAGCAAAAATCAGGAAGGTTTCTTCCTGCTCATTCAATCTTACCTCCATGAGCAGTACTTGGAGGATTTCTTGAACTTGAAGGCAGAGCGGGACAGGGTATTCCTTGGCAATGGCCTGGTGGGTGGGGAATACACTGAGCCTGTTGCCATAGTGTAGCCAGGAGTTGCCGTGGAAAAGAGGGGGGTGGTGCCTGTACCTGTCTTAAAGAGGAAGTGCCTGGAGGGTGAGAGGAGAAAGAGAGAGAGAAATTAGACATGGTACATTAGTAGCTGACATTGGCTTTCCTGCTCCATCTACAAGTGATGCAAGGCTAAGCCTCTAAACTACACTCCTTCATTTACACATTTACCAACCCTAAGCCCTGTGGTCTTAACAGGTCTGACTCGGTCAACACAGTCTTTTACTTTAGTTTTCAATGTCTCCACAACATACAGACCTTTTGTAATCACATGTTTCGTAGACAGCAGTGGTGGGTACTGAACATCTTTATTTTTTTACTCCCAAATTACTTTTTTTGTCTACATAAATGTATTAATACGATCACTGTAAAATTTCACATTTGTTAGCTGCCTAGCCTACTGTTGTTGCCTGTATCTGTTGTTATCTTGATACGGACATGACAACCAAACCAGGTTGAAGAGCGCTGCATATTAATTGCCTTCTTCAATAGCACAGGAATTCAATATAATATGATTATTCCTAAACCACCTATGAACATAATGGTTACAATGTAAATAATTATTGAGGCAAATACACAAGAGCAGGCCATTGTTGAAAAAAGTAGGGTAAGCCTATATATAGTGGAAGACCTGTGCGTCATGCGTCCGCCCATATTTGCTCTCCCCATACGCCTTCTCAAAAAGGATTGTTTTCTGAACACATAACTGGTAGTGTACTGAGTGCCAAGCCAAGTTCATTTTCACCGGCACCATTCTATTTTAATAAATTCACCATAGGTATGAATGGCAAATGCAGCAAAGTTAAAAGCAGATTACTGTCCCAAAAAAAGAAATATTTCAGTAAAAAGTAAAAGGAATGTGAAAAGGTACCATTAACATTTTGTACTCGTTGTTTTGTTTTACGAGTCACCTCTGCTAGACAGCCAACACAGATGGAAACAAATGCCACTATGACACACCCTGACAGTACATATTAAATAGTGTTTTGTCAGTTTAGCCTCTTTACAAATCACTTAAAAATATATGTTTTCCTCTCCTGAATTTTTACCCCAAAAAAATTTCTACAGTTTCCACATCCTTTGGCCTTCTGGGATGGTCCCGAGGTCATTAGGAAGCTAACACTCTCAATTTTTTGTTTCTTGTGTCAGTGTGACACTAGGCCTTACTGACACAGAGCTAAAGAGGTTAGAATAGAGAATTTCTATTTCCGTCCAAGTAAATCATATGTAAAATCATTAAAAAACACTACTGTAAGCATATTCCAAGTGCTACATACAAAAATAGTACCCCAGCCACATGTCTGAACTTAATACAGAAAAAATCCAGAAGAAAATGACTCAGAAAATGGCTATTTTATGAAGTTATTTCTACAGATATGTCTGTGCATTTTTCTTATTTCCTCTCAGAAAAAAAGCCTACATGCCAAAGCCTACAAAAATAACTAAATGCATAAATTTATAGAAATAAGTCATTATAATTTGATGAAATGGTGAAATGCAATAACTAAGGCCTTATTTTTGCTTTGACACAGCTGGAGCCATCACAGGGTTAAAATTTTCTGGTCAAGTTAGGTATCAATCAACTCGTCTTCTTATTGGCTACACAGGGAGGCTTGTTTCATAACTATTGCTTTTGACTGGTTGGAGTAGATGCCAATCTTTCCCACTTTTGCCCTCTGTAAATCGTACGACTTGATTGGCTTCCATATGGGATAACTCAGGTTATAGTAGACGGATTGGCTGAAACGACCTGTCAATCAAAAGCTGTTGAGTCAACCAAACTTGCTGAATAGTTTGATACACTGTAGCGTTATTAGAGCCGACAGTAAGAGCGATTAAAGTCCATAAATGATGGACTTTTCAGCTTGGTTTACGAGGAAACACAGCCAGAATCTACAAGATTGTGAGGGGACCAGCTCGTTTTGGATTAAAAGGATTGGATGTACTTATTCTTTGAACTGTTGGCGAAGCAGGAAAAAAAAGTTTCTGGCGATCTTTCACCGCTGTGAATAGAGACACGAGGAGAAAGGTAAGGACGCACGTTTGAATTTAGACACTATCGGCGCAGAATCCTTCTGTGTTTCTTTACTTTAAAACATGATTATAACCACTATAAGTCACGTTATGCTTATATGTGTGTGGGCTTAATGGAATCATGACACTTTAAGCTTTCTAATGATGTGCTGCATGACCGTGTTCATGAAGATTTAATGCTTGCAATTTGTGTTAAGAAAACGTTTTCTCCTAAAATGGAGAAAACGGTCCCGCTGACGGGATAGTGGCTGTGACTCTCATAATCTCATACACAAATTAGTCACAATGGCGTCTCATACTGGTGTACTGTGTGAACAAAACTTTATCATGCCAATCAACTTGACTATTGAAGCCTGTGACATGCATTTTGTTGTTACATTCTACATGTCTTTACTCAAGCATCTTCTGCCACCAGTCCTTAACTGGTTCATAATCCATAATTCATCCACTATAAATTACTGTGACTACAGGGTTAACTATATTTGTCAGGAAAGTCTAAAATTGTTCAGATTAGTAAAAGGGTGAATGCTTTAAAGCTATAGTGCATAGTTCCCCTTCTCCACACAGTTGCTTTTAACCAAGGAGGACATGGAGGATTAAAAAACATGGACTCTTCAGCTCTTCAGAAGAGGTAATTATCTTCACTCAAGCTTCTCCTCGTCAAAGTCGCCGTACGACACAATCTTCTGGACATAGCCATACTGTGAAATCCAGAGAGAGTTGTGTGGAGCTGATAGTCTTCATTAGCTTTGTAGCAACTCATTTGGCAATGTCTTCAATGAAACGGATGTTCTTTAATATCAAAAAGTTGTGCACTCGCTAACTATATAGTAGAAAGCACGTTTCTAAGAATTGAGGAATTACTTTCTGGTTTTACCAAAAAGCAAGAAATTCTCAAAACACTTCATGTGTTATCACACCATTGGAACAAGCCAACTGAGAGATAATGGACTATATAAATATTACATTTACACCACTGTCCTCATGAAAGCCAAACAGTTTTTAGTTTTTTTCTGAAAAGGGTGTCTTTGATAGTTCCACAGAAACATTTCCAATATACCACTGGCACATACGTACATGTATGGCTGCAGCAATTACCAAGGTCACAATGTCTGCTTAATGACACAACCCCGGCTAACGAGCATCTGTAATTACAATCAGACTGCTCTCTAACAAGGCTGTATGATTAACACTTAGAACCTATTATAACAAGGGTCCTTCAATTAATACCTGCCTCGAAGCAAGATAGGAAGAGAGAGAGATACGAGAGGCGTTTAAGGGGGAGAGAGTGAATAAAGAGAAACGGGTAACAGAACTACTCAGAGAGAAACTTCACAGCATTACAGTGTTCCGTATGTGAGTTCTAGCAGTCAAACGCAGGGCTTTCAACAGGGGGAGCAGAGTTCATGTCCTGAAGACGTAAAGGGAAAAACACAAGACTTTCACCCAGGAAACAGGTGTCCCTGGAGTACTACTTTAGGGGACCGCTAATCCAATCCTTCCCAGCTAACAGTCACCTTGGACCTTATTTTAACGATCTACGCTTACGGGGTGAAGCGCCTGGTGCAGGTGCGTTTACAGCGTTTACAAATCCACGTTTGTCGGCAGAAAAAAGGGTCCGTGCGTCCGGGTGCATGGTTCAAAAAGGGTTGTACTTAGTATCTTCATTAATCATAGGTGCGTTCTGGGCGTAACATGCATTTGCATATGCTTTTATTATGATGTCGGAATTGCTAAGCTAATATTTTTATTTTTTTATGTGCTGCATGTTTGAATGCTGCTGCGAGTCCCTTTTTGTGCAACAAGCATACTGTTCGCGCGCTGTGCACGGGCATAGGTGCTAATGCGCTGTTAAAATAACAATGACATGCTGCGTTATTGACTTTAGACCAGGTTTTTGTTGGTCAATGGCGTGATCACTTTCTGCTGCCTCAAGATAGCAATATGCCCAGAATGCACCTGAACACGCCTCCCTGTAAGACCAGCATGCCCATGGGTGCACAGATGGGCGCAGCTACATTTGCTATTTAAAAGATGTGGGTGCTGGCAATTGACATCTGCGTCTGTCTTAAACCAGCAAAGAACTTTGCGTCAGTCTTTGTGCTGTGCTGCGTGCAAGATAGTGCCCCTTATGTTGACTGAATTTAACTGTAAAGACACCATAGTCAACTGTAATGTGACTGGTAGTCAAATGACTGGCAGGCGCTTACGCTCTATGTTGTTGTGCATCCGTTTTTGCATGATATCATATGGACCCGTTCATGAAAACACATTGAACATCACACATAAGTGCAAAAGATGAATTTGTGCAATAATTCTAAATTCTTTTTTGACTGTGTTAGGTACACTGTAGAGCACTTTGCTTTTGATAGCTAATAGAAAACCCTTTTTTTAGTTTACCAATTTATCAATCTGAAATTTTGCTTTGGTAGATTAAAAACTATCAACTTGATGTGAGGATCACAAGTTAAAGATCAGAGAAAACCCATTAGTGGGACTTTTCCCTTCAGGTGGAATGTTGTGAATAAGTAAAGTACTTCAGTCGTGATCTTCGGGGCCCACAGCTCTGCTCTTACCTCTTACGCTCTTACCTAGTTAATGGCATTTAATGCCATGTCCCTGACGGGATGATCAGAGCTAACAACTAGCAGGACTCTGGGAGTTCACTCTGAACAATCATATAGGGCCACATGCAACTGGATGAATGTTTAAATCCACCCGGGAGGTTCTATGGGTGGATTGTGTTTCAAAAAATTTAAATGAGAGTGTGTTGCCATTAACTACTGTCCATGGAGACACACATATTGCGGCAAGGGCGCTGCCATTTTACATTATCAGAAGAGTACTATAACACTTCTGTAAACCTGGTGCACAGACTATGAGTCCCTTGCCTAATGGCATGTATGTTACTTTAATGGGGGGATTTTTTTCTTTTGTCTACATGTAGTGTTGTCGTCTGCTGCAGATTTTATTTTGTTTTTATTTATTACGCTTTTTGGTGGAGCAGAGGCATGTGATGACTGGTGGCAGCAGTGGTAAACCACTGTGACTACAACAGAATACACTCAATGGCCAATTTCTTAGATACTCCTGTACAGCTTTGCCATGAATCCTATTTTCATTAAGCTTATACAAGTTTAGTTTGTCTGACAGGTGATAGTACTACTATATTGTGTTCATTTTTAAGGTTGAAGAGGATGGTGTTGTACTAGAGTTCATTATATTAAAAGGTGTTTTTGCCTACCTCATATAAAAAGCTGGCATGACAAACCTTTTAATAACCTTTCAAGCCAGAGCATCTGAAAACACACACACCTTTTTTATTGAGTCAGCAAGTGCTACTACAGATTCCTATTACAATAGACAAACAGGCTTAGTTAAAATGTGGTAATCAGCAACTGCAGTGAATCACACCTCACCCTCACACGAACAAAAAGACATCCTCACATTTTAGTAGGTTTCCTTGCATCACATTATATGTGAATTCTTCCCAGTGGTTTTCATCATTATATTCTCTGACATTTTATTCAGCTTGTACAGTAAGTGCACCTCATTTGACGACAATATGCATGTCTTTCCCCCCTCTCTCTCTCCCCTTTCACATCTCCAATAAAGGCCTAAAATGCACCCAAAAAATAACCTTAAAAAAGAAGAAGTCAATGTTGGCACAACCATCCACCACCCCAAGCTTCCTCCTTATGCAGTGTTTCTGTCTTTTCATATCATGAGTTTGGAGCATCTAATGTTAACATGTATAGGGGATTCAGCTTACCAATCAATGCTACCAGCCTACTAAGCCAACTAGGAGGTAGAGTAGGGCCTACCGCCTTACATCTATGGTAGTGATAAACAACTGATGGATTAAATCAACAACTGATGGAATAAACTGGCTGATAACATTCCAAGCTAGTGGTTTGTAAGAAATAACAAAATGTTGTTGTTTAAATACTAAAGGGGAGGTACATTTGTTTGTGCTTGGATGTGTGCAGTGTGTGTGTGTGTGTGTGTGTGTGTGTGTGTGTGTGTGTGTGTGTGTGTGTGTGTATCCATTTTTATGACTACCACTTCATTATTTATCACCATATTTAACTGCCTCATCCCTCTGTGGAAGTGTACATGAAAAGTCACATTTTATTATTCTTTCATTTAGAGCAAGAAAGACACAGAGGCTAGGCGTGGCCACTATATTACGCACGCACGCACACACATGCACACACACACACACACACGCACACGCACATGCACACACACACACACACACACACACACACACACACACACACACACACACACACAGAGGAAGAGAGATATGTCAGATGGTGATGGGCATGAAATGACTATTTAGAAATGTAAAGCGTTATATTTTTAGCAAGCTAATACATAAAAAAGAAAACTGAGAATACTATTTTACAAAATCTCAAAAAGCTTGTGTCAGAAAAGGTTGTCACTGATATCAACCAAATTTCTCTCTGGAGAAACTAAAATGATTTGATTAGTTTTTTTATTTATGCTGCTATCACATCGTGCCTTTTATCACCACCATCACTTCGACAGCAATTAATTATGAATTAATCATGCTGTAATTGTCCTGAGTTGTGAGAGTGAAACCTTGAAAAAGCCCATGGAAAACCGTGATACCAGCAATTAGATATCAGAAAATACAGCTGCAAATGTAATTCAAACCAACCACAGAAAAGGAGCCAAAAAAGGAGGGGTTGACGGACATTATGTTGACATCTGATGACGTCGGCAGTTTGTCATGGTTGGAAAGCTGAGCATGATGGAATTCATTTTGGATTTATGGTCACATTCAGCAGATCCTTCTTGTGGTCTTTACTACAGCAGAAACACAGGCACATTCATAATGCTTGGCTAAAATTACAGGGACAGGACTCAGATTGTTTTTTTACGGAAGAGAATTCGGACAACATGTCAAAAATTGATTGAGTTCTGCATTGAATGTCATAATTCTAAAATTAAATTCAGAATTCTAAGAACAAAATCAGAATTCTGAGGATAAAGTCAGAATACCTTTAATACTAACTCTAATGTCAGAATTCTGACTTTATTCACAGAATTTACTTAAAAACTTCAAAAAAAGGGCTAAATTCTGAGATTAGGCAGAACTTTAATTTCAGAATTCTTAGAATAAACTCAGGATTCTGACTTGAAAATGTTTAGAGTTTAGAGTCAGAATTATCAATAACTAGTGTTATCAATAAAGTCTGAATACTGACTTTAATCTCCAAATTTTGACAATTTCTTTTTTAAACTTAGAACTCATATCTATTGTTTCACATGTGGCCCTAATCATCTCCAGTAGTTCTTAAAGTACTAAATCTGTCACTAAGAAGAATTAGAGTTTGCTAATACTCTCATAAGTGTATACGTCACATGCAAATAGTGAACTTTGACGGAGACTGAAAAGAAGAAAAAACACCTTTTTGAATCTTTTCGTGAGATTAGAGACGTGCTGTTTTCATAATGCTGTTGCTCTGCGAGACATACAGTAGCAGGACTGGGACAGACACAGTGAGGATAATCAAGTGTAAAATGACTGTAACCACAGTGTGCTTAGTTGACAGTAGTTGTCAACCATAACTAATCTGGTAGCCCGTTAATAATAGCAGTCCCTGCAATGCACTATCCTACAACAATTTACATGACATTGACACCACTTACACCGGGGCTTTTGACAATAGGAGCAGTTTCAGTGTGACATAATGTAACAAAAGCAAGAACACAGACAGGTTACGGATCCTTGTAAAGAAATTGACTGTAACTAATGTGTGGCTACTAAATGATCCCGCATGTCTTAACACTGTGACGATAGGCATTGAACAGCAACTTTCTCCATACATCCCCCCACACACACAGCCACTGCTTCCAGTGTGTGGGATAAAAGAATCATTTCATTTACATTTCACCATTTAATTGCTCTTTCTTCCCATGTGTTAATCATGCAAACACCCACACATACCTATAAAAATGGGTGCCTCTGATTTGTGTCTATTAAATGGCCATTGTACATTATGTCCTGTCGAAAAAACAGAGTTGACAGAGTACCATACCATTTATTATTGAAACGTTAATCGCTGTTGTGTGTATGTTTATTCTTTTTGTTTTACATTATTGTTGTGAAGTAGTGCATGTGGGATACAATTTAATGCATTCTTTTTTTTTTAAGATTAATTTTTTTAGGTATTTTTAGGCCTTTTTTTATTGAGGACAGAGTCAATTTAATTAAATTTTATTCATATCATATATATCATAACAATATCTTGAGATAACAATAGTTATCTCAAGATACTTCACAAATAGACTAAGAGTAGACCACACTCTATAATTTACAAATCCCCCCAAGTGCAAGCAACTGGTGTCACTATTGCCATACTCGTTTCACAGTATATCTTCATTCCAGCACCCAGTTAGTCAAAGTTTTTAAATTTACCAAAGACTGTGTGTGTGTGTGTGTGTGTGTGTCTGTGTGCGCGCGCTTGTGTGTGAGAGAGAGAGAGACAGAGAGAGAGAGAGAGAAAGATTGACAATCAACACCTGCTCAATCCAGTGACCAGTTGTGTAGGGTGTCCCTTGACACAAGTGCTTGCACATGGTTCTGTCTGTGTGTGTGTGTGTGTGTGTGTGTGTGTGTGTGTGTGTGTGTGTGTGTGTGTGTGTGTGTGTGTGTCAATGGTTGGATTACCACCTCTAAATGAGGACATTCACACTCTCCTGTCATGCCCCACGCCAGACTGTATAATATAGGTCTCACCTCATTCTCTCCTGCTGTCATCTTCTAAGTACCCAATATATGCTCATAACACACCTCTGTAGTCTCTCTCTCTCTACAGTTGTATGTTCTGTCACTAAAAATATCAGTTGTGGATCTGAAATTAAATCTGTCAATGCTTCATATTTCAGCCACAAAAAAAGGTTTTGAATTTATTTTATATTTTGTCTGCTATCAACTTTGAAAGTATAATTTGCGTTTTAAACAATCTAGGCTGTACAAGTGCTTAATCCTCTTTCCCTGGATACATGTGGTAAACACATAAAGTCTGCATAATCATTTTGAATAGATTTTACTATCAAGATATCTGTATTTTTCTCTAGAGAGCATGACCCCAGATTCTTAAATACATGTAAAATAAGTGTGTGGGATGTGGAGCATAGTGAGAAATATTGTATCTGTGTGATGCCAATATACTGGAAGCCAAATTTATGTCTTTCCATCACTACATAGATGACCTATGATATTTCATCAATTATTGTATTCCATATGCAGAAGATAAACTTTTTGGTATAAAAGTTGGACAGAAGAAAGAGCCAATATAGTATTACAGTTTAAATTTATAACCTTTTATTTTATTATGGAAACACTGTTATTATGGAAACACTTTTCTTTTCCTTGTTGGATTAGAAGACAACGTGCCTGCAGCACTTGTTCATGGTTCATCACAGCATGGCACAGGGATCTGGTTCACTACAGAGTGAGCGTTCTGAAGAGAGCTCACTCGTCTTAACCTTCCTGCTGTCTTCCCGTCCACCATTAACGTGTTGTCCTTCCGGGTCTAAATTGAAAATTATTTTTATGTTGTGCTTTTTCTAACGTTTTAGTATGCGTTTGACGCCGTTTTAAACATTTTTGTCACTTTTTTTTAACATTTTCTTTTTTTTATTCGTGGTCAACTAACTTAATTTAAATTACATTATACCTATATATTTTTTTGGTAAAAAAGCAGAAATTAAAAATTATTTTGACTAATAGTTAAAGTCAGAGGATGTTAAGTGGATAATCACAGACTGGTATAAGTTTAAAGTGTAGTCAGGACACAGTTTTTTAAATACTATAATACTGAATAAAACAGAATATTCAATGGAAATAATTTTAATTTGACCTGCAAAGAATGTTGCATGGCTTCCACTTATGCATCCAAGATATGTTTGGGCAATTTGGTTGAAAGAAACCCATATTTGTGATATTAAAAATGGATGGAGTTAAACACAAGGTTCATTATAATGAAAAGAAAGGACACGTGGAATGTTTTTTCTATTTGTCCACTTTGAGCCATGTGTGGAGTAAGGTTACATACAGTTTTGGTACCACGTTTTTAAAACAATACCATTATAATTTTATACAGACTATTATGACTTTTTCTGTTCCAGCATTGTGTGCAGGTTATTGATTCATTCTTTGTGCTTAGTATTTATGAGTGAAGGGCTGAAAATGCGGAAATGCCTAAACTTGCATTCTATCTCATTTTTTTAATTATGGTCTCATTAATTAAAAAATCGGCGATAAAGCAGGGGGTGTTTTAGGGAGAGAATAGGGCAAAGGATAGGAGACGTAGGATAGAAGAGAGAAGAAGTAGGATAAACAGGAAAAAGGGGATAACAAGGGGAAATGGAGATGATGAATAAAGGGGGAAGGAGCTCTAAAGAGAGTCATGGGAGTTTTTTAGAAAGTGAAAGGAGAGAACAATTTCAAAGACTGTGAGATCTGTGAGTCTGGCAAATGTATTTGGCATGCAATCTAGATAAGTGTTTGTCTCCAAGTCTGTGAATGTGTAAGAAGGGTTCATTTGCAAAAACAGATATCTCTGTGCTGTTTAACGCCCTTAATCATGTTATTTTTTGTGCTAGCCAGGAAATATCAGTGAAACTGGTGTTGGGTTGTTTTAAGAATTTCTCTCTGCATCTGTCTCTTGCTCTCTCTGTCTTTAATAAGTCAGGTGTTTGTATGGTGTATACTCAAAGGAATATCAATCAAACTGGTGTTGGTTTATTCATTTTAAGAATGGCCTGTATCTGTTTTTGCAAATTAACTCTGCGTTATGTGCGTTATGTTATTCTATGCACTCCAGGGTTTATTCTCTTCTATTTGCAAGTCTGCTCATAGTGAGAAACACATGTTTGGAGTCTGAGTTAAAAGGGTGGGAGCGAGGACAAGAGAGACATGGTATCATGTAGTGTGTCTGTCAAAAGAGGGTCAGAGAGAACAGTATATAGGGTAAAGGTATGTAGCAGTTGGTGAGTGTTTTGTCTGCGAAGATTAACTCTAGAGTCTATATGATACCACCACCACACACACACACACACACACACACACACACACACACACACACACACACACACACACACACACACACACACACACACACACACACACACACACACACACACACACCCACCCACCTGATACCATGTCAGCTGACAGGAATGTTGAAGAGAGAAACAGCCACTGTTTGAACAGGACAAAGCTGGCTAAGAATGGTGTGTGGGGATGATATCGATCTTTACATCAGGTTTGGTCCAGTCACTCTGTCTGTCAGACTCTGAAACTCTCAACTTGATGTTCATGATGCAGTATTACTGTAATTCAATTCAATTCAATGTTATTATATAGTATTAATTCATAACAAGAGCTATCTCAAGACACTGCACTACTACTACTAGTAGGTCCAGACCACACACTATCATTTCCAAAGACCCAACAATTCCAGTAATTCAAACAGGTGAAGACCACACTGTCGGTTACAAACAGCCTCGGTAGTGATCGCAACGGTATTGTGCTGAAGATCCGCTGTTTTCAGCTGAGCTGGACCAGAGAGTATTTAGTTAAAACAGATCGGTGATGCTGTTCTGCTCTAATTTTTCTCCATGAAGTTAACTGGAAGTGAATGTAGGCCCAGTGTGCTTTATATGGACTGATTGCATCAGACTCTCTTTATGCACATACGTCTATGGTCGGACTTAAAAAAATAGACTCTTAAGTGCTTGTCAGCACCTCAGGTGCTCTAATTAATTTGACGTTCAGAAAAATTAAAAGCTCACATGTGCTATTTTAATCTATTTTGTTTTGATGAAAGCTCAATCCTTGCAATTGCTCCTTATAATATGTGAAATAACGGGAGTAACAGGTGAGCCAGCTTCAAAAGTGAGTTTTCTTTAAGTGATGTGTAGAGGATGGAGTCTATACAGTAGTAAAAAAATTTAAAGTGTTAAGTTTGAGAATCCCCCCTTGGATCTTAGGGTTCCTCCACCTGCCAGATCCCACTTTAACCCCTGGGTACATGTGAAAGTAAGCTTTGCTTTTCGTCTCGCTGTTGAACTGTTGACAGCTTGACTGCAGCACTTCTGATCATGGTCACTTAACATGGCACAGGTATGGGGATCTCATTAACTACAGAGGGAATGTTCTGAGGCTACACAGATGAATTATTTGGCACCTGGGGCAGAGGGCGTCAGTCGGTCTGAAGGTTGGACTCAGACTGGGCAGGAAAACCGTAGCTCGCAGTGACTTATGTTTTAAAATCAGTCTGCACGTTGATGTAGATACACCATGCACCGGAACAGTAATACCATGGTGAACTTTTTAAAGCTTTTACAACTTTATTCTGAGAAAATGTAGTTGTACACATTGTATTTACTTTACTTGCTTCCTTTTTTTGGCCTGAAGTTGCCTACACAAAATCAGGGGTAAAACCGCGAGGTAAGGAGCAGAGCGTAGTCCCGGCTATTCAGCAAATACGTTGTCGCTGGCTGCCGCCTTTCATGGTTGCGCCTTGGTCAGCGGCAACAAGGTCAAAGTTGAAATAATTTGAACTTTGATTGCAGAGCTCGGCGCTGCAACATGCCAAGGGTAGCGCTTCGTTCCAGTTGTCTCCACCACTCTCCTCATGATAAAATAACACACAGCCAGCGCAGAGCGGTTTTACTGCGGATCACGTGTATCCACTTCATAATAGTGATCACAGTCATCTGTAAGTACCTCTATGACATGAAACACTGAGACCATCATGTGACACAAAATTTAAATAAAATATAATTAGGATTCCACATTGTCTATACATTTATGTTATGATTTTATTTGTATAGTTAGTAGGAAAGAAAATGCTGAGGTACAATAAGGGGAGGTAGCTAACAGGTATCAAAACATAAAAGTATTTTTTCGGCAAGAAACTGACAGTATGAAGGATGGACCAACCAAGCAGGCCACTACATTCAGCTTTGAAGATGTTGGATTGGATTGCTGACTGAATGTGTATGATTTGGCATGCAGGGAGCGCCTCCAGGTCACACAGCATTTATATTTCAGCTCCACCCCGCAAGCTCATAGTTTTTCTTACCCCGTCTCCTAAAGGCCTGCAAGTTGTTTAATCTCCAAGTCTGTCTAAATGTGTGTGTGTGTGTGTGTGTGTGTGTGTGTGTGTGTGTGTGTGTGTGTGTGTGTGTGTGTGTGTGTGTGTGTGTGTGTGTGTGTATTAGCCTTTATGAATATGAAGCTGAGCCAGGGACATGGTTTGGCTGTCCCAAAGGCTCAAACCTTCTCCAACTCAGACATGTAAGCCAAAATGCTGGGGGTTGTTAAGATCTTAGAGACAGACATCCCCCTCTATCAATCTATCAGCATCCTCCTTTTTTCTCTCATGGAATGAGACAAAGGAGAGAAATACAGAAAAGGAAGAAAGACTGAGAAAAAGGAGTTGGCTACAAATTGTCTGGTGAATTAAAGGTCAAGGTTAAAGTTACCCTCATAAAGTGTGTGTGTATGTGTGTGTGTGCATGTGTGCACTAGGTTTTTATGAGAATATAAAACTACACCAGGGTTCATGGTTTGGCTGTCCCAAAACACACGCACGCACGCATGCACGCACGCACGCACGCACGCACGCACACACAAACACACACACAGCCCAAATGTTGGGAGTAACAAAGGCAGACAGTTCTCCATCTATCAATCTCTTCTTTTCTCTATGGGTGAAAGACATTAACAAGAGCAGGACAGAGAAAGGAAGGAGTGATAGAGGGACTGGGCAACACATTGTCTGGTGAAAAGAGGGTCAAGGCTGCTCACATAAATTGTGTGTGCGTGTGTGCGTGCGTGTGTGGACAGCTTGGTAGCAAAAGGCCTTTATACAGTTGCCAACATAATGTGACACTGCAAAAGAGAACCATGGTTTTTAAAACTTCTGAGAACTGCGAGGGGAATTTGTTTTCAACAAAGACAGAAAGAGAGCAACAAATTGTTCAGTTAACAGGGATTCAGGGTTCAAATGATCCAATAAAACCTGTGTTACAGCTGAAAGGAAACACACTGACCGCGGAATGTACTGAAAGGCGAAAACTGTGATTAGAACTCTACAGGTCTAAAAAACTTCCCAGCTAGGCCTGCACGATTCAGAAAAAAAATATGAATCACGAATCACGAATCACTACCACGATTAAAGTTATATCAATTACATGATGACCACACCCCTCCATCCTGTGCCGCTCTCACCTCTTTTTGCCAGTCATTTTTTTTTATATGTAAAAACTTTGTCCCTTAAAGACTTGGAGAGGCTTATGACATCTGTGGTAAAAGCTCTCTGCGAGTGCATGTTTCCAGTCCTTTAAAGTAATAAAATACATATACATATATATAAGCAGCAATGCTGACCCTGGTGACTACAGCTATGGCTCTTTGTTGTCACAGGTAAGGGCTAATGCACAACATACTGAAGAAAAATGGTATAGACAGATGAAAAGTAAGATATTAAGATATTAAGAAGTCACTTTACCTTGTTTCCAGAGGCACATTGCTACCCAGCACCCAGCTGTCTTGCAGCGGGACGCTCTCGGGGGGCGTGGTCTGCAGCTCGGCTGGTGATTGGCCGGCCACAGGGGCCGGGCTTCCAGTAGGAGGGGTTAGCTGACGCGTAGAATTCAGTGATTGGCCAGCGTGGTGCGTGGAGCCCAGGGATTGGTTAAGCGCTGTTATTGAGGGCTGCTGGCGGTGGGGCGGAGGTACTGGAGGCAGGGTGGAGCCGTGGTGATTGGATGGTTGCTCTGTCAACAAGATAGGAGAAGCATGTTTAGAGGGATGCTTGTCTTCATTCAGCTTTTATAGAGTTACCGCGCACTTTTTATACGCCTTCACTTACGGAAGTGATTTTCTCATTCAGTATCTCCATTGATGCTCATGCTTTTATAAAGAGTTTTAAGCTTGGAACCAAGCTAACCAGCTACGAGATGAATCTGGACCATAAAACGCTTGATTTGGCACATAAGAACATTTTGAAAACAGCCCAAAAAGGCAAAGGTACAAGACTGAGTACATAACCTCTTTAAAATCACTTGAAAATTCATGCTTTTCTCGCCTAAATTTTTACCCCAAAAGAATTGCTACAGTTTCCACATCATTTGGCCCTCTGGGATGGTCCTGAGGTCATTGGGAAGTTAACACTCTCAATTTTTTGTTTCTAGTGTCAGTGTGATACTAGGCCTTACTGACACAGAGTTAAGAGGTTAGAATAGAGAATTTCTATTTCCGTCCAAGTAAATCATCTGTAAAATGATTAAAAAACACTACTGTAAGCATATTACATGGGCTACATACAAAAATAGTACCCTAGCCACATGTCTGAACTGAATACAGAAAAAATCCCGAAGAAAATGACTCAGAAAATGGATTTTATATGAATTTATTTCTACAGATAGGTCTGTGCGTTTTTCTTATTTCCTTTCAGAAAAAAAGCCCAAAAAGTGCAAAATAAAAAACTTCTCAAATTAAAAAACACATCCACATCACTCACACACATAACTGAAATAACTACATGCACAAATTTATAGAAATAAGTCATTATAATTTGATGAAATGGTGAAATGCAATAACTAAGGCCTAATTTTTGATTTGACACAGCTGGAGCCATCACAGGGTTAAAATTTTCTGGTCAAGTTAGGTATCAATCAACTCGTCTTCTTATTGGCTACACAGGGAGGCTGGTTTCATAACATTTAGTCCTAATTGGAAGGCAAGGCAAGGCAAGGCAGCTTTATTTGTATAGCACATTTCAGCAACAGGGCAATTCAAAGTGCTTTACACAAAATCAGTTAAAAAAAAAAAAACAGTTACAAGAAAATAAAACCGATAAAACACAGAAGAAACAGTTAAAAATAAAAACAGATAAAACACAAGAATAAAAGTTACAGTGCAGTATAAAAGATTAAACAGTAAAGAAATGAACATCATTTAAAGAAAGGCAACATCAAAAAGAAAAGTCTTCAGCATTGATTTAAAAGAACTGAGTGTAGCAGCGGACCTGCAGGTTTCTGGGAGTTTATTCCAGATATGAGGAGCATAGAAACTGAAAGCTGCTTCCCCCTGTTTCGTTCTGACTCTAGGAACAGAAAGTAGACCTGTCCCAGATGACCTTAGAGGTCTGGGGGGGTCATAGTGTACTAGCAGATCAGAAATGTATTTTGGCCCTAAACCGTTTAGTGATTTATAAACTAGCAAAAGAACTTTGAAATCAATTCTTTGGGGCACAGGAAGCCAGTGTAAAGACTTCAGAACTGGAGTGATGTGATCCAGTCTCTTGGTCTTAGTGAGGACTCGAGCAGCAGCGTTCTGAATCAGGAAGAAAGAATTGTCAATCTTTCCCACTTTTGCCCTCTGTAAATCCTGCGACTTGATTGGCTTCCATAAGGGCTAACTCAAGTTATAGTAGACGGATTGGCTGAAAAAAGCTGTCAATCGAAAACTGGGAAGTCAAACAATCCGTCTGAATAGAAAGATACATTGTAACGTTATCTGGACCGGCGGTAGGAGCCATAACAATCCATAAATGATGGACTTTTCAGCTTTGTTTACAAGGAAACTCAGCCAGAAGATTGTGAGGGGACCAGCTCGTTTTGGATTAAAAGGATTGGATGTACTTATTCTTTGAACTGTTGACGATGTAGGAAAAAAACGTTTATGGCGATCGTTCACCGCTGTGAATAGAGACACGAGGAGAAAGGTAAAGACGCACGTTGACTTTAGACACTATCGGCGCAGAATCCTTCTGTGTTTCTTTACTTTAAAACATGATTATAACCGCTATAAGTCACCTTATGCTTTGTGTGGGCTTAATGGAATCATGAGACTTTAAGCTTTCCAATGATGTGCTGCATGAGCGTGTTCATGAAGATTTAATGCTTGCAATTTATGAGTGAAGAAAACGTTTTCTCCTAAAATGGAAAAAACGTCCCGGCAGCGGGACAGTGCTGGCTGAACAGGATAAACAATCATAGACTTCAATGGCAGCAGCTCGCCATAGCCGTTCATGGGTTCCTGGGTGCTGTAAACATTGCCATGGTAACAGCGAGCTTTACAAATCAGAGACGTCGCTGTAATGCTTAGGATTGTAGGTGATGTGATACTTCTCCATGACATCACAAATAAAATATGTTTTTCTTAAAACAAGGTTGATATTATACAGACTACAGAGGCATAAACCTTAGTTTCACAATCTCACAGCTCATGGTCATGGTCTTCCTTGGATGGTTTAGACATTATGGCTAATAGTCAAAATATTATGGGGAAAATGAATGGAACTGTTACTTCTGGAACCACACTTGAGCTCTATTACCCTTCAACTCATCTGTATCCAGTTTGCTGTGGGGAAAACATATTCAATTTTATATATATATCGTATATATATTATATTCAACACAGACAGGAGCAGATTCTTCACTTGTCAAGTCAGTCTGTGTCTGCCTCTCACGTTGCCAGGCCAAAAAATGCAATATGTGGGCTTTGGAAGGGTTATATTTGGAGTGTTTTTTCCTTTGAGGTTTAGTTACAGAGCTGGCATTGGTAAGTTATTGTTTTATTGTTTGTTTTAGGAAGAGTGTTTTGTCCTTAAGGACCAGGGGGCCTGTCCCCTCAAATCATAAATAGATATCTGCATGGTTCACAGGAAAAATTCCATCATATTCCACTTCAGATCACATATCATCGTCCAATCAAACACAGTGTCTCATCTGTGAGAAAATACAATTGATTCTTGTGACAGACAATCACAGACGTTTACTAGTTATCAAAGTAAATGTGAATTGCTGTGATGCTGTAATTGGCAGAAATCTAACTATGGTACGTGTAGTTGTTCAAGCTGTTAAGACTTTACTATTGACTTCTTAGAATCAGACAGCTCCTCTAAATATATCAGCCCTGAGGCAACAGATGGACAGATTGAAGATGCCGTGGAAGATCAATAGCAGAACTTTTACTTTTTATACAGGTGGTGGCAATCAAATTAAATACAAAGTCCCAAAAAAATTCTGAGATTCACCTCTATATAGTGTTCTGTGTGTGTACATGTCCAACTTTGTGTGTTCCCCAGAGTTCATTTATGGCTCAAAATGTGAGATTATGATGCTATGTTTGAGTGATTGTTCTAAGTGAGAATATGTTTATTAACTGACTCCAAACCTTTGCTGTTTTCCTCTAAATTTACACGCACCTTTCATTTCCTTTCTGTTATATAACATAACCCTGAGGTGCTGTTCCCCACAGCAAACAACCACTAGCAGAGTCTATCAATGGCAGATGAGATTTAAATCAAATGTATTGCAGTGATGAATTCAGTTGAAATGACTATCTGCTGATAAACACTTCTTGAATCTTGATGTCATGCTGTTGCTTGTAAAGATCATCTAAGACAAATGTAAGAAGAAAAGCTTGTAGCTGTCAAATTCAGCATTTACCGACTGTGGGCTTGGATGGTAACCACTATGTAAATGTCGTTGTGGTCAGGGCCAGGGAGAATTGTGACTCAATCCTTTTCTCAGCTCAGCCCAGACGGCCTGAATACTGATCAGTGATTGGCCTTCATGAAACCCCACTTCGTTTCTGTAAAAATATTTGTTTAAAGTTGACCTGGCTTCAACTTTTCCCTGCTGTTTTTTTCCCCCATTGCTTTTTGGCTCCTTTTCTGTCCTCAGGGTGCTCTGAAAGAAATGAATGGCAATGTATTTGATTTGCATAAAGAGCATCACATCTCCATTTCCCAGCCCTGCTGTTATTCATTCTCCAGTGCCCTCACTAGAGAGAAAATAGAAAGCAAAAGGAGAAAACGAGGGATATGTGGAGGAGAAGTAGGGTGGAATTTGTGTTTGTGCTTGCTCCACCCATACCCCTCCCCCTCTTTCTCTCCATATGCTGTTTTGCCGAGTTAGTAATTACTCCACTTATGCAAACCTTCAAGGCTAAATGCTGAAAGACACACACACACACACACACACACACACACACACACACACACACACACACAATCAGAATTTTCTGGACGAGTGTTAAGGCATCATTAACAAGTCTACATCTGTGTGTCATCACTGCAAATGTAAATCTAAACACCTTTTATTCACTCAGACGCTGAAAAACAACACACACACGCACATTACTCTGGGTACTGTTTGCCGAAAAAAAAGTGATGAATGAATCTCAATGAGAGAGAGGCAGGGAGATTTATCGCCCTAGCTGACAGACAAAAAGTCTTAATGTAGCAGAAAAGATTGCTCATGTGTGTGTCAAGATCAATGTCTCATTCCATCTTCCAAAATACTGTATCTCTGGTCTCTATGTGTCTGGTACTATTAATCCTAATGTCAGACTTTGTATTCTTTAACCCCCAAGATACTTTTAAAAAAGGGTTAAATTTGGGTATTCAAAGTAGTTTTAGTTGTGCGAAAGAAAACTCCAATTGGACAGATAGCCTAGCTAGCTGTCTGGATTTACCCTGCAGAGATCTGAGGAGCAGTTAACCATAGTCTCAGAAATCCACCGAAAAAAAAAAAACAACAAAACAAAACCAAAGGAAGCGGAAGGAATCGGACATCTAGTTTAATGAAGGACATCCGGCAGAATTTCCAGAAGCAACGGAGCAATGGTCGTGGATACAGCTTTTGGCGGTTGCAGTAGCTCAGTCTGTAGGGAGTTGGGTTGGGAACTGGAGGGTCACCAGTTCAAGTCCCCATGCGGACCAGAGTATGGAGTGTGGATTGGTGGCTGGAGATATATCACTTCACCTCCTGGTCACTACCCCTGGACCGCTGGTCCAGCTGGCAGCCCACTCACACTGACATCTCTCCATTTGTGCATGAACAGGTCTTGAGCGTGTGTGTATTAAAGATATATGTATGTATTAAATAGAGTAAAAATTTATAATTACAATTAAATTCTAGAGTCACAACCTGCCTATAGGCAGTGGTGGGCTATCAGGGACTTCTCTGCTGGCCCTGTCAAAATCAAAAATATATTTTTTCACAATTAAATTAATGTGTGTCAAAAAAGCAATTCTTTTTTTTGTACGTTACGATTATATTTTCAGAAAGAATATGGTAGCTAGATTTTCCATGTCATCTAAACGCATCACAGCTCCATGGACCAGCACTAGTAGCATTGCTAGCCCTTCATTGAAGCTGCCAATTCCCATTTGAGTATAGTTTTGAGTGACGGGTGTATTAGCCAATCAAATTTTGATGTGTAGTGACAGAACGCCCTAGGGGCCCAGCGTTGTGGCGGCGCTAGCCCCCGCTGATGTCATCAAAGCTTGAACCTTTAGGCGGCTTGTGAGTGAACCAGGAGTGAAGGCGATCGTTTGGAGAGAAGAAAGAAATTATTTCAAGAGGATGGAATGGGCTGACAAAAGCTGGCAAAGGTTTTGTGCGGCACTTCACTGAGGGTAACTACGACCGCTATGACTGGCTAACAGCTAGCACCAAGCGGAACAAGCTATTTTGCTGGCCGTGTTTGCTTTTTAATACCAGTCAGGGAACATGACCACAGGTTTTAACAGCCTCAATAGCTTCACCAAGGCAGCTAGCAAACATCAAGCATCTGAGCAACACCTCACAATGGCGGTACATTTGAAGACCTTTGGTGAGTCCAGGGTGGATTTGCAACTGGATGATCAGTGGAGACGAGAGACAAGCCTGCACAATGAGAGAGTGAAAAAAAACCGGGACATACTGAAGCGCCTCATTGATTGTGTCATCTTTTTGGGAAAGAATTGTCTTTCAGGGGACATGACAAGGGGGAAAGAGTCCCTAAATCGAGGTAATTATTTGGAGCTATTATCTCTGTTATCAGAATATGATGCTGACTTGCGACACCACCTTGCCACGGCCACCGTTTTTACAGGAACATCTGGGAAAATTATCTCGTAAGTGCTGTTGCTGGGGTGCTAAATGATGCCATCAAAAAAGAGATCAACAACACCAAGTTTGTTGCAGTTATGGTGGACGAGACCACAGATTTCAGCAACACCGCACAGCTGTCATTTGTACTTCGCTATGTTACTGACACCGGAGTAAAAGAGAGATTTTTAAAGTTTGAGGATGTCACTGAAAGAAAACAAGCTCAGGATCTAGCAGCTTCAGTACTTGAAGTGTTGGGCAGCTACGATTGCAAAACAAAGTTAGTGGCACAGTGTTATGACGGAGCTGTTGTAATGGCATCGGGACTTAATGGCTTACAGGCGCGCGTAAAAGAAGAAAAGAAAGGATAGAGAAGGCCCTGATTGACTTTGTTACAGAAGGCCCTGACTGAAAGCCCACGGTACGCTACTGCCTATAGGTGACATCCAAACAGCAGCCTCAGCCTGGACACTGAGACCAAAACCCACTGGTGTCTTGATGCTTTTTCTGGTTGGTGAACAGTTCTTAGCCTTCTAATGATTACCTGGACGTGCATTACATGTATAGCAAGGTTAAACCAAGGTTATTATAGTTTTGCAGTTTTCATTTTTCATATTTTTATTTCGTTTTGACTTTTTGTTTTCAAATTCAGTTTGAAAGAGTTTTAACGGTTTGCTTGTTCAGTTTTTTTTTTAAATGCTTAGTTTTGTTTAATTTTTATTAGTTTTAGTCTTTCTTTGTAATATTGGGTTATTTGTCAGGGGATTCAAAAAGGTCAAAATAAGTATTGTATAATAATAACTCAACAAAAACATCATCCAATTTTAGAAATATGTATTCACAATGTATTCAACAATAGCACCAGTACATAAAATGTAGCCTAAATGTGATCATACATTAGTCAACGGTCTACACAAGACGCCGCAGTACGTGCAGAATGTGGAAGTGACGTGTTCCAGGAGAAAACCTAAATAGCCAACAGACTAAAGAAGATATACATCAACAGGTGTTTTGAACTTTGGTTTCAATAAAGTGGCAAACTTTTTGAAGTCAATCGACTCACACAGCTGTGTGGACGTCCTAGTATTAATCCACATATTAACCCAGGCTTCTTCCCGCTTTTGGTGTTCCTTCATATTTATTAACCAGCTATCGTGAAAGCAGCCCTTAGTGTTCTCTGTCCTGGAATTTCTGGGTTCCCAGTCAGAAACTATACATGTCTATGGGAAAAGTCAACTCTGAATGATGTTATTTGCTCTGTGAAAGACATAAGACAAAAAGTAAGGATGTTTAGTTTTGCAAAACATTACAGTTTTAGTTTAGTTTTTTTGTAATGTTTTGTTTTTATTTTTATTTCAGTTAATGACACTGCTTTTTCCCACCTAGTTGTTCATTTTCGTTTAAGATTATTGCCTTGATCTACACACAGATGTCCAGTAATCCAGCCTTTTCTAGTGAGATGGTGTGTGTGTGTGTGTGTGTGTGTGTGTGTGTGTGTGTGTGTGTGTGTGTGTGTGTGTGTGTGCTCAGCCCTGCAGTCCCATGTCGAAGTGTCCTTGGGCAAGACACTGAACCCCGAGATGCCCCCGATGCTGCGCATCGGAGTGTGAATGTGTGTGCATGTTTATCTCATGAGCAGGTGGCACCTTGTACGGCAGCCTCGGCCACAGTGTATGAATGTGTGTGAATGGTGAATGTATCCTGTATGATGTAAAAGCGCTTTGAGTAGTCGTTAAGACTAGAAAAGCGCTATATAAATACAGCACATTTACATTTACATATTCAGCTGATGGACAGAAATGTTCTGTTTGGTGAACTACTCCTAGAAGTTTTAAAAATAGAGCTGACACAGCTGTTATTTTTAGGATTTTTCCTATATCAGTCAGTAAAGAGCTACTTATAGCCTTCAGGAGCTTTGTGAAAATGGCCCCTGGAGTGTGACATAAGTCATTAATTGTCATTTGCCATAAAAAAAAATTTGACATAGTCTCTAAACAGTCTCTTGTGCGATTTGCATCCAAGATCTATCGCGTCAAGGCAGCCATTGGTCATGGCTTCCATTGTCATAACTCATACAGTTTCTAACAACAACTAAACAACAAGTTATTGATAACATGTGCAGGTAGTAGTTAAGCTCAAATAATTATCCATCCTGTATGTAAGGAGACATTGATCTAAAGCGAATTATGAAGTTCATATGTTGAGGATAAAGTCAATAAACATTCAAGGGCAATAAAAACACAGCATCGTGAATATCACGGCCACAGGTTCATCTTTACCAGTCAAATATGAAAGTTATGCGACTTGCACTAAGACATCCTGAGGTGTTTTGGTTCTACCTACTGAACCCACTCACATGGTCATTAAAATAGTTTCTTCCTCCCCTGCAGCTCTGTCACTGAAGATATATTTGTGTAAGTATAAATTGGGTCTGTGAGACGAATGGACTTGATTTGATTTTTTAATATAAACTCAATATCACTTTCACATATAGTTTAAATAACTACTATACGATCTAACAAATTGTAAGTTACTTCAGTTCCAATCAATTTCCCCATGCTCTAAAATAATCACCAGGGAGAAAACAGTCTATTGTTAAATCCTCCTTGGGCTGCAAATCAGAAAATAAGGCACACAACTGTCTATTACAGCCAAGTCCCAATCCCTGCAGGACCATAAGCAATCAGGTCACACACACACACACACACACACACACACACACACACACACACACACATACCTTTCCTTTCCATCAATGGATGGAAAGAAAAATATCCAGATCCAGAAAAAAGATGAGAGTGAAGAGGAGAGGGCAACAGACCCTGAAGAAGTACAGATAAAGTTATGCACATCAATGACGAGACCAATGAAATTGGTGGAGTGATAAGAGATGAAATTGTGTGTTAAGGAAAGCCAGTTCCCTTCATATGTATGGGAGCTTTCATTGTCTCCTCGCAGCGCACTGTAAAATACGATCCAATTCAATAAAATAAAATTCAAATGTATTTTACAGTGCACTGTAAAATACAGAAAACTGGGGCCATCTGAATGGAACTCATGTGTCTTGCAAAGGGGGAGAATAGCACTGTGGGCTCCACGGCAAATGAATAAATGATTTGATAGTAAGAATGCAAGCTCAATTAATTTAACAAAGTTTCTCATTTAAAAAATGAAACATTTCAGAAACAAATAAAAATTCCGACAATTGCCATTGGCGCTGATGCTACAGTATAGATTAAATATTGTCAGATGCAGTGTGACACAGTTTTCTATATTATTATCTAGAAAATACAATACAACATACTTGCAGCAGGCAAAAGTCAAGATTAATGATATCCACACTTAAAAAAAATAATTTTGAAAAACCGGTTTTAAGATGCATTTGTCAGATGTACAATTGAGAATGTTGCTTTTACATCAATGGGGGTAACTATGTTACTTTATCTTAAACTTAAATTACTTTATGTTAAAATTAAATTTTTTGTAAACTCTTTGGCAATGGGCCGTTTTTGTTAAAGTTTTGAACAATAGGCAGCTGGAACAGATATTGTTAACACCACACTGTTATCATGACACACACACACACACACACACACACACACACACACACACACACACACACACACACACACACACACACACACACACACACACACACACACACGTCCACCAAGCTTAATTTTGTACAAATTCCATTAACAGAGGGTATTTTAAAATGAATTCCAACTCCCTCAGTTTAAGTAAAATCCCTGCAAATTAATAAAATATTGCTGCATGGGGAGCATCAAACTTATTGTACAAACAGCAAAATATGTCCTCTTATCGAAGACAAACTAACAGTGTTTTGGAGCGGCTGCAGCCTTCTGTGTCAGCTCTCCACAACAAATCACAGTGAAAAAAAATGGACCCAGGTACTTTAGTGCTCCAATTTCCTGACTATAAAACACAAGTATCTGTCAGGCATATCATTGATTAAACATGATAAAAGCCATTACTGACATTCATTTTATTTTATGTCAGTGTTTTCAGATGTTTTGTCACCAAACAATCAAACAACTTAACACTGGTGATGACAGTACTGAAACATAACATAACTTGAGAACATATTCACATGTCTGTGGGACGAAAATAAAACAAAGGAAATGCTACGGGGACATCAGGACTCTATGGACTGTGATGGACACTGATGAGAAAACATTCCTTACAAGTTTGTTAAATACATGAAACCTTTTTTTGGATCTAAATGAACCTTGTCTTCCTAGCAAGTAATGCCATTCCACCTAGAGGTGTCTTGGAACAGATGCTTACCAGCAAGCTTTTATGTGTCAGTCTTATGAAAATGATGTCCCACTGGGAAAACCATTATCTGAGAATGAGATGATTATCTAACTGTGGTGTCCAGTGGTTGCTCTGTAGGCACTCTGCCTTTAGTCATAGGTATACCACAGCACAACAGTGCAAAATCAGATGGTCTCACTCTCTCTCATTGCTTAATTACCTCCCAGAGGGCCTCTGCTGTGTGCTTGAATTAACAAGTGAAGACACACACTGTAAGATGAGCTGACAGGACATTTGAGAAAGAAGAAGAAGAAGAAGAAAAAAGGAACAGAAAGCCTACGTTATGCTTCTATGATCCTCCTGGAACTGCTCTGTGTGACCATGCTGTAGTTACAGAATGGCAGGACAAATGTTTTGCAGCAAACGTGTGAACCCTCAGGGTATGATCTTAGTACTCCAAAATACACACACACACACACAAACACAGTTCTCTCAGTGTGATGGACTGATGTGTACACAGTAATTTGCCATCTCAGTGGAGCAGTGAGGTTGAGGGAAGAGGTTATTTATCAAAGACAGAGCTATGTCAAGCTTCACTATGACTCTCTGTCTCCACGTATGGGTGTCTATATGTCAATCGCTCTCTCTGTTCTTGTACAACACTTATTCTCCCTCTGCATAACTAACTTACCAGTCTCTCTCTCTCTCTCTCTCTCTCTCTCTCTCTCTCTCTCTCTCTCTCTCTAAGTAACCAAGTTAAATATTATACATTTCCCTTGTTAGTGTTTCCAGGGTTTTGTTCTTTGTACTGAATTTGGTGTACACTCAAAAAAGTTTCTCTTTTCTAAAAAAAAAAAAAAAAAAAAAAAGATAACTTACAGCACAATGTACATCTAATACACAGTCTTTGGAATATAGAGCCATGGAGAAATTTTGTTCTGAAAAGTTGTTTGATTTTGTTACTATTTTTCTTGCTATTTTTTTAAAGGTCAATTGAAGGGTTAGGGTTGGTGTTAAACTCCATCACTGTTGAAAGAAAATTGAACAAAGTGAGACAAACAGAGGATACAGAAAGAACAGGGGGTGACACAAGAAGTCAATTAAAAGTTTGAGAAGCAACAGCAATGGTCAACAGAGTTTAGATGAGGTGGACAGAGAACAATGTGGACTGAAAGAGAGGAACAGCAAGAGGTAAGACAGGGAGGGTAGGAATGAGAGATTTCGAGGCGAACAAAAACTAATAGAGAACAGATCCTGGGAAAAGTAAAAGGCTCATCGACACAGTAAAAGAGGTCAGTAGAAGAGTTAAGACTTGTGGTTTTTGAAGCGTAAAAACTCATTCCACCTCTGGACTCCAAGCAAGGAGAGGGGAGTAAGGAAGGCCTCTCTCCCCAGCCACAGGCTGCCTTTGTGGGGCATGTAGGTGGAGAGTGCCCCTCTCTGCTCAATGACCCACACCAGGAAAAAGAATAGAAATTAAAACACAGGAAAAGAGAGATAGAGGGTGCAGAGATGTTTTAGGTGGGATCATTCCAATTCCATTGAGACAAGCGCAGTATTACACTGCTACACAGATCAGAAATACTAATCATATTACATATGTTTTTAGCCAATGGCAAATTTCAGAGAGCGTAGGCTGTGTTTACTGTATTTAGAGGTAAAACACGGTGCGAGAGGCGTACAGTTTTGTTCCCACAAATAAAAACACGCAAGCACTGTAATGATGTCATTTGTAACAACATGAATTCTTATGAACAGTTCATAATTAGACTATTATAACCCAAAGTGACAGAAAGTAAAAGGTACAGAGCACATACTAATCCACACACAGACATATTGCCATGTAATCAATGTGCTCAATAAAAATGTTTTAGTAAAAGGCAATACAGCAGATAAATCTTGTTAAGTAAGGTCAGGTCTAGACATTTTGAAAAATGAGTTGCCATGGATTGTGTCTGGCTGACTGAAATTACCACTCAGACTTGTCTCGTTCATGAGGCATAATGCACTGCACCAGCAAAACATGACATCACGTTGCTTGTGCTGTCTGCATCAAACACGACAACAAGAAGTTACTTTAGCGTCTTTAAATTTGAAACTAAAGCAACATTCTACAGCTACAATTTGTTTGTCCAAGCAGCAATTACAACCCATATCTGCGTTTATAATGATGGTGTCATATAATTATGACAGGGGCAAAGCAGGAAGTAATGTGACAAGGTGCACTTTGAGTTCCTGCATGGTCACTTCTGCTGACGTTCCAAGTAAATTCAAAACAAAACAGAGCAAGCTCCCCCCTCCCCTCCTGTTTCCCTAACAGTAACAACTAACGACTAACTGTCACTAACCCCCACCCCCTCCCCCAACCATCTTGTCGGTGATTGGGTGGTACGGGTTTGTTGTATTTTGGTGCCTATCCTGTGCCCCTAGTGTTTGTTTGACGTTTACGACCCCTGTGCTGTCTCCCGATACTGGGCTTTTTCACAGTGTATTCAAGGGGTCGGCAGCTAGCTTTTTCACAGTGTATTTAGGGGGCCGGCAGCTAGCTTTTTCAGAGTGTATTCAGGGGGCCGGCAGCTAGCTTTTTCACAGTGTACTCAGGGGGCCGGCAGCTAGCTTTTTCTCAGTGTATTCAGGGGGCCGGCAGCTAGCTATTTCACAGCGTATTCAGGGGGCCGGCAGCTAGCGACCAAAATTAAATCGCTCTGAAACCATGCAGGAACTTATAGTGCACCTTTAAGGTGACAGGTTGGGCGGGTGGTAGATGGCTCAAAAATACACAGGACTTAGACCCAAGAGACGAGGCCGAGGTTTGTGTCCCATTTAAAAGTAAAGTGAGCTGTAACTTTTTACTTTACGGAAAAAACAAAACGTCACGTTCTGCGTCATGTGCGCAACTGGAAGTGAACTAATGTAACAGATGCACGCTCGATATGGTTGCCTATATTCCTCTTTTAATTGTAAAATATACTGGCAGACTAATTATACTATTTCAAACTAATATCCTTTTACCAAGCAGACTGGACTTGTGTAAGTCTCTCATTGATGGTCCTCCTCAGCCTATTCAGAAATGTCCACCCAGACAAAAAAAGAAGGGAGTATATCATCTTATTCTGGGTAAACTGCACTAGGTCACTTTATATTTTAGAGCTCTTAAAGCTCCATTGTATAACTTTTTTAGTTGATTCTTAGCAAACACCTTTTTGTTCTTTCACAAATATATGCTCATGTCTCCTATGTACTCTGCTATGTTGCGCCTCTATCATTAAACTACATTTGCCAAAGATAGACAAAGACATACATCAGCATTTCGTGCTTTTACACTCAGTTGCAGCGTGACAAATGCCAGGGAGGGAGGGGGAGAGGATTGGAAAGCCGGTTGCAGCAAGAGAATCACATCTATTCTCTTGGACATGTAACAGAGTCGCCAAGGAAGTTAAAAAAATAATTAAAATGGCAAAGCAACACGACCAAGGTAAATATTGGAGTGGCTTTTCTAAGATGGAAAGAGCTCATAAAGAACAAGAATTTTAAAAGGGACGCCAAAGTTGATTGCTTTCTTCTCTAAAGGCAAACCTGCCTATTTGTGTATATTCAAAGTTTTAAAGTTGCTTGGCTAACTATAGCCTGGTTATACATAACGCTAGAATGACATCTAGGATACTTTTCCTCATGTCAATGATGAAAAAGGATTGTCTACCTTGTAACATAAACGTAATCATATGTGTTGTGATTTCCCTGGCAGACAACTCACGTCATGCAGTTGTAACACAGACTAGCTGCTGCGTGTAACCATGGAGATTAGAGATCATTTTAGTTTCATTGACATTGTTCATACTGCTCAGAGAAATATATTAAAAACACATACCTCCGTTGCTTCTCTCCTAGGCTGTAAACATCGCCTCATACTATTAATCTTGTACAATATACAGAATAATAATAGCACTGATACGTTACTAACATTAGCTTGCATATGTCTGGGAAGCTGATAGCTACCAAAATAACGTAAAACTAATGAACTCTCATGGAAGCTAATTTCGCCTCCACCATAGGAGTTAAAACGCGCTTGGAATGGGAGGGGCTACAAAGTAATAAGAAAGTAATATACAATTTCACTGCAAGATGGGAGAAATTCTTAAACAATGTAGCTTTAACGAATTAGGGCTGGCCTTCAATGCTGATTCTCTTGTGATGCGTTCATGAACTATGCTTTAAAGTCTGGAACACTCTCTCTGAAGATATAAAAAAAGTGAAAAAAGCCCATACTGTGGATACTTAATCTTTACTTTTATTATTTGACCCTGTCTTTTGATTGCATTTTTGAAAATTGACTGTATTTAAGTAGAGCTTTTGTAGTCTTAACAACTCCTCAAAGCACTTTAACATAACCATTCACCATTCACACACATTCATACATTGGGGCCGAGGCTGCCGTACATGGTGCCACCTGCTCATCAGATATACATTCACGGGAGCAATTTAGGGTTCCTTGTCTTGCCCAAGGACACTCCGGCATGGGATTGCAGGCCCCTGGATCAAACCACCAACCTTCCGCTCTATCAGCTGTGCCACACAGTGTGCTCTTGTATTGTTTGTGTCATCTTCCTGCCAGTCTTTTTAACTCAGTGCACTTTGACCACCTTGAGCAACATTTTATGAGAGGTACCTTACAACCGTGTCGTATTAGTATTAATACAAACAGCACATTGGAAGTACAATATGGCCTTGAAAAGGGGGCAAGAAAACAAGGGATTGGACTGGTGGGGGAACTCCCTGAGAGCTGTGAGACTCTCCAATACCTTCACTGTCAACAGGATGAATTGCAAAACCTGAATTAATGAAGCCAAAGTACCATGTGTGTGTCTAGCACAAGGAGACAGCTCTGATCCTCAACTAAGAAAATGAATCGGGATTCGGTTCATCTGCAGACGAGCTATATGTTAGCTATATGCTGATGTTTCTCTCCAGACGAGGCTAGAAATATTACACTGTGTATGAGAGTGGTAATGAATAGACGTTTGATTGCTGAGGTTTACATGAAACTGGTGTTGGTTTACATTAAAATAAACAAATGACTAAAGCCATAATTCTGCTATTTAGCAAACAGAAACAAATCCCATTCCAGTCAGTTATTGGGCCATCTGCTTAAAAGGGATATACTCCATATTCAGAACATTAAAATCCATATTTTTATATGCAAAGATAAAGTGGAGTAAATAGGCGGCCTCACATACAAATGTGTGCTAGTTCGTGTGTGTGTGTGTGTGCGCGCTTTCTCCCCAATTCTCCCCAGTAACTTCTGTGCTGTAAAATTGGTTTTCATGGCCACTGCATCTGACAATACAACATCACTTTTAAAGGAAAAAAGAGACATGGAGAGAAAGAGAGAGGAGAAAAGAAGACAAGTGAAGACCCGGAGAAAGAAACAAAAAGTGACACACGTGAAGGTATTAAGGCAAAGTGAAAAGAGAAGGAAGAGAGGAAGAGAAAGCATGAAATGAAAACATAATGGGATGCAGCAAAGAAGGTGAGGAGAGAATGTGAGAGGAAAGGGTATTCCGTCACAGTCTTTCTACAACAGGTCGGCCAAGACTGACGGTTAGTACTCAGAGACCACTTTAATGCCAGCGTTAGCATCCCAGTAATCCTCTTAGACACAAGCAGCCCTGGGAAGGGCTCTCACTGCATGGAATTTAAGCTACAGTAGTCTACATTATATAAAACGAAAGAAAGTGGGGCCACTTTGTATAACATGTGTTTCTGGTGCTATTACAGAGATTGCTAACATCTTTTCCACACAGCAATCAGTGATTTGGAACTTTGGACACGTTGAAGTAAAATACGGATGTTTTGGTATTTGGGGTTTTCTTTTCACACTACATACTACGTACTTCATACTACTCTCTACCATTGTCTGAGTGAGAATGGGTTGGTAATTTTTAAGTTTCTATTTTATGAACCATGACCTCCTCGCAAGAACCCTCCAAATTCGGAATTATGACATGAAAGGAAAGTGACAACCATAAAGCACAACCATATATTTTTTTAAATAATAATTATTATTTAAATAAATTAAAGTAGACCTCAAATACACTACTGCTGTATTGACCCAATTATCTGACTAAAATGCTATATTTTAATCTGGGCTGATATTTGTATATTTTAGTAGCAAATCGCACCATGATTACCATGCGTCTAGTTCAGAATGAATGAGTCCTGTTGAGTATGTGGGGTGCCAGAAACATAACAAACAAGTTGGTGTCAATTTTGTACATCTGAGTCAAATGTCTCTGTTGTTTGTAGCCTTTTCTCCTCTCTGTGACTCATCATAGAGAGGAGAAAAATGGCTCAGAGGTCACCTTTCTGGGCAATTACACTTTGTCCTGTTAGGAATGAAATGTAATACTCTATCCTTGCAAAGCAAAGTGTGAGGTAATTCTTCCGAAGAAAGCTGGAACAATAACAGCTGGACCTCTGCACTACACCATGTCTTCCTAGAAGCAGATCAATGCACTGGCTTTATGGGTGATAGAGTTCTCAACACAATCCAAAAACACCTACCTCTCTGGAACTTGTTAATCACATTCAACATTTTCATCCAAAAACATATCTGCTAAAAGTGGTTCCTTCAATGTTTTATTTATTAATTTATTTGTAGATCAATATTGATATGTAATTAAACATGAGGCTCAAATAAAGCAGGGTTATCTCTTGCCATAGCTCAATGCCAAAGGGGAAAGTTGCCAATTTTCAACCCTTCTGTTTTACCGGCGGATAAACGCCGACCTCTAGGTAATAGAGACATTCATCTGTATGTACGGGAGAACAGAACATTTGCAGACTTCCCCTTAAGTTACCAGCTAAGGCTAGCAGTAGCTAGTTACATTTTTCAAAAAACAAATCTAGTTGTCCATCCATCCATCCATCTTCGGCCGCTTATCCGGTATCGGGTCGCAGGGGCAGCAGCTCCAGTAGGGGACCCCAAACTTCCCTTTCCCGAGCCACATCAACCAGCTCCAACTGGGGGATTGCGAGGCGTTCCCAGGCCAGGTTGGAGATATAATCTCTTCACCTAGTCCTGGGTCTTCCCCGAGGCCTCCTCCCAGCTGGACGTGCCTGGAACACCTTCCTAGGGAGGCATCCTTACCAGATGCCTGAACCACCTCAACTGGCTCCTTACACGCGTAGGAGCAGCGGCTCTACTCCGAGCTCCTCTCGGATGACTGAGCTTCTCACCCTATCTCTAAGGGAGATGCCAGCCACCCTCCTGAGGAAACCCATTTTGGCCGCTTGTACCCTGGATCTTGTTCTTTCGGTCATGACCCAGCCTTCATGACCATAGGTAAGGGTAGGAATGAAAATTGCCCGGTAGATCGAGAGCTTTGCCTTCTGGCTCAGCTCCCTTTTCGTCCCAATGGTGCATTAAACGGAATGTAATACCGCACCGGCTGCTCCGATTCTCAGACCAATCTCATGGTCCCCTCACTCGCGAACAAGACCCCAAGGTATTTAAACTCCTTCACTTGGGGAACCGACCCAGTGAGTGCTGCAGGTCACAGACTGATGATGTCATCAGGACCACATCATCTGCAAAAAGCAGCAATGACATCCTGAGCCTACCGGACTGCAACCCCTCCCCGCACTACTACGCCTCGAAATCCTGTCCATAAATATTATAAACAGGATTGGTGACAAAGCGCAGCCCTGGCAGAGGCCAACCCTCACCTGGAACGAGTCCGACTTACTGCCGAGAACCCGGACACAGCTCTCGCTTTGGTCATACAGAGATTGGATGGCCCTAAGAAGGGACCCCCTCACCCCATACTCCCGCAGCACGTTCCACAGTTTCTCCCGGGAGACCCGGTCATACGCCTTCTCCAGATCCGCAAAACACATTTAGACTAGTTGGGCATACTCCCAGGCTCCCTCCAAGATCCTTGCGAGAGTGAAGATCTGATCCGTTGTTCCACGACCAGGACGGAATCCGCATTGTTCCACTTCAATCCGAGGTTCGACTATCAGCCGAACCCTCCTTTTCAGCACCTTGGAGTAGACTTTTGAGAAGTGTGCTACCCCTGTAATTGGCACACACCCTCTGGTCCCCCTTTTTGAAGAGGGGAACCACCACCCCAGTCTGCCACTCCTAAGGCACTGTCCCAAACTTCCACGCAATGTTAAAGAGGCGTGTCAACCAAGACAGCCCCTCCACACCCAGAGCTTTCAGCATTTCTGGATGGATCTCATCAATCCTTGGGGCTTTGCCGCTGTTGAGTTGTTTGACTACCTCAGCGACCTCTACCAGGGAAATTGACGACAATCCCCCATCATCCTCCAGCTCTGCCTCCACCACAGAGAACGTGTCAGCTGGATTTAGGAGTTGTTGTGTCTCTTGTTGTGTCTGGTAGGCATACCACTACTAATAAAGCTCATTTGGGTGGGAATGGAGAAGCACAGAGAAGGAAGGGACTTAGCTGAAGATAGGGAAAGTGTTAGTGATGGTTATATCACTGGTTACTTTAAAAACAAAAAGATTAATAAAAGGAGGAAGCAGAGAGATAAAGGATCAATATATGTCTGTTTCCTCTCCTTGATTTGGACAGAATACAGGAGAAACTTCCTCTCCTTTTACCCTTCCATTGTTGTCACTTTTCTTTTTCTCCCTCCATATTCCTCTCCCATCGCCTCCCTCCTACTCCAGCCATCCTCTTCATCTGACCTCCTCTTTCCTTTCCTCTCTTCCACTCGGTTATTTAGTGTAGGCAGCTGCAGCCTTTTCAGAGCCTCTCATCAGTCCTCCACATTTCTCGCTCCTTATTGTAGCACCAGTCTATTGACCCCTCATCCACCCTCCCTTACCTCCCTCTCTCTCTCGCCCTCATTCTCTCATTCATTTTCTCCTGCCAAGTCAGCTCTCGGTGCCCTGTCGCTCTCTCTCTCTCTCTCTCTCTCTCTCTCTCTCTCTCTCTCTCTCTCTCTCTCTCTCTCTCTCTCTTACTCTAGCTCTGGCCAAGTCGTTAATATGGAAGACAGTGCTCCTCAAAGCCACAGGGTCTTCCTTTGCTTTTTCTACTTAACTCTTTCATCTGTTTTCTATCCTTTTTTGTCCAAACAGCCACCAGGACTTCTTTAAAAGTATGTCCTACTCTTTGTTTCCATATTTCCATCACATTCACTTGATTTGCTCTCCCAACCACTCTCAAAATCAAATTTGCTATATTGTGTTGGGTATTAGATGAAACATACTGCCAGTGTACTGACATACCATTGAATCTCAATAACAACCACACTAAGAGTCCATTGAAAATTGCTGAATGGAGAACACATACTGACCATTTTGCTATCATTAGAGTTTTAACATGAGCACAAGGGCTAAAACAGAAGCTTGTCTGGAGGATGATGCTCAGAGAGAGGACGTGGGACCCATTCAATTCAAAATGGTTTTACCTAAGTTGTGTCTTCAAACAGGTTAAAACAACCTAGTCTATATCTATATTACATCTGGGATTGCTTTGGTGCTCCCAGACGTTCCGTCGTATGTCCTTTTTTACCTTACGCCTACTTTGTGTTGTAATTCTAACCTCTGGTGGATTTCTGAGGACTATGGTTAACTGCTCCTCACATGACAATTGTGATTGGGGTCATTTTGGAGGACAATAAAGAATATTGTCATTTAGGTTTGGTGGCCTGTTGGCAAATCACCAAAAGAAAAAGAAGACTGCATATAAAACCGTCACATTCAATCTGTGACTTTTGTCATGTCTACACTCAGTTCTGCTTTCAATAACTGAGTCTGGGATTTTCCTTTCAAAAGCAACCTAGCAAGGAGCTTTCACTGGGTTGACTAGTAGTAATTTATAGAACAAGAAATATTCAGGTGTGTAGTGGCAGGTTTGACCTATTATATTTCATAGCAGTGAGACCTTTTCCAGACAGATGACAGCAGGCCTTCCATACTGACCCTGGGAACAGTGAGTTGTTGGTCAATAACTCCTGAGTTGCAGGCTAACTGACAAGGAGACCAAATGCATTTAAAAGCTAAAAAATAACATAAGTATACACTGGCCATGCTTCCATTTATTCTGGCTCCAATATGACATTTTTAACTGACACATGCAATGGTAAGATGGTTAAGGCTAACGCCTGCTTCATACTCTGCCAATGTGTACCAAGTGTATACTATACATGTGTATGTAAGCTCTCTGCTCATTCAGCAGATGTGAGTAAATTGGCGTCCTTGGGCCCAGTCTGTGGTTTTAACCCACTAATCCTCACAGCGGAAGCAAAGCCAACGTTGCCCTGGAATGAAGTATTTATACGTATAAAAGCGCTTTGAAACGATAAAGAAGTAACATCTGGAAAATACATCATGAACGTAAGAGGGACATTAATAAGAGGGTTATTATCTCCATTTATATTTGATTGGTTGGCAGTATTATTTATTCAGCACCCTACCTTAAAACATGCTGTGGCAGATGTTGGCATCAGGTTACAAATTCTAGACATATTTTATCAAGGACACCAAAAACTTCCCCTTGATTGCCCTTTTTTTTTGCAGCAGCATTCTTTTACAAAAACACATTTTCCAGAGTTTCTTCAAGTTTCACCAAGTCAAATTTAAGACAAGAACGTTTTAAGACCATTATGAATCAAATTAGGACCTTGATCACAACATCAACTGAGCTGAGGAGTCTCACTAAACTTGCACTTCCCCATAACGGAAACCCAAAAAAGACTGGTGCCAATAACACAAAAGCTGATTTGCTGCAATATAAGTTGCATGTTAGTCTCATTTGTAGTTGTAAATAGAGCCCGACTGAGAAAGGATTTTTAAGGTTGATACAAATATTTGGTGATTTCAAAATCCGATATTCCGATATATTTTTTAAAATAAAATATCCAGAAATGCGTATCAAAACATAAACACATTTCCCTAACATTAGTTATTTGTTGTTATTTATGAGTCCTCACTAAAATAATATAACAATGCAGTTTTATTGTCACAACAGAACAGAGGAACGTCAAAATATATTAAAGTTCTGATAAATAAAATGAATCAAAATACAAACTTAAGATATGAAACTTAAAGTCCTTTGAACAAAAAGACAATAACAAAAAATCAAGAGTTTCAAAGAGGGAGCCAACTGGCAGACAAACGGCAACACTCATAACATGGTTGAATGGTGTTAAGTCCGTTAATTTATATATATTTTTAATATTCAGTTATTGGCCATTATAAATGCTGATACCGATAGTTTGGAAAATGCCTAATTTGGCCGATAATATTGGCCAAATTATTACGTTTTGGTCGTAATACAGCGACCTTTGAACGTACACATGTTCCATCTAAACAAGTTCCTTCCTGAGGATATTTTGCAGCACCAATAAACCAGAGCACATTCTTCTCCCATCCCAGAATGCTGTGTGGACTTGCCAGACCCTCCTTTGCAGCGCTGTGGAAGAAGTTCTGGCAATGCCAGACTAATAATAATGTGACCTAGCAAAATACTCAGACACATTGAAAACAACCCAACATTCGCAATTAATCCTTGCAAATCTCTGAAAGCTAAGCTGAAAAACAATAATAGCTTTTGCACCAAGGATTAGGACCAATCAAAACCAAATCAAGACCTTTGAGTCAAACATTAAATACAAACTGGCTTGAACTCTGACAGAGGGTTGTAGTATAAAAATATTAACTATAAAATAGTCTTCCATCTGCATCTCATTTCAAAGTCAGGACAGTGCACTGGCTGTCACACACACATGCACGCACACACGCACACACACACAAGCACGCACGCACACACACCCCTCCACTCTATCTCTTTGCCTGCGTCTCTCTGTCTCCTTGTATGGAGTCTGCTACAACATTTTGATTTACTTAAGTGACTCCATTCTGCAATCAGTCTCAGACATGAGCTGTGTGTTTGTGCCTTTTTCCATTTGTGTGTATTTGGCTTTAATACCGGCCACCAGCCACTAGCCTGAGGTTCATTAGCCTGATCAATGATTGACTCTCTCTTCTCTTACAATTTTCTTTCAAATAACTTTTCTGCCATTTGACCTCTCTCTCTGCCTCTATCCTCCATCGAAATCTCATTGATTCTTTCTCATGTCAAGATGGATCCTTTCTTTCTTTCTTTCTTTCTTCTTTCTTTCTTTCTTTCTTTCTTTCTTTCTTTCTTTCTTTCTTTCTTTCTTTCTTTCTTTCTTTCTTTCTTTCTTTCTTTCTTTCACTCTTCCTACTCTCCATCCCTTCCTCCCATCACCATCATTGATTAGGTCTGGTGTTGAGGAGAAATATGTTTTTTTCTCTCTTCTTCTACTCTCTCTCTCTCTCTTTCTCTTTCTCTGTCTCTCTCTCGCCATCCTCTCTCTTATGCAGTGGTTCATTGATTAGTTCTGGTGTTGAAGAGAATTGCCTACTGGGTCCCAAAGTAAAAAGCACTAAGTGTTATTCGTGTTTGTCTCTCCGCCTCGGTCTGACCTCCCTTTTGCTTTCAGTATAGACTTCGTCAATAAGCCTTGGCGTCATCCCCCCTGTTTGCAAAGAAACTTGTCTGTTTTCTGTTGTTTTTCCGCTTGGAGCTGATAGCCTTGGCGTCTCTGAGGCATCTAAAGGCTGGACAGTGGAGGGGTTTTGGCGTCTTTTCACTCAGGGAGAGTTGAGGTGTGGCGAGCTATTACACCGTCTTTGTTCACATGTCTACAAACAAATGTCACTGCTGGATTAAAACAGTTTACGGCGCTAATACTGGCTTTTAATTGGAGAAGAGATTGGGTGCAGTTTCTCTCATTACTTAAAGTAGGGGTCTTCAATGTGCCAAGGACCCCTTAGCTAACTGAGAGACAGTGCAAGGACCCCCTTACTGTATATAATAAAATGGAGTTGCATATGAAACAGGACCTACAATAATGTGTAGGGTGGCCTAAAGTATACATACATTTTTTAAGGTGGATAAAATAGCATTTAAATATATCTTTTTCTGGCATATTCATATATTTAAACATCATGTTTTAATCTTAAAATGTGGCACAGTAAATCCTTAAGCTAAACTGTATCTGTGGATGACTACCTAATGTCAAACTTAGCTGTAGGCCAGTAAGGCCATCATCAATGTTGTGTCCATTAAAACAAATACATCTTTATTACTAATATGTTGGATTCATGTATGTAATGTAAATCTTCAGACATTGACCCCGCCCTGCAGCTACCCCCTGTTGAAGATCTCTGAGTTAAAGTATATCTTCTAGAATGAATTAATATCACCTTGCTAGTTAACACTGACCTCAACTGAATCTAATGATACATGTTGATCAGATCAGAAACGGTCTTAATGAATTAATATCCTGTCTTTGTCTCATTATTTATTAGTCCCAAAATCAAGTTTTCATGATCCTCAAAACAACACCCGTAAGGTCAAGGTCATGTTGCCACAGGACTTCTATTCTTATTTACTGTGACTTATTATCATTACCATTTCCTTAACATATGTAAGCATAAGTCATCTGATCTCAGACTATCTGATATGTGTTTACCCAGATGTTGTATATTATAATTGAAAGAGACTGGAGGGTACACTTATGTAATGTGGAGAAGGCTTACAAACAATAACTGGCAATCAAATCAAAATTGTCCATTAAAAGACAGACAAAGACAGGATATTAATTCATTAAGACCGTTTCTGATCTGATCAACATGTATCATGTATCAGACTGACATGGATTAAAATAATGGGTTGGAAACCAATTCAGAGTGAAAACGGTGAGGGCTATGAGCTCTAGTGATCAACAATGCTTTCACAGGTTTGTTTATGATCCATCTTGGGATTTTCTTGTCAAAGTGAATACAGTTGTGTCCCTCAGACTAACAGCAGTGCTGTTGAAAACAAGGAGAATGCAAGAGGAGGCCTTGAGGCCTGAGACAGCACTGTGAATAAAATACAGAAATGCAGTTTCTGTATCCCACCTTGTGTTACACTCTGAGGGCGGGGGGGGGGCTCACTGTTCAGCCTGCATTGTAAACATTGTGTGTTGTGTGTGTGAATGACAGAGAGGGAGATAAACATCCCAGCTCAGACTCAGACTCCCACTGCATGGAGACACCAATAGATAGATACAGCGCTGTCATATTTGCTCTTAAAGTTTAAGTTCTGCTTAGCTCAAACAGCAGCACACATCTGCATACCTTTCATTTACACTCTTAAATGGGTGTGTCAGTTTCAACACTAGCTTTGATATGCAAGCACCCATATGTACAGTATGTGACTATTACACTAGATTGGTCTAATTAATTCTTATTCATAAAGTGCAGGGGATATCCATATTTAAAGGGAATTAATGTACTTTTCTGAGGATTTTTCCATGTTTTATGCTTTAATTACAAAAACAAGGGCTCACCCAATAAGTTGCAATACACAAAAGCACCCCTCAGGCTATGTTTACTTGTGTTTTCATTTGCTTGGGCCGCAAAGCAAAACGTGATTAGATGGTTGTGCCACAACCTCTCTATATAAATATAAAATAAGAAGCTCAAACCTATTGTAAGACTGCGTAAAGTTACGTAAAAAAAGAGCTAGCCATCAGCAGCAGGAAGACAGTATGTGCATTACATTTTAAACAGTTGTAGTTTTTACTGCAGCACATAATTTTTACTCAGCGTTAGGTGACTTCCATTCATTCAAATTTTAAAAGAAAAAAGAAAAGCCTAGATTCTGTCCCTCCTCTCTCCCTGCTCAGCGTCATCCTCCTGTAAATAAGAAGTTTAAAAGAAATGGGTCTCTGCATTTATGTGTACGTCATTTATACAAGCTAAAGGCCTCTCGTATAATTTGCTTCAGTGTTTGACTTCCTGCAAAATCACTGGTACAAAGAAACAAGAAGCAGAGGAAAGGACACAGTGATATGAGTGGATAAGGGAAGAAAAGCAAGTCTAAAAGTGCAGGAAGTGGTGAGAGTGATATTTTAGATGTTTGGCTGAACATTGGTTGGTTAGGTTAGGCTGGGACTGCTTTGGGAAAAGAGGACCACACACAAATCCACAAACAGCCATGCATGCACAACCTTTTAGCCATTTCAAGACCCTATTTTAGAGCTGTTTCTGATTATGTTTCGATGGCAATGTATATATGAGGAGACGTCTGTCTGTCTCTCTATTTCCATCACTCCATGCAGCTGTCTTTCTTGTTCTCACTCTCCTTCCTTTGAAATCTCCTCCCTCTGTATTCTCTCTTTCATGCCCCCTCTCCTAATGAAGTCTGACTCTAATTGTGGTTGTCTAAGTTCCTTTCTTCAAGCCATCACAGTCTGTTTCCTATCAAACTCCTGACTTTAAGAAGACTCATCCAGGGTCATTGGCCAGCCAACATGACTCTGCATCTGGTGCTTGTCAACCACCACAGGCACACAGGTCTCAGATCAGCACTCTGATTTGAACTAAACTCGGCCCCTGTGGTCCCACTGGTTCCAACAGCCAGACTAGGGTTTCATCCTCAACTTTTGCAGCCTAATATTTGCCATGTGGAAAGATACCAGGAGCAGGCCTGATTAAATAAGCTCTTATGGTTGGACTGCGATCAAAAATGGCAGCTGTCTAACCTTGGTGCATTAACTCTGTCAACAATAAAAAAATATATGGTCTGCACACTGCACTCATTTAGAATCGTATATTTAGAGAGTTACTGAGCAAAACAAAGTAGCTTTATTTAACCTGAACTTTGAAGAACTCCCCTAATCACCCCATTTCTATTGGACTTCTACTAGTCCAACACAGTGGAGACTTTCCACAATGTCCCAGCACTTTGTTCTTTAGTGACCCATACTGGATTCATTATGATCCAACATCATACTATCAAAACAGTTGTCTGTCCAAATCAACTGATCTACAATTAGACTAGTTTATATCCACAACGTTCCACTTCCGGGATTGCTCCGTTGCCGCAGGAAATTCCTGTCCTGTTTTCTCTTTCTTTGTGTTGGCGTTCTAACCTCCGGTGGATTTCTGAGGACTATGATTACTAGGGTGAATCTAGACAACTAGCTAGACTGTCCTATCTGTTTCTGTCGCACAACTAAAACGACTTTAGTACACATGTTACACAAAAACAAGTTCCCTCCTGAGACTATTTTAAAGAGGCACCATGGCTCTGTAAAATAGTCTGGAGAAACTCCAACTAGGCCAACTGGAACACTTTCAAAACAATGCGTTTATCACATAAAGACCCACTAAAAGCAAAGTTTTGCTAAATATTTATCAATTAAGTTAATAAAAATGTTCACACAAAAACTCAGTGTTTAGTTAGGTAAAAATACTTGGCCTCTGTAGTTCAGGAAAGCCAAGTTAATTTTATTCAAGATGTCAATGATGAAATCATTCCCCTCTGCTGAGTCTGTGTGGGTAGTCATAGCCTTAGTACATTCAAAAGAACAAAAAGCTATATAAAAACGGCAGGTAGACTTGGAGAACAAGACTTGGTTGTAGGCTCCTCCTACAGCCAAAATGTGCTACTTTCTAAACAGCTGTTTCTAAACAGGCCTCGCATAAGTTTTTCCAGACCCACATTTTGAACATACTGAAACTCAAATTGTCACAGTTATATTTTTATCTTTCTTAATTCACATATTGCTGACCTTCTCTTGTACTCCCAAACTTAATTGGTCTCTTTTGTGTCAAAATGTCTCAGTTGCCGTCCAAGAATAGATCAAATGTTAGGGTTTAGTGTGATAAGACACAGACACAGACATGAAGGGAAAGAAAGGTTGGAAAGAGATGGAGAAAGTGGTGTGATTCCCACCAAGACTGGCTGATCGCATGAGGACAACCATTGGCAACACACTGGAATTAATCAGAAGTTCAAACCTCAAATCTGCGCTGCTTTCCAAGTGTCAAGAGTGATCTCAACATTTATCATGAGCAAGCAACATGAAAAAAAGCCACAGCTCATATATGATGGAGTCAGCAATAGACAACAACCAGAAAGGACGTGAGGTAGTCCTGGTATTACAAACGGACCCGGGACTAACTGAAGTGGAACCAAGGTGCCTCTGCAAAATAGTCTTGGGTAGGAAGTGGTTTTGGTGGAACATGTGTACGTTCAAAAGTTGTTTAAGAGTTTAAATGTACAGCACAAAGAAAGCGGAAGGTAACGGACATCCGGCCGAAAAAATTCAAGTGCAGCAGAATTTCAGTTGGCAATGGAGCAATCCCGGAAGTGGAACGTCTTGGACATAGACTACCCAATACCTGATAGACTATTATTAGTTCAGAAGAATAATGGAAAAATAAGAGCATGTTAACACACATGCAGCCAAGCATCTCCTGCAGCAAGACCAAATACACACGGATAATAATATCCAGTCTTTTACAATGAACTAGGATTTGACTAATTTCTGCAGACAAAACCCTCTTTTTTCTTTTTTTGGATAAAGGAAAGATTACAAATGTTCATCATTCATGTTAGTAAAATGTCAAATGTCAATAAAAATATTATTCAGTATAAATGTCACAAAGCAGATACTTTTTTGTAAACTAATGGGATGTATTAACCCAATAAATCAGTCAAATTCCAGTTCAGATTACCAAAACAAATGAAGTAGTGTCTAAAAAGGTTGCTAATGAAACAAAGCAAAGTCCCTTTACCATGTGATACAGGTAAGTACAATCTGGCTGCATACTCCTCTTCTCCTTCCTCCTCCTCCTCCTCCTGCTCTTCTTCCTCTTCCTCTGAGTCTGGCTCAGCCACGTCGCCTAACAACTGGTTGCCATGTGGATTGGCTGATTGTGGATGTGATTGGTCAATGACAGATGATGGACAGGAGGGGGAGGGCATTGGAGAACCTATAAAAGAACACAACCAACAAAAAAAGGAATGATGAATGTGAATAATGGATAATGGAAAAAGCAACAACAACAGCAACCAAAAATCTTGAAAAATGACATGAGTGAGCAATGAAGCATGGTGATGGTGTGATGATGCTGTGGTACGAGACTGATGGCGGTGTAGAAACTGAAGGAGAATTCCTGGGTTGGCAGCAAATGGCGTCACAAAGAGAGCACCAACACTCCAAGCTGCTTCCATAAACCTGCACAAACACTATTTATTCGAGACTCTGTGCCTGGGGGAAGTCCTACAGTCTTTAACCTATTCATCGTTCTCGTCCCTCATAAATCCGTTGGGTACTGGTTGGGTTTTTTCCGATGCTAAAACGATACTTTTAAAACACGATGTGTGATACTAGAAAAAATAGCACAAAACCACAGTTAGGAATGGCTTGTTTATTGCTAAGGCCAAAAAGTCAAAAATAAAATAATTATTTATTTTAATAAATGTATTAACAATAACTTATTTTACCATTGAATTGAAGAAGAGCCACTAGATGGCAGAAGAGTACTTTACAACAACACTGAATACACCATAAACTTACGAGGTGCAAGTGAACGCACCACTAAGGCCTGTCGGTGTTGTTTCTCTGACAACTCTGACTCCGACATTGGCCATGGTGTTGCTATTCTACTTTGTGTCTTTAGCTGCAGGTTGTTGTACGTCTCAGGGTTTGAATCCTTTCCAGTGAAATACAACCACACGTTAGACCGTTTAGCTTTTAGCATTTTAACAGTGTTTAAGCCAGTTACAAACTAACAGTGAGTAACATTACCTGCCCAGTGTAATGTTAACTAGCATCAAGAGCACACTATTTCTGTTGCCTGCATTGTCATTCATTTGTTAGATCCAGTAGATTCACACACACACACACACACACACACACACACACACACACACACACACACACACACACACACACACGGACATATTGGCACTGGGTTTCGGTACCCAACCCTACTCATTATCCCTTGCATTTAAAGGGCAGAGAGAACTGGCTTCAGGTTTTTTGAGGTAAGGTGTCAGTGTGTGCATCAGGCAGTGTTGGCTATATGTTGTGCCTGTGTGAGACCAGACTCACAAGCAGAGTGCACAAAATCAATTGTGTATCGATGTGGTAACCTTGGCATTTAGTGTCTTCTGAATGTTAAAAGGCCCCGCTCTCTGTTTGCATATTTGTGTTTGGGAGTTTCTGTGTGTGTGTTTAGTCCAGACAGATAACTCTGTAAAGCCTTGCATTCCCTACGTGCTAGCCCAAAAGAATGTAATTAGTTGTTGAAAAGAACAATCACATTTCATTAACAGCACTTTCTTAACAGATAAAAATGTCTTTCTAAATATCTTGATCTCTCACATTTGAAAGCAAGGAGGGATGAACTGAAATACAAAATCAATGTTGGATTATTTGCAGGAGAATAATTGCAATCTTGTTTGGCTGAGCCTTTCTATGCTGAGAATGCAACAAGCAGCTCTGTCATTTTCTCTATAAAACACAAATACATCTGTTGTATTTCTTTTTTTTAAAGGAATAACAAAATGCTCAGAACATCACCCACTGTATATCTATTGCTTTTCCATGCATAAGTTGAGAATTACACTGATTGAAGAAATATCAAATCGTCCCTTCCAGCCATCCTGTATCCCATTCCGACATGCGTTTGGGGTTTGGCAGTTTTTAGGCCAAAAGTACAGCGAAGTTTAGCAGGTTGGTGCAAACACATCCAAAATAACATGGTACAAGTTGCTATTTAAATATTTACTAGAATGGCTTGTCATCCTCTTCTTTCACGAAGATAGAAAATCACATGATTTGGAATTTTCTATTAAATACCCAACTGTCACGCTCTCTCTCCTAGAGTCATGTTGTGGATGGGAAAGAAACAGTCCAGTGCTGTTTGCTTGGGAAACAGGAACAACATAGGATAAGAGCAACATGTGGCCAATATTAAACAGCAGATACGGTCCACTGGTTTGACTACATACTTGTGCACTGCATTGGTTGTCCATGCAAAGTCCTTCACCTGGATTTATCCTCCTGACACATTTTTAATCTGTTTCTAAACAAGTACGCCTGAATTTTAGTTATATTCATATACAATATCAAAATTCTTGATTTCCTTGGGCAGCTTTATTATTCTGTCTGCCAAAAGACAGCTTGGAGTCTTTTTTACCCTGATTAGCAAACCATGAATAGTGCATCATTATTTTACACACCTAAATTTGATTTCATTTTTGAAATATTTAATATTTCACTGATGCCTGTAGAATATTAACAAGCAGTAGCTTCTCTTCCAAAAATTTCCATTTGCAATACCCAAAGATACTATAAAGTACTAGATATTTAAAACCATGTAAGAACAATCTGAAGAAATATCCTCCTTGTTCCACAATGACCACTTGTTAGACCCAAACACATTTATTCCATTCCAGCGAGGTTCTCTTGTTTTTATCAAACATTGCTCAATCTAGATGAAATAGGGCATTTGTTTGGGACTATTTTCTGCAGCGGATCAAACCACATATGGTGCTGTAGGGAGTATTGTGGCGGCAGGACGGTGTGTGTGGGGTTAAGTCCAAATAAACTAAAGTGTGTGTGTTCATGGTAATGAAGGAACATGTCACCTAGTGCAGCAGTGTGGCTCACTGATGTGTTTTACAATTGATGCTCGCAGGCTCTGACACACACAGACACACACAGACACACACATACATACACACACACACACACACACACACACACACACACACACACACACACACACACACACACACACACACACACACTTGTTAGTAGATACATTCACTGTTGTTTTGGCTCTGCACATGTGATTTGTTGACAATAACAAAAAGTATATATAACTTAGATATCAACCGACTTATCTGTCAACAAAGAACAGATAAACACATTATTGTCATGATTAGAGGCCTTTTTTTCTTGCAGTCGTTCTGAACAGATGGGTGCGACTGAAAAACTTAATTTTGTTCCTAGTATGGTGAATGTAGTACAATGCCTTCATCTCCCTGCCTCTCAATTTTTGCAAGGCTTATCTTTAATGGAAAAATTATTTTTATTATGTTTTATGTCACTAAGTTGTTTCAAAATCATTGCTACAAAGCGTATTTTTTATATATTCTATGCACAAGAAATTTTCTAACGGTCTAGTCTTTGAAACTAAAAGCAGATTATAGTAAAGTGCTTCCTCGCAAAAGAGAAAATGGATTACTATATGCTACGGTCAACAACCAAACAAAACCAAAGGCATCTGGCTGCCAGGAGTTCCCACACTGAGGAGGAGTTACACGTGTAGTCGTTCAAGGTCTCAGCCAGGAGAAAGAAAAGAGAAATGAGGATCTCAGTTTTCACATAATCATACAACACATGATGCAATTACTGCAGCGAGTGTGTGTGTGTGTGTGTGTGTGTGTGTGTGTGTGTGTGTCAGAGAGCAGGTAATAAAACCATCATTTGCTGGTTTATTCCTACAGAGAGTGGTGGTGTTTGTTGTGCCAAAGGGTTTGGATTCAGATCTGAGTCTAGTCTACTCTAGTCCAGCTGAATAGCCAATACTGCCTGAAGGACACACACACACACACACACACACACACACACACACACACACACACACACACACACACACACACACACACACACACACACACACACACGCACGCACAGGGATGCATCACTACATACTAAACCAATTTTAGACATATGCACAAGCACACTCTAACAGACAAGAGCTAGTAAACACACAAACTACACCAGGAAGTGTAAAACCGGATGAGAGTGTATGAGAAATAATCTGTCTACAAGCCACAAGGTAAGAAGAGTGGTAGAATAGAAAATATTGAAGCGTGTTTATTGCAGACTGATAAAATGTATTTTAACCGCCATCGCGATACAAACATGCGTGATGAACACATTGATAAAACAAGACTTCCTGAAATGCGATGATTAAGAAAAAATATGTTATTTAGGAATGGGTACTGAAATGTATTACTAATGGGCCCGGGGCTAAGACTAGTATTTATGATCATGCTGCAGCCTCTCCCCTGCTCTGCTTCAAGCTGAGCTCCACAAACACACACACACACACACACACACACACACACACACACACACACACACACACACACACACACACATATGCAATAAAACCTTCACGAGTAAATAATACAATGCTTTATTAATACACCTGTTCAACAAGCATACACATGTAGACATGTAGGAAGCCATATTTGAATCTGCTCGGTTGCAGTCTCTCATCATGGCTGTTATGTTTGAACTAGCACATTGCGCTAGCTCAGCTTATTGCAAATTGTGACAAACTAAAAAAAGCCTGTTTATATTATTTTGCCACTACAAAGATGGAAAAAAGCTGGTTTTAAAGGCCACAGAAACACAGAGTTATTTACTCTGATCCACTTGTGATCCACAACGCTGATCAGTCTTTCCAGCTTGGGCTCCATTGCTGTTTATACCACGAAAAAAAAGAAAGGATTCTCTACTTGGGAAAATAAACTGTATAATAATGAAAAAAATTCCTTTGTGTATAGAACGACAGATATCGGTATATCAGCTATAAGTGTCCGGTCGGAGCGGAGTACTTACAGAGCTAAAGCATTATGTATGGGAGACCTACTACTCTGTCTCAGCGTTAGCCTGCCATTAGCATGCTGGGCAAGATTTCTATCTCTGCTGCTCTGAAAAATCTTTTGTCTCTGTCTATAACAAAAGCATAACGTCATCATAAAAGGTCTTTGTTGTTTGACCCCACCAATAGTTCCCATTCTTGGTAGCTCTTTTTTTCTTTGGACTATGTTTTCCCTTAAAATCCACCTGCATTGTTCTGGAATTGGGAAAAAAATACTCTTGGTTGACATTCTCTGTTTCTTCATTCTCTCTGTGTCTCTGTCAATCTCCATATCAAAGACGCCCTGGTAGAACACATTGTTACTGGGATTACAGAGAGAGAGGGAGAGAGACAAAAAAGAAAAACCTTACCTACTTCAACTCTAACTCATGACATTCTGTGTGTGTGTGTGTGTGTGTGTGTGTGTGTGTGTGGGTGTGTGTGTTTGTGTGTATATGTGTGTTGTAGTAAATGGGTCACAGGCAGATATTGTGATTGTCAAAAGGTCCGACGCAGCTGTCCAGTTTGCTCCGTGGGGACACGTTGTTAAGCTTGGCCATGATTGTCTGGGAGCCTGTTGTACTGGCTCAAGCCAATATTCTTTTAAGGCTCTGATCAATGGAGTAAAAATAACTTTGCAATGAAATACTCAGTCTGTCAAATGGCTAGGTGCCTCCTGGCATATCCCCGCAGTGCCTGTGGGAACGAGGTAACGCTGCATTCACGCTTCCAAGACTTGGAAGTGTTCTAGTGTCTGAAGGGAAGCAACCTTCAAGACTGCAGAAATAAAATTTGTAGGATGCTTTGCTGCTCATGATGTTTATTTCCACAGTCAGCCCACATGAATGTAGTAATTATACATTTTGGTTCATTTTGAAAGGAAAAAAACACTGGAATGTCTTTTAAGAGTCATAAAATAATATGAGTAATACATTGGTAGAAATGAATGGTTTGAAATTAATTTGGTGATCAGATCATAACCCAGTAAAATGTCCGCGGAAAGGGCTTCGTTTGTCTGCTACGATCATGGAAAAGGTAGTTATGTTTTCTCGTTACCACCTAAACTCGAGGAATTACAGTACCGTGTTATGAGAGAAACACTTTAATAGACAAAATTTGCGGCATTCGCGTAAGGTAAAAATCTTTTAACTAGAGTGAGAAATGCCAGACCTTCCTCCATAGCACTGCAAAGGAGAGTCTGGCTTGTCCACAAAGCATTATGGGATGAAAAACGTGCTCTGTTTTTTTGGCATTTCTTTAAACCAATCACAATCATCCTGGGCGGCAATAAGCGCTGGACGGAGCCACGGTGGCGTAGCAAAATAACCTCAGGAGGGAACTTGTTTTGGTGGAACATGTGAATGTTCAAAAGTAGTTTTATTCGTGGGAGAGAAAACTCCGATTGGACAGATAGTCTAGCTAGCTGTCTGGATTTACCCTGCAGAGATCTGAGGACAGTTAACCATAGTCCTTAGAAATCCACCGGAGGTTAGAACGCCAACACACAGAAACAGGAAGGCAACACACATTTCCAGTGGCAACGAAGCAATCCCAGAAGTGGAACACTGTGGATATAGACTACAGCGTAAGTAATGAGAGTAAACACAAATGATTCCAATATGATCCTGCGATTACAGTGACACAAATATTCACGCCGCATTGGTGTGAACACAACTAAATACGGCAAGGGCAAAAAACTAAATGGAATGAAATGAAAGGAATGATGTGGATGAGAGCATAGTGATACACTCAACTTCACACCAAACATAGAACAGACAACGACAACAATCACTTCATTCAAATGTATCTCCTAACTCCATTACTGAAATCAGGGCTGAGGAAAGGACTGACGGGAGGTAACTGAAAACTCACTGGAAGTGCATGTTTGTTTATTAAGACAAGAACAGTCTCAAAGCTGCCACCTGGACTGAAGAACAGTTAGTATGACTATACAGAAGTATGACTAATGGCAAAGCTAAAACTAGTCCATCTCTTCTCAAACCATGGAGAAAAAACAAGCAAACATACATATCAAGCTGCAAACCATGCAACAGGCACATTCTGTTTCATGACTTATTACTTATTGAGAAGTTTCCCTTGTGCGGCTTGTTTATTGAGAAATTATCTTATTATCTTGTCAAATGTTTGCTTCTGTGGAGGCAAATGTTAAATATAGAATTGAAAAGCAAAACTTCACTGCAGTCCTTCTGTTTTTTTAAGAGAGTGCTGAAGACATTTGTTTGATAAAAAGAGGACATATTTGGGACCCCCAGTGTACTTTAGCAATGACAAAAAATCTGCAGAGCTTTTTAACCCCCGTAGCCCTGTCACACAAAACAAGTGCAACCTTAGATCTCACCAAGCTGTTGTAGACTGTGTGTGTGTGTGTGTGTGTGTGTGTGTGTGTGTGTGTGTGTGTGTGTGTGTGTGTGTGTATGTGTGTGTGTGTGTGTATGTGTGTGTGTGTGTGTGTGTGTGTGTATGTGTGTGTGTTTTGAACACCTGGCTCCTTCAGTGCCTCCTCATTCTTCATCCCCGCTTGGCTTGGTTTTGGCACACACACACACACACACACACACACACACACACACACACACACAGACAGAAATCAGCTCGCTGTAGTGTCCTGAGATAGCTCCCTCAGTATTCTCTCTCTGTGTTCTTGGCCTCCGTCTCCAGTTTTGTTCTCTACTTTTTATCCCTTCTGCTGTTTTCCTGTGAACTCTCGTCCACACTGGTCACCCCCAGCTGTGCAGCACAGTAGGTGTGTGTACTTTGCTTTGTAAAGTTTCCCTGGATGAATCAATAACATTTACATTGTAATGCAAATCGTCACAAGTAAGCTACTAAATCTTGACACTAATTGCTTTTTAAACTTTCCCTGGAAAAAACTGAAAGATAAAGGAAGTAGAAGTAATTTAAAGTTAGGATGCAATATACTACAAAGATGTTTACAGACAGTTCACACACAAATGTGGGGTTTTCCTGTTCTGTAGCAAAACAGCACAGTGCAGAGGACTGATAGTGATGATGATCAATAGCAGTGTCACAACAGTCACTTCAGCACCTGTTCAGAGTTCTGACCAAAATCCTCACAACTCACTCTATTGACAGCACTGGAGCAAAGCAATTTTGTAAAAAATAATTTTTCACAGACTGGAATCTCACCCCCATTGCAACACATTTATTTGAGGAGGAAGTGACACAAATGTTGAGTTTTAGACAAAATAACTTAAAAAATGTGGCATTAATTAAATACAAACAACACATCAACTGATAGACAAACATTCATTAAAGTGAACCTATTCAGATGAATGAAATAATACAGCTGATCAATTATCCATTGGCTAGTCTTGCTTTGCCAGGGCCTCCTCCACAGCGCTGCAGAGGAGGGCCTGGGTAGTCAAACAGCATTCTGGGACTGGAGAAAAACATGCTCTGGTTTATTGGCATTTCTGTAAACCAATCACAATTGTCTTGGGCGGTGCTAGGCACCGGACAGAGCCGCTTTAAAATAGGCTCAGAAGGAACTTGTTTTGGTGGAACATGTGTGCGTTCAGAAGTAGTTTTAGTCGTCAATAGAAAACTCTGATTGGACAGATAGTCTAGCTAGCTGTCTGGATTTACCCTGCAGAGATCTGAGGACCAGGTAACCATAGTCCTCAGAAATCCACTGGAGGTTAGAATTACAACACAAAGGAAGAGGAAGGTAACAGATGTGGGCGAAATGACATGAATCTATCAGAATTTAAATTTCAGCATTGGCTGACATTTTGACCGGTGCAACTGTTTTTCCAGTCACAGACATCCTTTAGAAGGCTGACTGCTGTTGGACTTATTTACAAACAACTTGACATTTTCAAAATATGAACTGAACCCATGAAGTCTGAACCCATGAAAGTGCATTGGACTGAATATGTTATCAAGTAATCGTTTAGCGAATTAAACTGACATAACTAATGATGCTTTTGGAAGTTAATGGGTGATGATTTTGGTTGATGGTTCATTAGTATTTAATTTAGTTGTTTTAACAAATTACATTTAATTAAAAGATGTTTTAAAAAACACTTTTACAGATAGTAATGCAAATCACGCAGACACACACACATATACAAATAAATACCCATGCACACATGGACATTGTAATCTTACATACAGTAGTAGTACATAAGTAGCAGTTAAATGGCCACCCAGCAGTTAGCTATTGGTATTCTGTTGGTTATTTCCCAGCACAGAGGAAAAGAAAAAGACAGTCCTGTTGTTGTGATCATACTGATTGAAGCGGAGATTATGTCTAAGAGGCTGCAATCAGAAGACAGAATTTCTCCAGATGTAATGCTTGTCTCAAATGGTTTGCTTATGTTTACATACTCGATACCTTCTGTTGCATTATGTGCCTACAATACATATCTGGTTTAATGAGCCATATGTCTGAGTGGGCCAATTTTCCCTGACTCCTTGTGAAATGGTTCTACAGGCATGAACCATTGCAAAACACATTATTGTAATGCACAGTGATTCGCAACCAGAAATCTATCGCTGCAATAAAGAAACAGATGAACCCCATGCTGTTCTCTTCTGCAGTTACTAGGGGGTACGTGAAGAGATTGTGGATTAGTTCAGCCAATAAAAACCAACATATAGCTTGTCACACAATTCCGGGATTGTGCAGGTGCCGCCGGATGTCCGTTACCTGTTGGTTAACTGCTCCTCAGATCTCTGCAGGGTAAATCCAGACAGCTAGCTAGACTATCTGTCCAATCTGAGTTTTCTTTCACACCACTAAAACTACTTTTGAACGTACACATGTTCCACCAAAACAAGTTCCTTCCCGAGGCTATTTTGCTGAGGCGCCGTTGCTCCGTCTGATTATATGCAGTTAAAAATGCAGTGACGTCAGCACACTGCCATTAGCCCATGTGCCTGTGGCTGTTAGCAGCACTGAACGTTCTAATTCTTAAGCAGAACTTCCGGGTTGCATTTTAGTCTGTAGAACCAGAGACTTTTGAAAAAGATGACGCAGACACCCACGTTCTCTCCCGGATGGGGTCTTACCAGCAACAATGTGCCCTTTATCTGATTCATCATGTCCCCATCACGGGTTTTCCAGAACAAAATAAACAACAATGGGTGGTTAATTTAACATGGATAACTAATTAAAGGCGTTTCTGACCTTGCTACGTTGCTAGCAGCTCTTGTGCAGATACATTCTGCATTTTACAGTATAATGCTACTGCTGCTTATTATTCAAGCTATTTGTGACAATTGTCATATCCAGTGGTGTTAACCACATGCAAGCCTAGCACAAGTGAATGGTCTGTGACTGTGACATGTGTTTTCACGCATTAGTGTTGACAGAGATTAGTTCTAAAATGGTACATCAATGTTCCTGAGAACGGATAAACTATGTTTTAAAAAGGAACATGTAGAAGTGTGGATGTAGCTTAGGTGTATTTTAATAATACAGCTTCCTAAGTTATATTCAGAATAGCCCGTATCAATGACTTGGTGCACGAAACATGCCTTGAGCAGCTATTCTGTGTGGAATGAATGCATGCATGCAAGTATTTCTCAACTCAGACTAAAACAGACAGTCAACACAGTAATGCTGAACTGAGACCTTTGTCTTCCACATCCCATCCATTGTTTCCTATGTGAGTACATAATCCTTTGCTGGAAAGGACTCCAACGAACACAACTTGAAGCAATTATAGAAAGTGAATGTGTTTATTGGCAATTGCTGACGAAAGGCTCACCATAAAGTCTATAAGAAATGGTTTTGATGTAATTATAACAAAGTAAACCAACAGAAAATACATCATGTTTCAATCGGTTTCAATAACTGATGGGAAACGGCTGATCTGACGGCTGCAGTTTTACACAGAAAATGTGGCTTTATACAGAAAATGTGGTCTGTAGCTGCTTTGAAAAATCAGAGGGCTCTCTGAGTCATAACAGTTAAATATATATATATATATATATACTAACCCAACTGATTAATCTATTTGTGGGTGCTCAATGCATGCAGGACCTTGACTGTGAAAAGGGAAGCTTCGACTCTCTGCAGTATGTCTTCATTTACACAACAGGCAGTTTAGGCATGTTATCAAGTTTAACATGAGTTTGTGAGGGGGAGACCATCTCTGTCATGGTAACCAACATCATTTAGTACTGGGAGGATGTGTATGTGTGTGGTTAATTGCCACTGCCTAGCGTTATTAGCCAATGCCCAAGTGTGTGTGTGTAGCGCACCATAAACAAGGCGTCAAGCCAGGCCATCAAACACATGCTAATTAGATGAGGGCTGCATGCTCCCTCGCCCTTCTCCTCCTCCCCCTCTCTCTGCACAACACACACCCACGGACCTGCCCTTCTAACTGAAGCTGGACAATGACAATTAATTGTACACACATAAATCCCTCCCATCATGTACGTGCCTCGACACACACTGACACACACACACACACACACACACACACTGACACACACACACACACACACACACACACACGGCTATAATTATGGTTCACTGAGGCGGAAAAGAAAATGACAAAGAGTACAAATCTTGGTCCTGGAGACAGATGGATAGGTGGTTATAGAAAAAAAGAACAAGAACAAGGATCTTAAACTTAAGTGGGCTAGAATTGGTACTCAGAAGTTGGTCTCTTTCACTCTCCATCCTTCATTATCTCTGTCTTTCTCTTTTATGAGTCTGTGAGATCATGTTGGTCTTTTGTAGTAGTGGACTATAAACTAGTGTTAAGCCAGTATCTCCCCAGGGAACATTTACACTAACAACCATGATGACGGAGAGACACATGCTGAAACCATCGAGTCACCCACCCAAAGGAATACAAGCCTGTGAGTGTAGAGGAGAAACAGATTGGGAGAGAACAAAAGAGAAACTTCCACCACATAAACTCAACCACTGTTCTGACACTTTTATTGTCAGTTCTGATTTGATTTTAAGATTGTTTTGATTTCTGCCCTGCTCGAATTGCTTTAACATTGACCAACTTGGGGCAAGCAATGACCTTAACAAATCATGTCAGAAAGGCGCAGCGCCAGAATGGCTAGGCAAAACCTGCCGCCTGTGATTGATAGGATCTGGCAACCAGACTAATCCAGGCCCTAGTGTTTTGCATAACAGGTGTTACATTGCCAGTGTGAAAAGGAAAAGAAAAGCAATCACAATATTCCATGACATAGGCCTACTCAGGTGTATAATCAACACACACAGACACACACACACACACACACACACACACGTCAAGATGAACACGAAAACACACACATAGCCAGGGTGTGACCTGTCCCCTGACATCAGTTTTTTTCTGCTAATGTGTCCTTAATGAATGGAATGATTTTTGTGTGTGCGCGTGTGGTTTAAATTAGGCCTATTCATAGGGGACACCACAACAGAGAGCAATACATTGCCCTCTGTTTCAACAGCCACACTGTCTACCTCCTCAGAGAGCGCAGAGCAGCCAGCCAACCAAATCGCTCAAAGTTGAAGGCGCTGAGTGGAAAAGTGGAAGTGGAAAATAGCGAGATCAACACCGTAGATGTGCATCTCCCTGTCTACTAATTGTTAAGCTTCTCTATTCATCTTTCTAAAGCACAGCTAGACTATTTCAGTTGATAACTGCCTGTATGCTGTTTTATTAATAACATATAGAGTTATGACCACAGACTGTATATTTATGATGGATGACGCGTCCCAACTTCCTCCATCTGTACAAAAGTATCCCAGATATGCGCGCTGCCATCTTGTAATTTTGTCAAAGTCCCATTTTTCAGAAGTGAGTTGAATTTCTAGTTAATGTTTGGAGCAATGTGACACTTTAAAGTTTATTTTTTCACAGGTTAGCCTATGTATTATTGCATTTAATATTATTAAAATCTACAATTTGAAACATGCTATGTTGTATGTCTGTGTTCTGTGTTCTTTCTTGTATCACAACATGCCTTACTGTAAACCCAACTGCATTGCTGGGAAAAAATAAAGTGGAGAGTTGAAGCTGAAGTTGGTAAGGCAGTATTGTGGAGTGCTAAAGATATTTGAATGTGAGCCAAGTGAATTGGACTATTTGTAAACTCCTTTTCACAAACACACACCTGATTGTGCTTACTGAGTGCTTTCTGAATTATTGCCATATAGTTACTTCCTGCACAAAGAAATAATACGATTTACAGTCAAAGTCAAAACAGTTAAATAATAATGTTCTATTAAGTTCTTTATTACTAAATCTGGGACATGTTTATGGCCTGTCTCTATGTGTGTGTGTTTCAATCTCTATGTGTTGCATCCACTTATTTTATCCTTTTTTAGTTTCTTATCATATCTTATCAACACAATAGATGAAGCATGTATCCATTAACATGGACAGTGTAAGCAGTCAACTGGCCCGAGGCAACACAGAGGTCAGGAGATGGCTGCATCACACAGAGAAGTCAACTATGTGTGTGTGTGTGTGTGTGTGTGTGTGTGTGTGTTTGTGTATGCGTGCATGTGCGTGTGTGTGTATATTTCTGAGTACAGTCAGCCATGCTTTTGTGCATGTCTGTGTAACCTGCAACCAAAAGGAGCAGTCCGGTCTCCCCAATGACAAACCAGGTCACACTTACACAGTAGAGTGCAGACGCACACACAAACACACAAACACACACACAGAGACACACACACACACACACACACACTCTCAGATACTTCCTCTGTGTCTTGTCTTGAGTGACTGCTCTGCTTTTGCCTCAAGGCTAACGGTAACCTCCAAGTCGAGCCTCTCTCTGTATCTGTATCTGCATCTTTGTGTGTGTGTGTGTGTGTGTGTGTGTGTGTGTGTGTGTGTGTGTGTGTGTGTGTGTGTGTGTGTGTATGTGTGTGTGTGTGTGTGTGTCTGTCTGTCTGTCTCTTGTGCTAACCTTACAAGAACTCTAAGAATCCCTTCTGGTCCTGGTCTACCTCTCCTGTCATACCAGTGCTAGTGGGAGTGGAATATGAAAAGCAGTGTAAAGCGTATGCAGCTGGCACTATTAACACGCAGCACTGGAACAATATTAACAAAGGAGAAAACTAAATGCAGTAAACGCATTGGAGCCATTAGGACTAAGACAGCCTGTACGCTGCAGAAAAGTGTTGAGGATTCCCCTCTCTGTTTGAGAGAGACACCTGTTAGTCCACGGATCTGAGCGAGGAAAGTGGTAGCACATATGAGCATGTATGATTTTCACACAGTAAATATGTAATCAAAAAAAGATCTCATATACATATATATATATATATATATATATATATATATATATATATATATATATATATATATATATATATATATATGTATATATATACACTAAAACAGTCCAATCAATCTGACTATTCATGTACAAAATAACAACATAATAACAGTGACTAGAACATTAGTGCCATCTTTGTGTTGTGCAGGTAGGATCAGCTTTAGAGTCGACACAGAGGGGCTTTAAAATGCCAACATAATAAAATTGCTCAGTTGTTGAATGATTGTTTTGTAATGCATTACATCACAAAGTGAAAATACATATTTACTGGCTGTTCATGATTCTTTTTGAATGAGTGATAGTGTCTTAAAGTCATAGCTTAATTGACAACCCTTAGTGCTTTGCAACATACCTTGCAAAACAAAACTGTTTATCACTTTCTTGTATATTACTTTAACTGCCAAAAAGCGTGTTTAACTAAATAATAAATATATATATATCAAATAAGTAAAAGTAGTATGTGAATTATAATACTGACAATTCAGTACTTTGAAACCAAGTAGTCAAACCATGATGAGCATGTCTATATTCTGTGCAACGTGTACTTGTGTTAAGTCACATCTCACCGGGGCAAAATCATCTCATCGAATGGGAATGTGTCTGGGACCATTTTAACATGTTTTGTGTTTGAGATGTTTCAGTAATGATTAATCAAGATCGTATTTTCAATGTCAAATCACAGTCCTGAAATACACTAATGGACTCTTAGGGCTATGTTTCATCTTTTACTTTCATTATGCATGTCTGTTAGTATGTTATGATATATGCTATCTCATACAGATTCATAACAGCCTAAATGTGAATAGTGGTGAAGAAGGTGGAATGGAAATAAATAAAATCAGAGTTGGAATGAGATCGTGTGCTAGATTAAACCAACTTGTGCTGTGTGAAGTTGGCGCGTTCACTGACCAAATGAAATGAAATCCAGCCCTCATCTGTCAATGGGAGCATTAATCTCTCAATGTCTGTGTGTATGTGTGTGTGTCCACCACACTGTATTCACCAGCTTCTTTTCTTTCTGCCTTTCCACAGCAAGTGTGTGTGTGTGTGTGTTTACATAATATATACGGTACATTCAGTGCTTGTGTGTGTGTATGTGTGTCTATAATGGTCTATAATGACGCTGCAATGTATGGAATGGATGTGTTCCAGGCACACATTCTCAAGTTTGCATGTGTGTGTGTGTGTTGTGTGTGTGTGTGTGTGCAGCAGAGCAGAACAGATGGTATTATTGCGGATCACCATTTGCAATAATCGTCTATATTTCACTAACTCATAATTATCCTGATTGGAGTTGCATGCTGTCTGAATGAATGTGACATGTGACACATTCCAGTCAGTCCATTGGTTTGTACAATAGTGACTATGTGCTGTGCTCACAGCCAATCTTCTCTCTTTTCTGTATGATCACCCACTTTTTGCTCATGCTTACACTGCGTTATGTAAATCTAAAAAGGAAAAAGAATACCTATTTTCATCATACTTACACGGCATTATCAGATTTAGACTGGATGCACTCTCTTTATTCTATTTTTACTCAGCTTTTTTCAAATGAAACCAAGATTGTTGTAATTATTGTGTAAAATATTTGACACACACTTATAACAGATTACACATCTAAGCAGATGCATGTTTGGGATTAACTTGACAAGATAAATAATTAGTGGATGGTATGGAGAGCTAAGTGGATAGAAGGGGTCATGGTTTCCAGTCCCTGGTGTAAGACATGGACCCTGCCAAGGTTAGGGCTTCCAGCTGTTACATCCAACTGTGTGTGTGTGTGTGTGTGTGTGTGTGTGTGTGTGTGTTTGTCTGCATACTGTATGCGTTAATGAGGCACTCTGAGATAAAGAGGTCCATACACAGCTATATTTTTTTCTTCTCATTTCTCCTATCTTCACATCCCTTCCCCCCTTCCCTACCTTTTCTTACTTCCCTTCTTTGTCTGATATGCTCTCCTTCCCTCCCTATAATCACTGTACTGCAGCCCAGAACTGGAGGAAACGCACAGAAAGTGATTTATTACAGTCACTCACTCATACACTCTCTCACACACACACAGGGTGATTTATTGCCGTGCAGGTAGACAGTAGTTCAAGGGTAGGAGATTAGTCTAACACACGCAGAACACCAAATCATTATTACACACTTAGATGGAGGACACGGTCTCTCTCACACACTCAACCACACCGCATGTTTCACTGCATAAACTCTAGGCACATTAACCAAGTCCATACAGCTACAGCAGAGAAAAAGGGGGCCAAGATTTATTTTTTTAAACTTAAGATACTAGTTAAGATACTAGTATCAAACTGTCAATCAATATTATAAATAGATTATTCAATTGATATCAAATAAAATACATACACATATTCAAAATATGTCCCCTTTACTTGCTCATTTAAAAAAATGCACAGAAAATGTGTGTTTGAAAATGATAATAATATATAATAATCTGCAAATAGCAACATATATTAGGCCTGTTTGGTAAAATAATTTATTCTGTGCAATTTCCCTTTATGGAATGAGCAAATAAGTAAACAGCAAAAACATAAAATATTAAGTATATAAATACACTTGGTTCACTTCTGCTTCTGGCTGCATATGATTTACGATCAGCTGCCAGCGGCTGTAATTTGAAAATATCTTTATCAGCCTTATAAAACCCACATCAGTCAAACAGCGCACACATATCCAGAGTGGCTGAAAAAGGCTTCTGTATAGACCTACAAGCCAGATAGCCAGAGCAGATACACACTCCTCCCCCGAGCTTCATAATCCTTCAGTTCTACACAGATGCATTCACAATTATGCTCTGAAAAAAAGCAGAAGACTGGAGTAAGCACAGAGCTTTTTAATGTTTAACCCACTTCTATTGTTTTAATTTGTTTCCATCTAATTCTACTTGTGTCAAGATCGATTGAACGGACTGAATATGAAGTGATGCACCCTGGGGTCATGTAGGCAGTTTTACCACACACACACACACACACACACACACACACACTCACACACACACACACACACACACACACACACACACACACACACACACACAGCTCTCTTTGTATGTATGTCAAAAGGTGAATAGACACAATAAACACTGAAATTCTTTCTCATTTGTAGGAAAAAAGGTAGTTTTTAAGGCTGGATATCAGCTTGGATAACATGTGGAGCAAGGATTTAAATCTTACTTACAGTTATACTTTTGTTTATCAATGTGTTTGAGTAGGCTGCAGCCATGCAATGTTGTATGTGTGCGCCGCTCCTCATTCAGACAAATGGGTCAGCAGTTAAAATGTCAACGCTGACCCCACTGTCACTTCATATGGAAATCTACTGCCAGACGTGTGTGTGTGTGTGTGTGTGTGTGTGTGTGTGTGCATGTGTGTGTGTGTGAAGTGAAGGACTAAGACAAATAGGTATACAGTATGTGTAAAAAAATAAAGCAGTTGAGTTGACTGGACACATAATTTCAGTGTATTAGCATTTTAATAGAATGATAAGGCTCTCTGTTTCAATTTGGATATATTACTTCAAACACAGTGACATCTCTTTGTCTGTGGGCTTTTTCCTGGGAAAGAAAGAAAGAAGACATAGGTCTTCTTTCTTTCTTTCCCTTTTGAAGGTATGGTATTGTCACTGTTATCACTGCCTTACTCCGTTGATGAGACGTAACTCCAAACAAATAGATTCCTGCTATTCTCTTTAACTTTGACTTATTTCCACAATTTATCTTATTCACACTCTCAGAAGAAATGTCACTCCCTAACAAAGCAAAGACTGTCTCATCCTGCTAGTTGAACTTGTGTTTTTCTCTCTGTTTCCCTTCTGCATTTGAGCTTTGCGAATATAAGCCATAACAATTGAAAAATCATCTCGCTTCCTCCCTCTGTCTTCTTTTAAGCTCTTCTTCTCCTCCCCCTTTAGCTATTATCTTACCTTCTCGGTTTCCTTCCCCGTTTTCATTTCAAATCTATAAAGAAAGCTAATGTTGTTAAAGTGATAGATTATCAGAAGTAGTTACAACCTAGCTATCGCCTACAAAATATGACAAGAAATAAAGAAAAACTAATATATATAGAGAGAGAGGGGGTGTTACTAAGGACTAATTGACAGATTAAAAGCTGATCCTGATCTGTGGTTTATCTTCTCTCTTCTCTTCTCCAGGCCAGGGAGTGGAGTTCTCTTTCCGGGGAAATCAGAATACTCTCACCCAGGAAATGTACTGTATGTTGATCCTGAGTGTTTTAATACAAGCCACTATCTTTTTTCGTGGGGCTCTGTACCCGGCACACAGTCACATATTTCTGATAGCTGAACCACCAACTACCGTTGACCTGACGAAGCACCATAGGCGGCTCAAACAGCTAGCATGGAGATCTGTAGCCGATGTCACGTGACCAGTCGGCGGTCTCCTAGTTTACGTATGATATCATACGTTTTAGTGTGCTTAACTTTTCATACGATATCATATGAACCCCTTCATGAGAATGCATTGTAGTTGTTCTGCCTGTATAACGGTTGATTGTTAAATTGCTCTTAACACATTTAGAGGATTTTAATTGCTATTTTTAATTCTCAATTCCCATCATTGTGGTTGCTGGTGATTTTCCTTTGGGACCGCCTAGCCTGTTCTCTCACATTTCCTCCCAACCATCATCTCTCCTTGTCCCTGCCAGACTCCCTTCCTGGGAACTGTGCTCAGCGAGCCTTGCAGCTGTAGAGACACGCTCCTTTCAGCTTCCATTTCAGACCATGACGAAGAGAAACAGTGATGACTCAGATAAAAAAGAAACATTTAATCCTTGGATTTGTTTTTAGTCTTAGAGCCACAGTCTGTGTCACTCCAGCTCATGTCTGATCTGTTTTGCTCACACTTAATATAGACGGCATTTATTATTGGAAAAAAAAAAGTTCCTTACTAACAGATTTATTTTATGAAACAATCTCAAATCTGTTCAATTACTACTGATGGTTGAGCATCAGAATGGCTCTTGACAGAACTGCAGCAAGCAGTCAAACGGGTGAAAAGACGGCACAGGCATCAAATGATCCTGGCACTGCTTCAAGACTCTTCCAATTAGCAGCGACTTGGCTTACAGAGCTGACGAAGACGGACAATTGACTGTGTAAAAGCTTCTATAAATCTGTCAAATATGTTTGCAGAATCTTGTTTTGTGCCACAACCTGATGTTGTTTCTTATTTGTTTTGTCACTCAAGTGTTAAAGTGCTCATATCATGTTCATTTTCAGGTTTATAATTGCATTTGGAGGTTGTACCAGAACAGGTTTACATAGTTTAATTTCCAAAAAACACCATACTGTGTGTTGAGCTCTCTGTTTTAGCTACAGAGTGAGACATCACACTTCTAATCCATCTTTGTTGGGAGTCGCAAATGCTCAGTACCTCGGTAAGGACTACTAGCCAGTCAGAAGCAGAGAATGAGGACTCTCGCTAGCAGCTAGGCAAGCATTAAAACTTTGTGTTACAAAGTGACGTCACGTTTGTCTCTGAAGTGAAGGCTGGACTACAATAGAGCTGTTTGGAGCAGAGATGGTAAGTCCCTTTGGGGTGGACTTTGGGCTTTTTCACTTTATAAACCTATAACATGCACAAAAAACAGATACATAACACAATAAAGGAAAGGGAATAAGCCCAAAAAATAATATGAGCACTTTAAATCTTTATTAAATGTAGAATTGGAATTGATGTAGACATTTGACTATCATACCTGTAATTAAAAGCTCCAGTAAGTAATATTGTTGATGCTAACATAGAATATAATAATTCCTACAATAACAACCCAGCGTCCAGCTCTGTCAGCTTTTAGCTCATGGCATGGGTAGCCAGTCAATATGGTTGAGTCCTGACTCTAGGCTGTATAAATAGTGGACGTAAGCATTAGTGACGTCACCCATTATTTAGTGGCAATATATATATTTTTTAAACTACACGTGACCGTTCTTGGATGAGAGGGTGGAGCTAGGGAGGGTGACACGGCCAAGCCAGTGTTGTTTATGGTTGCAATGGTGGGAATGAAGGGAAATTTGCCAATTTGAGACTGTGTTTTTGTATTGAAATATCAACATGCTTGACTGTTCAATAATATCTTATAGAGACTTTACGTTGCCTAAACAGAACTACTGTATACAAATGTTGCGCATGCTTTATTGAAAGTAGCAGATATTGAAGGTAAACAAATGATCTATATTGACTAGATGTGTGACGAGATTTATCGTCGTACAATAGACAAATCATAAAGTGTCTCATCAGTATCTGTCTTCACAAAAATCATCTGTTAAGTGATTGATGGTAATCTTTTTTGTGTTTTAGAATGTAACCAATGTGAAACAATAGTTAAATAAGCTTCAATTCTCTCTGACTACTGTATAATGACAAATTCAGGTCTGGTCTCAGCTAGTGCCAGAAAACGTTTGGTTCTCTGAGTGAAGAGACTATATTTCCACCGTACATGGAACCTAATCTCGTGTCTCGTCTCGTGAGCTGGGTGTCTCGTGACACCCCTAATGTTGACTGATCTGGACATTTGATTCTATTTGATGGTATTCTGTTTCTTTTCTTTGTTACTGGGGAACGATGTTTCCGCAGAAGACGGCAGTGACTACCATCTAAAGCATCAGCAACCACATCATCAAACAACCACATTCTGGTAATGTCAGCCATTGCCTTGCTCAAGGACAGTTGCACAGCAATTGGTTGTAAAGCAGCAATTCTCTACATTCATTCACAACTTTCCAGTCATGAATAAAACCACCTTTCTAACTGCATGTTTTGGCTCATAAACATCCCACTTCCTAATATTTACTGACAAGGTTGCTTACACACACACACACACACACACACAACACACACACACACACATACACACACACACACACACACACACACACACACACACACAACCCCTTTATGTGCAGAATATATTCCCCACACACAGCTTTTGTTTATGCAGCAATATGCTGCTTGCAATACACAAATCATAAAGTCAACCTTATTATGCACACACACAAATGTACTCACTGTCCCACATACAAATGGCACACACACACACACACACACACACACACACACACACACACACACACACACACACATTCAGGCAGTCAAAACTGTGCACACACACCCAACCAGTGTGTACCTGAGTGGGACCTTGCTGTGATTATGGTCACTAATCCGTTTTCACGATGATGGCCTGCCTGCACATCAGAGCACTGGCCTTTGTTGTCCATTTATTGGAAAATCCACATGCACATCAGTGCATCTCTGGGTAAGACTGGGTTTAGGCTATCGCTCTCTGTCACTTTCTCTCTGTCCGTTATTCTCTCTCAGTATGTCTTCGTGCCTCTCTGCTTATCTGTTTCATTCGATTGTATGTGAGGATTTGTGTGTATGTGTGTGTGTGTGTGTGTGCGCGCACGCGTGTGTGCGTGCGTGTGAGACTGTGTATTTCTCTGAAGCCAAGCTGTTTACAAGACTATGAAAAGATATTGTTGAGTATCAAGTAAACACTGCCAGATTGTACAAGCACACACACAAACACACAGACACTCCAGTTGTATACACATATTATCACTACGCGTACACTACGGAAAAAACTATACTGAGGGGGTTCTATCTGCAGTAGAAAACAAAATAGAGAAAATGACCTGGTACCAAAAGTGAGTCGAGTCGAGCCTGACCATGCAGTAGAAATTTGGCATTAGCGGCTTTAGTGAGTTGTGTTTCTTTATAACAGCCCGCTATTCTGTTTAAATAAAGGTAAAATATAAAACCAATCAACAAAATGACTACTGCAGACCTTGGGTCGTTAGTCACTTATTCTGGGCAATTTGATTCTTCAGTTTTGTCAGTCCATAACCCAAATACATAGTTTATTGTCTTTTTCTTGGACTCTGACTCATAAAATGTATTTAAGACTTCTAGCACATTCACACAGAATTTACATCAATGTTGAGCTGCAGTTCATATTTTCAAAACAAGGCTGCAGGCTACTGTGTCTTTAATATTTTGTGAGGAATTTGTAGCCCAACATGAATGTCTGATGCCTCAAGAAAGGATGGATATTAAAGTGCATGATTCAACTCACAATCATATGCAAATACTATGTAATGCATGCACACACACAGAAAGAAACAGATAAATACCCGCACGCGCACACACACACATGCACACACACACACACACACACACACACACACACACACACACACACACACACACGCACACACACAGGGGGATGGACAAACATCCACCTGATGTTATAAGAAGTGTTTTTCATGATAAATCCTATTTATAATGACAGCATGAGCCAGTTAAACAGTGGATCATCAAATAAACAGTAAACACACTTATAGAAGCTTGTTGGCATCTACACAATAATTCCAAATGTTTTGTTATAATCTGTACATACTCATCAGAAGTGACAATCCAACACAATGGGCACTGATTCATATCTAGGAATGCATGGCTGAAAGCGTTTATTGCCCAGTTCCTTCCTACACTGGGTGAACAAAATAACAGGAACACCTGGCAACAAAATGGGAGTCAATATAACATCAAGCTCTGGCCTTCAAATTGACTCTGACAGCATGTCAACCAAAAACTCTTAGGTTGTTTTTGTTGTATGTCATGGTGTTTTTGTGTCGACCCCCCCATTTGTGTTTGTGTAGGGACTGTGTGTGGAAAGAATACACAATGTTGGGGTATTCAGAGTAATATGAGTTAGGATAGTAATATTTTAGTGAGTTAGAATAGTAACATATTTAATATGTTTCATAATGAAATGCTGTTTGGGGCAATTTAAGTTAGGCCCCCAGGCAGCTGCTTACCTTGCCTAAAGGTAAAGTCTGCTTTTGGTATTTTTTTCGTGAACCCGAATGTATTTTATCAGTGTTTCTGACCATCAGTAGAAACAACTTGGGTGTATGACGCAAGTCATGGCAGGTGTGTTGCTCAGGACACAAGAAAGTGCAGTGTTGAGTGTGAAGTAGTTTGGATGAGCGGTTCTCCAGAAAGTTGCAGGCAGCATTACCCCAGGCCAAGCTATGGGCCCGTTCCTGACAGGCACTGCACAGGTAAAGTAAGGACGAAGACATGGGCGTACATTTCATCTAACAGATGGGGGAGACAATAAACATAACATTTCTAAAGAGCAATTATTGAGGAGGACACAAATGATACATACAAAAATTTACTATGGTGTGTTGCTATGGTTTCACACCACGTCATAGTGCTGTTGCCAAGGGACCTTCAAAGAGATCAAAATAAAAATAAAAAAATTAGTTAAAAAACTACTGTGCAAATTATGTCACATATACAAAAAAGTTTCTTAATCTTAAACAGTCTGAAATCTCCAGATGCATTCAAACAAGTAAGAAGTTTGACTTCTGTAGCTTTATTCTGCAACTTAAAGTGACTTTTTAATGTTTCTGAAACGGTGTAATGTTCCATCTGATAGTCATAGATGAACTGTAACAGCAAACGAGACTAACAGGAAAAAGAACGTTATTTTTAAAATAGTTTTATTAATGCTTCTGCCTGGGTCACAGATAACACCAGCACCACTATGTTAGTGACTGTCCAGCCAGGTAAAGGGTAGCAAGAGATTTCTTTATATAGGCCTAATTGCATTTTAATGTTATTTTAGAAGTTATCTGCTGTATTTATGGCTTAAAAGTAAAGAAGGAAATTAAACAAAGAACAACTAAAAGCTGAAAAGGAAAGTGACAGAAGATCAGGTCGGGCTTTCAACAGATGGAGACTATTGCGGAATTGTAAATAATTCAAAACATCCCAGCATTGGCCCTATGTAATATGTCTATTTCATTCATAAAATTAATTTACAATGCGCAATGTGGTTGCATGTCAGTAGTTTACATTACATCGCCCTTTGTTAGACAGTGGGCCTGTCAATCTGGGAACATCAAAATCATAATCAGTTCAAAAAATCCCCCAGCTTAATCCTTTTTCAGTACACCTTAAGCTTCCACACTTAGAAAATGAGGAATACAGTTAAATTCAGTTCAATCTTATTGTGACACATATGTGCAGGCACATACAGTATGTACCAAAATGTGGACAAATCTCTAGAAATTTGTCTAGGAGAAAAACTAAATCTAGTGGTGTGTATCGCCCTGCCAGGCAATAGGATAAGTAGCCTGAATTTAATCTTCATGAATGCAGAGTTGTTTTATGGCGAGCTGTAACTCTGTGAAGCAATTAGCCTGAAGGTAGTGCGCCAGGTTCTGGGTGAGAAATGGGGGATTTATGACTGTAAGTGCTGAAACAAACATTTAAGAGGACACCTAAGGCAGCTGCTGCCATTCAGGGGCCTCAGTGCAATGGAACCACACCAGTTGGACTCATTCAAAATGTTTGCTTTTCTTTTAAATTCTGGGCAAAGTGAGCTTTGTGAGACTATCTCCTCTTAGGATATTAAAAAAAAGCCTTTATCTAATAAAAAAATCAAGGTTAAAACAAGTCACAATGATCATGCCCTTCTTAGAAAGACAGAGGCATGTGCACATAACTGTAAGTGTAAAACTGCTGCATATGCCAATGCATCCATGACTTTCTGGTTTCTTATGTAGTTGGGTTAACAACCCTCATTTGATATACACAGACAATTTTAAACACATCACTGATTTGAATTAAACTCAGCTTGTCAACAACAATAATAGCCATTAATCCTCGATATTATTCTGTCCAGAATGTGTTTGGAGCCCACTTCAGTGTTTCCCTGAGCAAACAATGGAATATCCCACTACAGCAGCAGGACTCCCATAAAGCCATGTGCTAAGTCTTGAGGTCTTTTAGTTTCAAGGCAATTAGATAGTTTGAGTTTCACGACATGCATAGAAATTAGCCACAAACACACACACACACACACACACACACACACACACACACACACACACACACACACACACACACACACACACACACACACAGACAGAAGACAGAAGACAGACTGAGAAGAATAGGTCTACTGTGTAGTGACACAGACCACAAAACTATAAGGTCATTGATGACAAGTGGACATGTGTGTGCCTGGTGTGTGTGTGTAAGCTTGTGTGAGTGTGGTAAAGAGAGAGAAGAAGGCGATCCCCGGGAGAAGTACAGCGCTATTAGCCCAGTGTCTGTTGTAGTGAGCTCTCCTCTGTCTCTGTCTCTATCCACTAGAGAAAATGTAATTATATCCAGAGACTACAGTTAAGCCATACCCACTCTACTGCACCACATATTCAAATGAAATGAATAAATGAAATAACCCTGTCTGTGAGAGTGTAATTAAAAAGGGGGGAAAGCTGAGAAATGTGTCTGTCCGAGTGTGTGTGTGTGTGTGTGTGTGTGTGTGTGTGTGTGTGTGTGTGTGTGTGTGTGTGTGTGTGTGTGTGTGTGTGTGTGTGTGTGTGTGCCCCTCCATCCTGCAAACTGGGGGTCTTTGCTTTAAGTAAGAGGAAAATATAAAAACCTCAACCCGCTCCCTCACACAAGGTTGCTGTATGGTGAGTTTAGGTTTTGACTAATTCAACTGAACCTAATTTATAGTGATTCATGAACCATGAATACCTGCTGCAGGAAGTTGATATGCTTTATCCACATTTTATATTTTTTATGTATAATTGTCTTTGAAAAGAACAATTTCACATGCAGTACACATTACACTATATTATGTCTCAGTTCAAGAGAGATAAGGGCAGCCTTGCCAGAGCTACAGTAGGTTGGATAGTGCAACATTCCCAACAATGAGAGTAAGGTGCAAGCATATCTTAGATGGCACTTTGACAACAATGAAATTAAATGATAAATTATTAATTTACTTTAGGAGCATTAGAAAGCAAGAGAAGCAGATTTCAACCTGTTTCACCTGTGTTGTTACCAGTGTGTATGAGTATGGGAGATGGGTACGTGCCAACGTCTCGAACAAAGACATGTTTAGCGGTTCCATTCCCAAAAGCAAGGCACTAGCACCGCAAAGGTTTTGGGTTCTATTCCCTTTGTGGCAATAAGGGCAGAGCAAGACATTTTGCAAAGTATAGCTCAGGGCTATCTCCTGAAATATCCCTCCACAGTCAGGCTGAATGTTCCCAGACCGAGAGAAGAGTACAGTTGGCACTGGGTTGTGAAGCTTCAAACGTTCAATCACACATGTTGCTGCATACAAATGTATGTAGACTTGGTGAGCTTCATATTCTTTATTAACTGAAAATAACGGAATTTTTGGCAGTGTGCAGATTAATTGTATAGGCATTTTATTTGCCTGATAAAGTTGAATGAATTAAAAAGTGGCTCGGCTACAGCTCAATGTCTGTCCCTCTGCTTCTGGCATCATTGGCTTTCCAATAGTCTACCTCCGCCTCCCGGGATTTTGCACAGGAGATATGTTGTTTGATTTGTAAGACTTCAGAGAATAGCATGGATGTCCTTATTTGCCGTTAGACTTCTCGTTAGAAAACCTTGGAAGTGCAGCGTAATAGCTTTTGTTTGTTTTCTGTATTTCGGTCTCGTAACTTCAAGACTGTGAGGCAAACAGCTAGTTTTGGATAAAATGGCTTCGATATTCCATTTCCTTGGACTCTTGGCAAATTATGAGAAAAAGGATTTGGGGACAATATCACCGCTGTGGATATGGGAGAATGAAAATGTATGAATGCAAACATGACTCTCAACACTAGTTGCGCCTTCTTTGTCAGTGTCATGGCAACTTTATTACAGTTGTGTGTGAGCTTATTTGAATCATGAGATTCAGCTTTCAATTGATGTGTTGCATGACTGTATATTTTGAAGATTTAATGCTTTAAAGTTATAACAAAGTTTATGAGTGGAGGTAACAGCACCGCCTCAGCGACAAAGTGTTAATGTCCCTCCCACAACTCTAACTGACTCTCTGGTATTATGTTGAAAGTTTCTAATGTATCAAATAATAGCTTAAAGCATTTAAACAAAGTTTTGTGTTGTAATATTTTGAAATCTTAATTTTGACTTAAATGCATCTCAACTGTAACTTTTAACTGTAAATGCATCTCAGTTCCAAATGGTGGTTATCGGTTTTATTAACTAATAATCAGTATCTGTATCAACCATGAAAAACCAGTATTGGTCAAGCCTAAATAAAAATTTTAAAATTGAGAAAGTCTACATGTGGCAACACAACTTATCATTCAATATAGTGTATGTATGATGTCTAAAGAAGGAGTTTTCTATAACAAGCCTGTCTACTCTGCACAACACATAGTATCAGCCGTGTTTCACATCTAACGTAGGACTCTGTATTTCAGGTCAACTCCTTTGTTAGTTCTCAGTTTTGATCATTTTTTAGTCCTGTGGAACATTTGCAAAAAGTATTTCATATAAAACATTGGAGATAAAGACTGATTTGATACTATCCCCTGAGAAACAAAAGCCACTTTTACACATGCACCATTTACTCCTATAATTTGACAGCATCTTACCATTAAGTGGTCATAAGTGAATATGAAGCCAATACGGCAATGGCAGTAAATTAGTTACGGCAGTTTGACTGCTCAAGATGTGTTAAAATTGGTGCTAAGCTCCCTACTGGCATAATCTGCATCTCATTAAGCTCTGACGTAGCTGCTTTACCGAGTCTGCATTTCTGCATGTGTGCAGTTAATAGATTTAATGTGTGAGATGTATATGTGTGCATAAACTAGCTTCTTTCTAGAGCTGCCATTTTGCCTTAAAGCTCAATAATTAAATCCATCATGGATGGGGAAAATTGTAGTAATTTCTCTCCAAGCCTTAAAAGAACAGGAGCCAATGCAACCTCTACACAATATACAGTATATGCTACTTTTTTTCTAAAAATAAGTATCCTACACTGAAATCACTATAACTTACTCTTCCAACACATACTGTGCAACTTATATGTAGCACCTTGGTGATCCTTCTTTTAGGGTTGTAAAAGAGGAGATTACTCCTAGAATGAAGAATGAGTGATAAGATCTGGTTGATATGTTTTAAGATAGTAGCTTTGACAGTGAGGCTTCAAATCTGGCAGGAGAAACCAGCCACGTATACCGCCCTTCCTATCCCTCCCCCCAAAACATGTTGTTATGACATTTCCTCAGGTGGTCAGATATAGCAGTTCTTGATCCAACCAGAAAACAAATCAGTGAAAAGAGAGATAGAGGGAACTGCAGAGAGAAATAAATAAAACGAAGCAATGAGGGAGAAGGGGGAACAGGAGAGTAATATTGAATCATGTCAAGGCACTAAGCAAACGCACGATTGCCTAGACAGACATACACTCAGATACACATATTCCCAATAATGTACACATACACAGGCATGTACATATGTGTTCAACCACAGACCATGCAGATTAAACGGTGCTGCTGATTAAGCCAAACACACTATGTGTTATAGTCTCATTTCCCACCATAAACCCTCGGCAGTGGCCGGTGGGTGTGTTTTGGTGTGTGTGTTGTGTAAAAATGGGCCATCTTGTGTGTCTGTGTGTCCAGCTATCACCACCACAATCCGTTTTAAGGTTAAAGAACCGCACAGCACATTAACAAAACCACATATGTCAGCACAGGTCACACGCACACACGCACACACGCACACACACACACACACAAACACACACACACACACTTCCTGTAAGTTGACCCCATGGCCTGTTGGGATGGCAACCTTGCCTTGCCCCTGACATGACTAAACAAAAGAGATGGAGAGAAGGAGGAGGAGGGGTAAAGGAGGAGGGGGGTAACCATAACAAGGACACAGGGTTAAGTGTGTGTTTTTTGCAGCTCTTTGTATGCAGTTGCTTCCGTAAATTTGTCGTTTTTGTTTACTTCAATCATTTCTTTTCAAACACTAAGCTTTAGGTTATCTCTCTCTCTCTCTCTCTCGTTCTCTCTCTCTCTTTTGCTCTCTCTAGGTACTCCTTCCCTTGATTTGGCATGATTCCTCAATTTTGATAAACTCTGACATTAAAAGAAACGTAACTATTAAATCCATCGCCAACTGTTTAGTTATTTTTCATGAAAAAAGCAAAGAATAAAATGGATGATATAATATATGAACTAAAATGGAATCCATTGTATTTTTATGGTTGCAGCCCTAGTCTATTATATATTCTCACACATTTATATATACAGTATTTGATTAAAAACTCCAGCATTGTTTGTAAGCAATACTAGATGCATAAATAACAGACAGGGCTTTTCCAGGAAATATGTATTGTGAAGTAGCAGGGTGAAGTCTTGAATTAGTCACTGGTGGTAAATGCAGCAGCGGGCAGGTGCTGCTGCTGCTCCATGTGAACTGTTTCTTTAATCTGACATTCAGCTGAGATCTAAGCATCCCATTTTCTACCCAAGGAAGGCACTGAGTAACTTTATGGAATATGAATAAAATGAAATAACAATGGTCAGAGTGTTCAATTCAAACAGGAATGAATGTGGTTTGGGTGTATGAGCATTTGTGTGTAGCTGTCAATCAGCTGCAAAAGCCTCTGGAAACACAACCATTTAGGCATTTAAGAAGTATCGAGTGTTTGTGTAGAATAATACCAAATGCTACCAGAACTAATAAGATCCTTACACAACAGACACAAAACAGAACTGGTTGTGAATGTATTCATAATCACCATAATCATCATCATAATATTCACACTAGAGGTTAGAGGTTGCTAACTAGAAAGAAAAGCCAATTTCATGCAGGGATTTCACAATACACTGAATCAAACGGCACTTCCTGGGAGACAAATGGCTGTTGATTAGAACTGCGTAGACATTTAAAATTGGCAAATTTGTTTATTTCTGTTGTCATTCCCAGCCATAACTGTAACGTTTAAAGACATACAGTCCGACCTATCCGTGTTCTCTGCTGTGCTCATTTTCTGTGCGGTGTTGCTTTGCTAGTGTCTTTGATAAACCAAATCTCTGGTTACAAACACCAACATCTCGTTGGGGTCAGACGGACTGCTAGTCTGGGTGGTGCTGAGAACTCTGTGATTCAGACTGGCTCAGCAGCCTGTCTGCTAAACTTAAAACTAAATCATACAATCGACACAAAGTTTGCACTCATTGATCAACCTGTTGCACACCCCACAGCAACCCACAGGAAGAGCATGCTCCAACTGGCTAACAGCATCTCTTCTGACTCCAAGCATGTCTGAAATTAGGAATACAAACTTTTCTAAAAGGTGATTTAGACACAACACGCTTAAGAACTTTATACATCAGTTTATCTTGTTGCTAAGCCAAAACCAGGGTGCTGCCCATTAACCAACAATATCATGAAACATGTTTTGCAGCGATGGCTGTTGACATGTCTTTATTTCTGTATTATATGTGTGAATGTTGTCTAGCTCTGTGTCCATTTTTCTTTTTTATTTCTTCTTTTGTGAGGAGCTGTTTGGGAATTTCAGTGTGAATTGACATTAAAGTTGTATTGTATCTTGTCATTTCCTTTAGTCTGTGGCCCATCAAGTAAATTAGGTCTCTACGCCAATGTTAGTCAAAGTGTTGACATATGAAAGCATCAAAAATGCATTTTAGATGAAGGACATGAGAGTATATACTGTTAACCCTCGTCACTCTTTGCTCAGCAGCGTTAAAGAGTGTAGGGGCCAAATTGGTTTTCTACCCAGAAGTTACATTATGATAGGGTTTATAGCACTGCAATGATGTCTCAAACAGCGCCAGTGTCTATAGAGTGTGTGTGAGACCCTTTGATTTAATAAAACCTGGATAGTGTGTTTGATGCGGATCCCCGTTCATTGCTTTGAGTTGCTCAGTGGCGCATAAATCCCAAAAAGTTTCACTTCTGTATATAAAATCACCCAGATGATTGGCGCTGCTTCTGCACAGTTGGGTTTATAGAGCACGCGCACTAGAGACCACCGCTGGCTACTTCCGGTTTAGCACTCCACTATCTTGAATGGGAATTAAATAATATAACTGTGCCGCTCTTCAAGACTTTACGAATGTCTTCGGACTAAATGGATCCAATTCTGATCTGAACGAGTCATTTGAAAAGGGAAAAAGGACAGGGAAGTTGAAATTCCACTGTTTGGCCACTATGTTAAATTGGCTTCATACCTCAGCACACTTCCTGGGGTCCTGATGTAAGCCTACCTGATGCCAACTTTGTGCATTATTGTAGCACAATTGTCAGTTGAGAGATGGACAGAGTGTGTGTGTGTGTGTGTGTGTGTGTGTGTGTCTACATGAGAAGGAGAGAGTGGAAGAGAAGGTGGGTTATATTGCCTGCATCGTTTCTGTAAGTTACTATTAATTTTGGCTACACTTTTTTTTCGGCCTGTGGGTCGACTCATGCATCATAGTGCATGTAGTCCCGTCAGGCTGGCTGTCCCGTTCACACACAGGTTGGTTTGGCTCTGTTACGGCTCTGTTACGTCTTTGTTATGGCTCTGTTACAGCTCTGTTACATCTTTGTTACAGCTCTGTTACGTCTTTGTTATGGCTCTGTTATGGCTCTGTTACGTCTTTGTTACAGCTCTGTTACGGCTCTGTTACGTCTTTGTTATGGCTCTGTTACGGCTCTGTTACGTCTTTGTTACAGCTGTGTTACTGCTCTGTTACAGATCTGTAACTACCTCCGTTTCCTGCTAAAAGATGACACAACACTGTTCCTTTATTCCGTCTTTGTACCTTTCACACAGATGGCGAGGCAGATTAAACTCAAACTGTCCCGCCTTGAACTGGCTGTGTGAAAGCAGATACAATAAGTCGCCTTGGCCATCAGACCTACAGTACCTACGAGGAAAAAAAATGGAGAGAGGTCTTGCATGCAAATATGTCCAAATATGTATATGGAAACCCAAAACAGTAGAATAATAATACAAGTGTGTTTCTATTTATTAAAAATGTATTTACATAAACGATACAAATAAGCCGATAAGTCGTCAGCTGCTTGATTTGTTTGGCTTCATTATAAAACAAACAGGGGGAATGGCTCCCTGCAGGATGCTTAACAGCTGAACAGATGAAACACATCGCTGCAGTCCAACAATAGAAATAGAAACACACCCAGACAAGCAGCAGGCACAGGCAACCCCCACACACACACACACACACACACACACTCACATACACCACTACCACCTCCAGGTGTTTAAGGTTCACTTTACTGTCACATTGTCTACCTTTATTTCTTACAGCTAGATACGACTTGAAAGAAGCCTGCTAGTGATAAAGGGGTCCTGTGTGTGTGTGTGTGTGTGTGTGTGTGTGTCTGTGTATTGTATATTTGTATATGTGCTACTCTGTTACGTTTATTTTCCAAATGTTGCCTTTTTTTCTCCTCAACTGTCATGACTCTCTCTAATCTATGTAATACTGTATTTCTAAAGTATTTCTAAAATCAGTGCTGTTTGGTTTGAAGTTATTCTTCATGATGTAACTGAAAGGAAATAGTGTGATGGTGACGGGCATTAATTATTAAAATGGGACTGTAGCTGAGTGGTGATATTTGTTTTTGCTGGGTGACTGTTGGTTCCTCAGCAGCATGTTGTCCTGCCGTGCCTCATGATGGTTACAACAGGGCTGTCATGACGTAAAACAGCCCTCGCAGAAAAAAGGCTTTCTAACATTGACATGGTCAGCGTTTAACTAAGGTGGGACAACATTTATACTGTTCAAGGAGAAAAGGGATTACACCTGTGAAGAAATTAAGGAAATAGGGAGAGTAGCGGAGTAAGGGGGATGAGGACAGGGGAGAGACAGGGGGAGGGAGGACAACAGAGAGCGAGAAACAGGATGAAGAGGAGGTGTGTTTGCAAACCATCTGGACTCAGTCTATGATAAGAAACACTTAGTCAGCGAGCACCTCATCACTCAGCCCGCTCCCTCTCTTTACTCTCTCGGCCTTGTGTAAACTAGCTTATATCTTCCGTCTTTCTTTCTTTTTTCTCCCCTTCCTGATATCATGATGCTCTACCGGAAGTGATAAAGTGGAAATGAGTGATAGGAATGATAATAAGGACTAATAGGACTTAATGTGGGAAAGGGTGTGAAAAAGAAAGGCCAAGAGCTCTACAGAAACTCAAAGGCTGCTGATTGTAATATATCGCGGAATATTGCAATTACACAAAAACAAAAAAATGATATGGTATTGTGGGGCCTCTGTTGATTCCCACCCCTATTGGACAGAAAACAACATTCTATTTAAATGAATTATTCATAATATTATTATGATTATTATTAAATTGAAAACTACTTACAATTTTAATAAGCAATTATGCATTTAATTGAAGTTGTGTAAATGTTAATTGTATATTGTTCAATAAAAAAAATTAAGCACATCTTCCTGCTTCTACATGTTTGATTTGTTAATTTTCCACTATGCTTTTATGTAACATACAGGTGATATCATATTAAGTGTATTCTACTACTTCTGCAGCACAAGAAAATGTGAATATAATGTGACATGAGGAAACATTTACTGTGTATATTTTTAGATCAAATATATTTATCAGCACAAGAGGCCTATATAAGGCCTGTATGTTTTCTCCCCGTGTGTGTAAAATACTTCAGATGACCTTCCTGTTAGGGTCCTGACATACACCACCCCTCACAGTATGACTGATAATAATGTGGACACGTTGACTGCTTTGCCTGATTTGTCTCCACTACTGAAATGAGAGACAGAATGTTCCTTTTTGTTTTTCTTCCAATTTGTCCTTTTGAATTAGTGATGAGAAGGAATGGTGCTGTGCTTTCTCACAGGAGCTATCTGAAAAACACAGATACACAGTACATAGCTACACGTACACACACAACAACTCAAACACTTTCAGAGACGTGTGAGGCACATCACACGCAGATGCACACTCACAGACACATGCTTTTCCCACAGCAGTCCAAAGGTAAAAATACACTCCACCTTCTACACATTACAGCTACGCTCTAATGATGAATAAATAAACACCCTTGTATGTAATGAAAATAATAAAAAATGGAAATATGGACAAAATAATAAAACTGAGCTTGACCGCCATGGGTCAGTGTTGTGTGTTAACTATTGTAAATCCTTGTGTTCAAATATGCATATCAAAAGAATAATGTATCATGTCCATCAGGAAAATTATTACAGGCATACCTCGTGCACAGACACACACTCTCTCTCTCACACACACACACACACACACACACACACACACACACACATAAGTAACTTGCAAGGGCAAGCCACTGACTCACATTCATTCCTTAGCTCCTGTTTCAAAGTGATGTCCTTCCTCTGATGACTTTCATCATCTTTCTAGCTTTAAAACATAAACACACACCCACCCACGCACACCCACACACACACACACACACACACACACACACACACACACACACACACACACACCCAGAGGCCCCTATATCACAGACACCCAATCTATCTCACACATCACTCTCAAAGGCCTTGTTGCTAGGAGATAGTGCTCTATTTGTGGGGAGAGAGCGACAGAGAGACATAGAGCGAGATATATGGGGGGCTGTGTGTGTGTGCAAGAGTGTGATAGAGATAAACGAAAGAAAAGTGCAGGAATGAGAAATTGAGGAGATAGGAGAGTCAAGTTCCTTAAAGCAGGATGAATTTCTCAAGACATACATATCTCTCTCTCTCTCTCTCTCTCTCTCTCTCTCTCTCTCTGTCTCTCTCTCTCTCTCTCTTACACACGCACACTGGCAGCTTGTTTCTCAAACTTGGACAGAAACACTAGGACAATGTGTGTGTTCCTGCATCCACGCATGGTTGCTCATGTGAATGTGTACATATCCGTGCAACAACATACATGCCAGTGTGTGTGTGTGTGTGTGTGTGTGTGTGTTCCTCTAACTGCAGCAGCGCTGGGATCCAGCAGGCCATATAATGGTTGGCTGGTCACATTGTCTGCCCCAGTGGTCAGTCCTTCACAAATACACTGTCGGCTATAATCTGCAGACACATCCATAATAATCTGAAAAAACCTGCAGCGAAAGAAAATGACACAGCATCACATCCACAGGGTGACACTTACACAAACACACATTTCAAAAGACAAAATCCCATAATAAATCCAATCAAAAGTGACATCAAGCTGCAGTAGCACTCGGGTAGTTTAGTGGTTAAATACCAAACAGCAAATGTGATGCAACGTGCATCGTTTATTGTGGCTTTAAAATTCAACCCCATCTTTGTTTCTGCATTTCTTTCTTTAAAGGGCATTTCAGACCAAAGGCAACACCACCGCTGCGCTTTGAAAGCTATTGTTTCCAAAGGCTCAATTCAAATAAAACTCTTTATTTTGTACAGTATAATTAGAAAATATTACTCAGTTGTCGTAATAGCATGTCATTAAACATACCGTATTCAAATCCCTTTATATTTCCTTTTCTGTCAAGCTGTGACTATAATTATGATACTAGTTTTATAATTTGCCAATGAGGCCTCATGTCAAATGAACACGACAACACTGAAGGCGCTCCTAAATTATGCAATCAAAACTTCATGAATGCGCTGCTGTATTCTAACTTTACCAAATTGTACTTTTTTTGGTGTTCCATACCACCAGTGGAATGTGGCAGCTGTCTGTGCTGCTTGACTGACTGCATTTTCTCTCACAGCGGTTGGTCTGAAACTCACAGGCCGCCTAATCCACTAAAACATTCCTGAGAAGCACAAAAAGCCCAAATATGTGCATGTAAAAATCACCTTGACAAACGCGTCAAATATATCCAGGAAATGTTATTATTGACATGTGAAAAAAGCTCTGCCATTTTCTTACAATTATTCACACACACACACACACACACACACACACACACACACAAACACACACACACACGTACACCACTAGAAATCATCATCTTTTTACAACTTTTTAAACCACTGGACTCAGAAAAATAATCTTTGTGATATCTTCACAGCATCTGCACCTGTCTTTTGCTGTCTGCTCAAACACGTTTCAGTATCCAACTGTTTCAAACCATCCGATATGAAAAGGATATATCATTTTATAGCCCCTTTATTCTACTCTGACGTCTTATCCTTTGTAATAGGCCCGCTGGAATCTTAATCAGTTACACATGTTCTTCTCTCTAGCATCGTCTCTGCCCTCTTTTCTTTACAATCTGTCCATCCACAGTCGTTTTTGAGATTTTTTTCGTCTCGCTGTGACAGTTTAATTCCTTTAATCCATCACCTACTTCCTCTTCTGCTTCGTAACTCGCATGCACAAGTTTAGAAGAGTCTCAAAATTTATGTTTCTAATTGAAAAGGTAACGGGGGTGGGGGGGGAGTGGTGGCAGTAAGAGGAGAAGACTGAAAGAGAGAGAAAGACACACACACACACACAGAAAGTAATGGAATGCAAATCTCTGTGTCTGGAAGCGATTAGGCAAAGAGCTAAAGCCTGTCTTCTCTTTCTGTGTCTGAGCAGACCAGCCACCCTAACCCTCACCTCAGCACACACACACACACACACACACACACACACACACACACACACACACACACACACACACACACACACACTCAACATGTTGTTCACAATACACACCGCTAAAAGCAGAAGCGTTAAATTGTCAGAAAGCCACATCTGATGGGCTGATGCTCTCCGAGGTTACCCTTACTTTTACTAGGTCGGCTACAGGTGACTGAACGCAAAGGTATACACATTTTCCCATTTTAAGTTCATCATTCTCTCCGTTTATTCAGTTGTAAAAAAGAAGAAAAAGAAAAAAAGAACATTTATTCAGACAGATGTTTTCCAAGCAGGAGTTTTGGGGCTCAAGATCATGTGTAAAAATAAATAACAAATAAAGTAGACTAATATACACTGAAATATAGATATGGTATTTTCTAATAGAATATATAAATATCCCACAAGAAATAGAAGACAAATGTGATCAATTGCTGGTTTCAAAATGACGGATAAGGAGGAACGGCTACTGAGTGGGCCTAATAAACAAAGTTAGAATACAATGTCACCAGTTCATGTACAGAAGCCAGGTTTTGAGCACCAACGCATGTTGGCCGACCAGTCTTGATCTTTAGCTAAGGTAAAAGGAAAAGCAACAGTGCAGTGAATTTACATAAAAACTGATCATTTCAAAGTAATCTGACTCACGTTATCCTCCTTTGGCGAACAGAACACAACTCCAACACTGAATGAAGGTTTATTAGGGATGCACTGGACTTTATTCCCAACACCGCTACATATTACCTGGGTGTAATTAATACACTGCTGTGTGCCTCACTGTGTGGAAGTGACATTCTTTCATTTGGAAGTCAACACTAGGCTTGATTTAAACATTGGTTTGTAAAACAAAAATATAACAAATAAATACACAAATATAATTTCACTAAATTGTTATTTATCATTTAAAAAATAAATTGATTATATATATATATATATATATATATATATATATATATATATATATATATGTGTGTGTAATAATGGGGCCATGTATCCAATTCAAATTATATATATATATTTATATATATATATTTATATTTATATATATATCATAATAATTTGAATTGGATACATGGCCCCATTGTTACCTGATACATGATTTTTTGTATTTTTGTATATTATAAATTCAAACTACACATTATAGTACGTAGCATCAACTTAAAGTTGAATTTTAAAGATAAATAAGAACAAATGAAAACTTACTTAACATAAGTGCTGGCTGCTTCTTCTCTAAGTTCACATTTCATCAGGAGGATGAGAAACTTGCTGGTGTAAATTCAACATCACATTTCAAACTAATGCAAGTTGTTACAAGGCCTTTTAAAGAAAATAAGTCACGAGCTAACGGCTGATAGATGTCGACCGGATGTAGATCACTGCTTGGGGAGAATTCTTCACCACCACATTATAAACTGCGAGAGCAGGACTAACAGCAGGGCTGTGTTTCGTCGTCAGACACAGGCAACATTTCTACTCTGCATGAGGAGGAACTAATCACTGGTCCCCAGGATACATTTAGGGGCTGAAATGTCTTCTGTATCTTTGCCAAAAACTTTGACTGACAGCAGTTTGTCCTGAATGTCTCCCATTATGTCCTCCACATTGATTGGGACTCTAATTAAGGTAATATTCCCCATTACCATTCCCTTTGAATATTACCCCTACGTAATGGCCTCAAAATCATAACCAGACCTTCAGGCTAATGCTTACTATATGATTAACCACTGAAATATTTATTTATGTGTGTGTCACTGTGTGTGTGTGTGTGTGTGTGTGTGTGTCTCGTGAGAGGACTGCAGCACCGAGATAAAAGAAAGTAGTTACTAATTGATTGGCAGCCTTAAAGAAGAGGCTGACAGTGATTTAGATGAACACAAGCTGATATTCTACATTACCGGATGGAATGTGGACTAGTAAGTGACTTAAAAATAAATAAATAAATAAATAAATAAAATGTCGGCTGAGTGTCGACTTACTGACTAACTTGGTGCTTGATTTAACCTCACAGACTTTAGTTTGGAAAGTGCTGACCAGAGCCGAGACTCCGAGAAATAGATGTAAATGGGCCAAAATAGAGAGCACAAAGGCAGTGGGTGAAGAAAAAATATAAGAGGGTAAAAATAAAAGAATGAGAGAAAGATGAGAAAATGGAAAATGGAAAATGGGAAAATAAAATGGACCTTGGCTCAGATGGAAAGACAGGTTTTCCCTCTTCCTCTACTTTCTCACCAAATTAAATCATGAGGCTCCGGTTTGGCACTATTTTAATACACACACACACACACACACACACACACACACACACACACACACACACACACACACACACACACACACACACACAGATTGACTGCGAGTTTACATTCAGTCAGTGAATTCGCACAATGAGAGGCAATTGACTAGAGACCGAGCAATTTCCCAAAGCATGCACACACACTCTGACACATGCACGCGCACACGCGCGCTCAACACAATGTGTAGCTTGAAAAAAAAACGAATTCGGTCGTCTACCTTGTCTGTGTGCGTACTCCAGTGTCGCCCGCTTTAAAGGGTTAACGCTCCCAAAAACACATAGGATCCTTTCAGGCACGCATGAACACTCCGAGGCGTCCTGCTGCTGGGGGAAACATAAGAACACACCTCCGTCTATGTCTTCCCCCACTTTTCTCTCTCTTCTTTAAAAAAGATATAAAAAGCACAAGCCCTGTTTCTGAGGTTTGTTCTGTCTTCTGTGTTTCTCTATCTGCGGGACTGCCTCAGTCTTTTCTCTCACTTCTTCTTTTCATCCAGCCCCTGCGCTCCAAGTGAGGGATGGAGAATGAAAAACACTGGAGGAAAAAAACACAAAGCCCCAGCTTTCTCTCTTCTTTTCCCCTTTTTTTCTCTTCTCTGTCAGTTAAAGGAAATGCAGAATTCTCTTCCTTTTTTCTCTACTCCGGTGTCTTTTCCTCTGCCTACTGCTGCTCCTGTGTGTGTAAGTGTGTGTGTGTAAGAGAGCGCCGTCTTCGCCTCTGCCTCTGCCACCGCTGCTGTGAGTGTGCCTGTCCGCGTCGCTCCCTCCCTCTCTCTCTCTCTCTCTCTCTCTCTCTCTCTCTCTCTCTCTCTCCCCCTCCTCGCTTCTGTAAGTTTGGAGCTCTCTTTGCTGGCTGAGCGAGGAGGGAGGCGGAGCCACGAGGACAGAGGGAGCCGAGGGAAGAATGAGATTGGCTGACACAGAGGGTGAGAGAGAGAAGAGTGAGAGGGGGAGACGAGTGGAGGGAGGGGCGGGCTTTCTGCATTTTGGAGGCTGGAGGTGTAGATGTGTGGAGAGAAAGGAGGGCCTTCTCCTCTCTTTCTTACACACACACACACACACACACACACACACACACACACACACACACACACACACACCCCCTCTCTCTCCGCATTCTTTCGCTCTGATCTTCCCGACTTCCCCACCACATATGTATTCATAGCACAGAAACTACACCTCTCAGCCGCTCACACATGATCTCTCGCTTTCTCTCACTCTGATACACTCACACACATATGCACACCCACTGTGTGTGTGTGTGTGTGTGTGTGTGTGTGCACGCTCGGCCGTTTGGGTTTGTGGCAGCTGTATAAACCAAAGGTATTGAGAGAGAAAGGGGGGTTGACTAGGCTTAAGTTAAAGGGACTCGGCAGCAAAGGGACTTATATTAGACAAACACATGCATGCGGGCAGGCATACACAGGCCTGGTGTGTTATACACACTCTCACTCTCTCACACACACACACACACACACACACACACACACACACACACACACACACACACACACACGAAGTTCACAATTTCTGTTGTGGAAATGTAGTCTATTGTAATAGATCTAAATGAATACAAATAATGAATCTAAAAGAATACGTTTAGTCAAATGTGTGTATTTCCGTGATACAAGTAGCCTACAGGAAATACAAGTACAACTGTCACATCTGAATAACTAAACTGATATAAAATCTGCTTACAATTATATTAAATAATTTCTGTTATCTTAAATATTTCGTTTTTTACTTTGGTATTTTTATGGTAGTATTTCTTTCTCTGATGTTCAACATAGTTGGCTGTTTAATTAACACAAGTGTTAGATGAGGTGTACATTTAACAGAAGATTAAATTGGCTTTTTGTAAGTATAAATGCTAAGAAATAAATATATTCTTGGTGCAAATACATCAATAATACACCAAAACAGTAGAGAGCAGTCCGTACAGTTATTTAAGATGACTATCTTCATGTAAACACATTTATATTAATAACATATAACACAACCTTTATAATAGGGCCTCCACACACACACACACACACACACAGACAACACACACACACAGTTTGTGCATGATTGTTTCTTTCAAGGAATATCTACGTAATAAGGGATTGAGGATATCACTTGGAAGGACATTGACATTCATTCCATTATTTCACACATGGGCAGCTTTCACTGTGTTAGCACACACAAGCACGGACACACACAAACCTCAACTACTGCCTCTAATATTTTATAGAAGACTTAAATGTCCTCTCTTCCTGTTCTCCAAAGAGAGGATTGACAGAACAACATGAGCTCTGTTTGGATGACTTTACTGCACAAGAGACGCAGCATAATGCCAGCAGAGGATAGGGGATGATCACACAGAGAGCATCGATACAGACACATCCGCTTCACCAACACTGAGGCATGCTGAGTTTAAGAAAAATGAGTGTGGTGTCATCTGACACTGTGTTTGTCAAATTTAAGTGTGGTGACCTGCTCCATGTCTACCCCCAAAAAGATAAGAATATCTTACCTTTTTAGGGTTGGGTAATAAAAGAAAGAGCACATACAATTTTTGTAGGCGCGTATTGGAGCAGAACAATGCAGAGGGAAACGGGGGGATTCATTCAGCCCAAAACTGGCAACAAGATGAGTGCTGCAATGGCCAATACAGCTTTGGTTCATACAGTAACCTCTATCCAGGCCCATGAAAGCTAAGCTGTGTTTGCTAAGCAGAAAGCTAACAGTATAACCCCTTTGGTTGAGCATGTAATAGGCCCACGGCATGGTTTATGCTTTACCATGAAATTCAAGAACCATGTGCTTTTCATACTGACTGCACTCCAGTGTTTCTGTGGCACTGTAGAATGTAGTTTTTACATTTCAGAATTGAGGTGGCCAACCTTGGTCACAACACCGATGGAATCAGTCACTTGTTGCAATTGTAGTTGTTATGGACTTGACCATGTGACTTGTATGGAATTAGTTATACTTCAATTAGGTGTTCCCTTTGAGTCAATTTAAAACTAAAATTCTCCTCAATGTTTGTGTGAGAAAATTTAAATGATAAGATAAAATGTTTTTTTCTTTTAAACGTCTACACCTTAAAGGTGCTCTAAGCGATTTGGGGTGCTTCTTGTTGATGTTAGAAGTATTTTCAAACAAAACAAGACTAGCTTGCCCCTCCCTCCTCCTCATCCCGTCCCCTCCCCCTGCCTTCTGTGCTTCCGCGAACTAACCCCCCACCCCCACCCCCAAATCCTTCTTGTCGGTTATTGGCTGATACGCTGGAACACTGATTGTCTATGCTTCATGGTGCAGGTGGGCACAGTTTGTTTTTGTTGCCGTCTGTAGACCCTGGGCTGTCTACAGAGACCGTGTTTTTTTTACAGTGTGTTCAGGGGACGAGGCAGCTAGCAGATAGTGAGGAGATGTTTTTTACAGTGTGTTCTGAGGACAGGCAGCTAGCAGATAGTGAGGAGATGTTTTTTACAGTGTGTTCAGGGGACAGGCAGCTAGCAGATAGTGAGGAGATGTTTTTTACAGTGTGTTCTGAGGACAGGCAGCTAGCAGATAGTGAGGAGATGTTTTTTACAGTGTGTTCTGAGGACAGGCAGCTAGCAGATAGTGAGGAGATGTTTGCTGTATGTGACAACAAATGTTGTAGCTTAAAACATGCGTGACATTGCTTAGAGCACCTTTAAAGCTATAGTGCGTAGTTTCTAAGTAATAACAACAAAACTGTCGGCCCATCTACATGACACAAGCCTTCCATGATCGCGCACAGTCCCCACCACTCCTCCAAGTCACGGGACACCACAACCTTCTGAACATAGCCATACTGAGAAATACAGAGAGAGTTGTGTGGAGCTGACAGTCTTAATTACCTTTGTAGCAACTCTTTTGGCAATGCCTTGAATATAACGGACGTTTATTTATATAAAAAGTAATTTCCCTTGGCATTGGTTGACTGACAACTGAGAGTGGGCACTTCTAACATGAGCTACTGACTGCAGAAACAAATCCACACAGCATTATTTCTTAAATATTGGCAACTTATGTTATGTGTCCCTTTACAAAAACCCATCATGCTTTAAGGTTTATTGAAAGGAGGTTACGATTTTTTGTTAATTGGCCCGACTGGCTGAGAGAATATTTAGTGTGCTGAGGTAACAGATAGGGTTAGGCTGGAACAAACTGTGTGTAGTGGCTGCTCACACAGATATCAGAATCAGAATTATAGATATTGCACTAAATGCCTGTCACAGTAGGTAGCAAATGTACAGTAATCATTTTGATCACAAAAACACATGTATATATGTACTGTATATACAGAGTACACTAGTTTCTTATTTCATTTGACTTAATGAATTCACACATGAAAATTCAGGAAACAACCTGATATTAATGAGGGGGCAAAGAAGGAAAAGAAAGCATGAGCTAAATGTTTGACGGTATAGAAAAACACAGGCATGAGATAAAAGGAAATGACAGCAGAAATGCATGCTTTATTTCCTGTCATCCACTTATACCCAGTCTGTCATAAAAGCTCATTTGAGTCTGAAATTTGAAGGTAAATAATATTGTCCCCAAATAACTAATTTAGTCACACAGCCAAAATATTTTATTAACCTATTCATCATCATCATCATCATCATAATAATCACCATCAACCCATATACACACACAAGCTAATGATATAAGCATCATCTCTCATAGAGGTTAATGGAGTATGGATTTTGGTATAAAGGCCACTGTCAAAGAGATGAACACATTAAGTATAGATTTATCCTTAATCATGAATGCACCTGCTTTATTACATATTTCCCTGGTATATATCATTGCTATGCATCTATATTTGTACCTATGTATGTATAGTATGTATTTTCTTTATCTATCTATCAATCTGTCAGTCTATATTGTAAATTTCACTGGCCAGGGCTCCTGCTCAGGGTTCAGCTATTGGGTACCCTGCTACTGCACGCTGAAACAAATATGGCTTTATGTCAATTAACAGTAACTTGTGAAATGAGCAAGAAAGAAAGGCTTACTTTTAAATGTAACATTCTCAACACTTTATACTCATAGCATCCTGCATGCTAGGCAGGAATGGGAGGACAGGTCTAAAGGGCCGTCCACCCCAAAAACGATAACGATAACTATAACAAATATAGTTTTCAATATTGTTCTAATTCTAGTGGATAGTGGAGTCCACACCCCAACTATAACGACAACGGCAAACGAAAACCAAACTCCGACAGCCAATCAGAATCCATCAGAATTTACAAAATGGCATACATGGTAGATGACACAGCGGAGAGATTTGTTTCACACAGGTTGGTCAGTGGTATAGCATGACTTAGTGCTTCATAGGACAGGCAGTGGGTCCCTTAAGCTTGTGTAGCCACACACACTGTGGTGCTACTGAGCAACACCTCTGATCAGAAGCTGACATTACACGCTACAATGTCTCAATGTAGTTTCCTTTTTATTCTTTTTCCACAAACGATAAAATATTTTCAAAGATCACATAGTCAAACAGAAAACTCGCTTTTACACTCTTCTTTCCCAGATGTCATGGGCAGACATTTCATCAGTTGGTGGGTGACAAACATACAATTTCTCAAGAGCAATTTTTGTAAGGTACACAAATAATACAGCAAACATTGTATTCATTTAGGGTATATATATATATATATATATATATATATATATATATATATATATATATATATATATATATATATATATATATATATATACAGAGGAAAGCCTTGCTACTATTATCAGTGTAGCATGGAGACTGTGCCATTATCCTTCGTATCCTACGTTTATCTCTGATTCAAGGAAAAAGTTGACTAAATTGACCGAAAATACTGATATGATTCAAACTTTGTTTGTCACGTGATGACCGGTCACATGACAGTTCAGTTTAGAGGTCTTTATAGTTACATTTAGCTGAGAAAAGGTGACTGTGAGTTGAGTACAGAGCACCTGGAGGTCATGGTCTCTTCAGTGGCCACTGCAGTTGAATTTAGCCGACAAAAGGTGACTGTCCTGTGGTGATGGCACTTAAGTTTAGACAGTTAGTTAAGATTAGAAAAAAGACTGGATGTGGGTTTAAAGTCTATATCCACAACCTTACACTTTCGAGATTGCTCCGTTGCTGCCGGAAAGTTTACTGTATGTCCTTCTTTATGGCCAGATGTCCGTCATCTTCCTCCTTCTTTGTGTTGACTTTCTAACCTCCGGTGGATTTCTGAGGACTATGGTTAACTGCTCCTCAGATCTCTGCAATGTAAATCCAGACAGCTAGCTAGACTATCCGTCCAATCTGAGTTTTCTGTTTTCTGCAAAATCAACTTTTGGATGTGCCAGAAATGCCAATTTGACTAGCCAGACCCTCCTCTGCAGCGCTATGGAGGAAGACTACCTGTTTGACCACAATTATTTCAAGTATATAACATTATATTACTTACACAGCATGGTTTTTAATAATATTTTTAGGAGGGACAACCCTCAGATGGGATACTTCCTGGACCCCTCCCACACACACACACACCCCAACTCCCCTGCAATTTCTGCCTATGCCAGCTGTTAATGTAGATACTTTAATCTTTCAACGTGAAGCCCCAATGTCACAGATATGCATTTCAAGTACCACATACTTTCCAACAGCACTGGGCTGCTATAGTACTCATTAATCATACTGTCACTTCACACTATTGCTGACAAAATTCTCGAATAGCATTCAACACATGCAGGTTGAGGTTATGCTGATTAAGTTGCAGAAATTAAAAAAAATTGTATATAGTTTTTTATATTATATATTAACAGCATGTCTGTCTTTAAATTGTGGAGCAATGGGAAATTGTTTCACCTTTCTGTTTGGTGTTTTACTCATCTTGTGTTACTGGTATTTCCTAAACTTCACTGAAACTCTCTGAGTGTCCTTGATTTTACGCTTCAGAGTCTCTGTCTCAAAAGGAAGAATATCTGAAGGAGAAGGGATTACATTTGAATCTCATACATTTCTAAATGTTTTCCCACACTGAATACAAACTTTAGTGAGAAAAACATGGCCTTCCATTCACCTAGGTTATATCCTAACTCCCTGTAGAAAGAGAGAAGGCTCAAACTCACTGGACAGTTCTCTTTTTCTTTCTTCTCTCTCAATCTTCATCCTTCCAGCAGTGAGGCTTTTCTAACACCAGTGTATTTGCTGGTGCCCCCCACTGACAATGTGTGTGTGTGTGTGTGTGTGTGTGTGTGTGTGGGTATGTGTGATCGATAGAGACAGGGAGATGTGTGTGTGTGTGTGTGTGTGTTTCAGTGCAAGTTCAGCTGTTCGCGCTATTTAAATGTGTGTATGTGTGCAGGGCATGTGTGATACGGGTCCCTAAGCTCTTTCATTTCATTGTATGGGACCCCTACTGGGCAAGTTCACAACCTTAGAGAGAGAGATGGAAATGAATGAGTAGTGTGAGGAGAAACGGGGGAGAGGGAGACAGAGAAAAAGAGAGAGAGAGAGAGAAAGAGAGAGAAAGACAAAGACAAAGAGAAAGGAGAGAATGGCTTAAACAAGCCAACTGGTGAATAAAAGAGGGAAAAAAGCAATGAGGCGAGAGCACTAAACCAGCAGAAGGGAGGGAAAAGAGATGAAAAGAAAAGAGAGCGTTCTTTTTTTGTAATCCTTCATTCAGTATGAGGGGATTTGAGTCGATGGTGAGATAACGTACCGTAACTCCCTCTCACTGTGTGTGTGTGTGTGTGTGTGTGTGTGTGAGCCACTATGAGTTCGGACATTTCAACCTCCTGGCGAGACTACCAAATAACAGTAATCATCTTGACCGGTGCACCCTGTAGCTTTGTGTGTGGCAAGGGAGAGCAGCCTAAAGGTGTGTGTATGTGTATGTGTGTGTGTGTGTGCGTGCACATTACCCTGTCAACCTCTGCACAACCCATTCTAAATAACAGTGATGACTAAGATCATATGGGGGTGGACTAAACCATTGAGGGTAAACGATGGCAACCTGCTGTTTTACCGACCTGTGGTTTAAGTACAACGTACTACACACACACACACACACACACACACACACACACACACACACACACACACACACACACACACACACACACACACACACACACACACACAAGAATGTGCAAACCCACACAGATTACTACCTTTCAAGAGTCACATGATAAAAATATGCCAAATTCATGGTCACACAAAGACGTTTTATTTGGGCACCCACACAAACTTACAACCTCTTCAAATTTGTTAATATTTTTATTAAGTTTTTGTAACATTCTTTCTTTGTTGTTGCTTTATTTGCCTTCTATATGTACAGAAAATAAAGGTGTACCAGTCTCAGTAATAATTTTGTAAGGATTGAAACACTGCTGGTGTTAAATGTTTTTTGTAGTTTAGCCAACTACTACTACTGGTGTGTGTGAGTGTGTGTGTGTGTGTGTGTGTGTGTGTGTGTGTGTGTGTGTGTGTGTAGGGCTACTGCTATTGTGACACAGCTACTTCTTTACATCTGTCACACAGTTTAATTAGAAACTCCTAGCAACCTCTGTTGAAACCCAATGATTGGCTTCTCTGTGATAACGTGAGAGACTGGACATCTAGAATAAATCCATCAGCTACATTATTCCAAATGTAACCTTCAGTAGTTCATTCCATAATCCTGTAATCATGTAATTTCCTTTGTTTCCCACTCAATTTCCCCATGAATTATTTTGCAAAGAGCATACTATGTTTTAATTTTCAAGATTTATGATTTTGCGAAAAAGGACAAAAATGAAGATTTCAACACAAAAAAACTGTAATTATGTAAGATGCATTTAATACTACACTGTGTATACTGTATTTATACTTGCAGACACATTGCATACACTATATGCATCTTGTAGTTATAAATATATAAATAGAAACATAACACACACACACACACACACACACACACACACACAGAGCTTTGTAGTGCTGAATCACTGGTCATTTTGTAGGGGAGGGAAAAAAGACTTTGATGGAACACAGCCTTAAGAGCGGCGTGTGTGTGATGTGTGTGATTGTATAACAATGTATATCTTCTTGCTTGTATATATATATATATATATAAATATATATATAAATATATATATATACATACATATATATATATATATTGAGCCCGACCAATAAAGGATTTTTAAGACCAATACCAATACGAATATTTGGTTATTTAAAAATCCGATATGCCAATATATTGCCCGATATATAATGGCGTTACAAAACATAAACAGATTTTCCTAACATTAGTTATTTGTAGTTATTTATGAGTTCTCAAATAATATGATAATAATTTATTTTATTGTCACAAAAGAACAGAGGAACATCAAAATATATATACATGTCATCAGTCTCTCTCCTGAGTGTGTAAAATAAGATGTAAACATTAACCCACATCAGTTAGAGGAAGTTAGAGGAAGAGGACAAGGAGGAGCAAGAAGAGGACGAGGAGGGGAAAGAGGAAGGGTAAGAAGAGTAAGAAATAGAATAACTGATGACATCAGAGCTACAATAGTGGACCATGTCATCAACCATGGGATGACCCTGAGGGAAGCTGGCCAACGGGTTCAGCCTAATTTGAGCTGCTACACTGTGGCAAGCATCATTAGGACATTTCGAAATGAGAATCGGTAAGTACTTTGTAGCACTGCCATACTCTAATGAGAAACACAACAGTACCATACATGCAAAAATACTGAAATTGTTACTTTACAGAATTGCTAGATGTCCAGATGTTGGGGGCAGAGGAAGAATGTTCACTCCAGAGCAAGAGACCCATATAGTGAACATGGTGATTGCCAATAATGCAATAAGACTGCACGAAATACAGCAGCGCATAATTGATAATGACACCAGCATTTCTGCACTAAGTCGTGTACTTGCCACAGAATAAGAATTAAGCAAATTTACAGAGTTCCTTTCGAGAGAAACACAGAACGTGTAAAGCAACTGCGATATGACTATGTGCAGGTAAGCTATAGTGTCATTGGTTCTGAATTTGGAAGTGCATACTGTAGTGCTGTGCATGGGCCTGATGTGATGCATTTGTTTTGTCTTGTCCAGAGAGTGATGGAACTAGAAGCAGATGCCATGGGACATGAGCTACTTTTTGTAGATGAGGCCGGTTTTAACCTCAGTAAAACCAGGAGACGTGGCAGGAACATTATTGGACACCGTGCCATCATCAATGTCCCAGGACAACGTGGTGGTAACATAACCATGTGTGCAGCTATAAGCCAAAATGGTGTTGTTCACCATCATGCAACCATAGGCCCATACAAAACTGCACACATTATTGCATTCCTGGACACCTTACATGACATGCTCACTGGTCAGAGACCAGAGCATACCCGATATGTCATCATATGGGACAATGTTAGTTTCCATAGGGCTGCTTTGGTCCGCAACTGGTTTACAGACCACCCATTCTTCATGGCACTCAACCTCCCTCCATACTCTCCATTCTTAAATCCCATCGAGGAGTTCTTCTCTGCCTGGCGCTGGAAAGTGTACGACCGTCATCCTCATCAACAGGTAGCCCTTTTACAGGCAATGGAGGAGGCATGTGGAGATATTGACCAGGCATCATGTCAGGCCTGGATACGGCATTCAAGGAGATATTTTCCCCGGTGCCTTGGACTGGAGGATATCGCATGCGATGTGGACGAAATTTTGTGGCCGGACCCAGAAAGACGACATGATGTAGGCTGATTTTTTGTTTTTTGTGAAATTACTATTTTGTGTTCTGACTTTGTCTTGGTTTTGATGAGTGTGAATAAACACCAATACTTGAAGTTTGGATCCTTGTATGTTTACATGACACTATGACAATTGTATGACGAAGGTGTGAAGAGTTAATCTAGCTGTGTTCGCTTTTGCAAGAGAACTACAATGTTTTGATAATTGGGTGAAAGGTTTTCTTATTTCTGTGTAGAGTTTTGCAAAAATAGCCAATAGTTACAAAAAATGTGCTTAAGCAATCAGACAAAACTGTAAGTGTGACAGGCATTCCTTTCTAGTTTCCACTCTGCCATGACCTCCTGTAGCTTCTCAGCTAGGTGAGTGCTTGTGTGCTGCTCATACAGCGGACGCGTTTGTACAAATGACACTTTCATTTCCCACTCAGAGTCAATAACTGACTGGAAAACCCAAGTTTTCCTTTAATCTTGTGGGTCGCCAACACTCGCCATATGTTAGGTTACTTGTCCATATTAGTGTGCTGTTAGCTCTAACTCCTCAGTGGACCAGAGGCAGAACTTGGAAAGCTGCTACATACTTTAGCTGCGATGTGATGTCCATATAGAGAAAATATCACATTTAAATGCAAATTACCCCTAAAACTCTTCAAAATCAACTAAAGTTGATGTAACTTCAGTTTTCTTCTCTCATTTCTTAACATTTTGAGAATGAAACTCTCCAAAAAGGGATGGAACGGGGCCGATCACACAGAGAAGAAGCCATTATTTTCCTATGGTACAGTGTGCTGGCGTGCACTTTTGCTTCTTGCACCGTGAACTGTTTTTCCAGCAGTTTTTAGAAGCGCGTAAAATATTCTCAACATTTTAGCAGAAGGCGCAGGATCACAATACTTGTAAGTGTCATACTTGGCAAATGCAGCCAATCAAATTGTGCAAGAGGCGGGCTTCACCACTTACTTGCTTTTTTGATGCATAGACAGTTAAAGAAATGGACAAAGCCACACCGTAGACTTGCAACGGAGACCAGTGAAGGACATTAGAAGCAGTTTTCCGGTGAGTGCTGAGCGTTACTGCGCAGCCTCCAACTGAGCTTGAAGACGTAGATGTGACGTGAGCAACCTGTCTGAAAGTTGTAAGTCTTCTGGTAGCTGTGCCAAGAGAAATCTCAATCATTCCCAATCAGCAAAGACAGAGAGCGTAAGTACATGTTAGGAGATAACATAGACACAGGCTAATTATTGCTATTTAAAATGCTAGTTAACATAATGAATTAAACCTAACAGCTAATGTAAGTCCAAACTGCCTGTGAGCTTATCCTGTACTGTTTGGCAATTCCTCTACTATGTGACAGTACATTGCGTGGTTGTGACACAATCTTTAGCATATTTTTACAAAAACATCTGCTGCGGAGCCATAACGTGGGATACAAGGTAATGGAGCCTTTTCTACATTGTCGTGTTTCTTCAGAAATAAACAACGGACAAATAGTCTTTAAACGCTTTAGATGTAAAGTCATTCGCTGTCAAAGTGACGCAAAAATGAATGGCAGTCAATGGAATGCTAACGGCAGGTGAGTGCTAGGAAGCATAAAAATGGCTCCATAGGAGGTACGCTTTATGGACGCTCGCTTACCCCCTTGGCTAGATGACAGCATCTAGCTACCTGTCTGTTAGCATGTCCACAACATTGTTAATAAGTCACAGTAAAAACTACAAAATAACACCATATGAATGGCTGGAGTTGGACAACAATAACTAAATGTTTTACCGGCCTTTACTGACTCTAACTGACTGTAAATTACAACGAACATCACTTAAATTAGCCTGTATATTGCTTATGCTAATCACTAACACTTATATTAGCCTGCTAACTGCTAATTTTGCTGCTCTCTCTCTACTTGAATCCATTGTTGGTTTCCGTTTTTATTTAATTTCATCTCTGGTTGCGAACCAATGCTCCACCACAGTGTTTTGCTCGGTGTGATCGGCCCCTTATGTGGCCATTTAAGGGCCAGTGATTACAGTGATAATTTCAACTCATAATCTCCTCATGTACAGATGACATTTGTCAGGCTAAAACTAACCATATTTGGCAAGTTTCTGCAATTCTTTGGTAAATCTTAATTGGAACAGGCAAGCAAACCTCAGAACATCCTAAAAGAGATTTATTTTCTCTCAAATATTGTTCACACATCTGTCTAAATTTGTGTTAGTGAGCACTTCTCCTTTGCTGAGATAATCCATCCACCTAACAGGTGTGGCATGTCAAGATGCTGATTAGATATTGCACAGGTTTGCCTTAGGCTGGCCACAATAAAAGGCCACTCTAAAATGGGGGGGGTCCGAAAACCAGTCAGTATCTGGAGTTAGGGTTAGGGTGAGATGTGCTTACTAACACAGATTTAGACAGATTTGTGAACAATATTTAAGAGAAATAAATCTTTTGTGTAGGATACAAAGAAAAGGTCTTAGAGTTCAGCTCATGAAAAATGGGGGCAAAAACAAAAAGTGTTGTGTTTATAATTTTGTTAAGTGTACTTTATTCTTCCCAGGTCCAAAACCCAAGGTTGAGAAACTTTAGCGATATTGTGATACATTGTCATCCTAGGTTGCCTTGCCATAGAAAAGCTGGTCAAAATAATCCCAGTTAAGCTCTTCATGTAGGTCAAACTAGTCATTTTGTTCAGACCTGAACTGTAAAGTCACATGAGTACATACTGAAACTATTCCAGGTTATTTAAAACAACCACTGGAAACGCAATATGAAACACAGTTTCCCTCTCTCCCTCTTTATTTGCTGTATCCAAAAGCTGTAGGAAGTGTGTGTTTTGTGTGTTAGGAGAGATTGTGGGGTTATAAACAAATGGAAGGTTTCAATTAAAGACCTCATATTCCAGGACTAGTGTGTGTGTGTGTGTGTGTGTGTGTGTGTGTGTGTGTGTGTGTGTGTGTGTGTGTGTGTGTGTGAGAGAGAGAGAGAGAGAGAGAGAGAGAGAGAAGAGAGAGCATGCCTATGAGGGCATGGCATGATTAAATCCAGCTGGTAATGATATTTGCTGGTTTGCCTTTTCTATACAGAGTAGTTCCCAATCTCAAAGAAAGCATGCGCGCACACACACACACACACACACACACACACACACACACACACACACACACACACACACACACACACACACACACACACACACACACACACACATACAGGACAAGACTCTATGTTCTCCTGGAGTTAGATTGAGCTTGCTTCATATAACGCAATAAGAGAGGGCGCTGTTCATCCAGCTTAAACCAACTTGAGTTTCTGGTTGATTGAAAGAAATTGTAAAAGAAGTCTAAAGCTGATAAAAGAGCCACTATAGCAACAATTATTTTTTTCTCTACAGGTAGAAAGATGAGAGAGGAAGCAAGAGGGCTTGTGGGAAGTATGGCCCTATTTACACTAGTTTAAGTAAAGAAGCTATCAATTTTGTTATTTCTTTGCAGTATTTTTACCAATGTAATGCTGTTCAACTGGCAATGCCATGCTAATGGCTACAGTAAGAAAAGTAAAAGGCTTAAGCCCTACTACTAGTACTGGTAATAATAATTATTACAATTATTTATAATATTAATGATACTATAATACGTATATAATGTGTAGGTACGTGGAGATCTTTTAAAAGACAATGTTAGATAATATTGTTGAAATTAATATACCAAGTAATTCTGTATATATCATGCAAAAATAGTTATACCAATCGTTCAAACCGTTGTGTTTTATTAGATATAGAATATTTGATTGTTATTTTTGGCCAGTTTTGACAACTCGTATGCATATCTTGCTTTTTCCACTGCGGTTTTCAAGCTGAACAGCTGACGGCCCAATTTGGACCAACGGCCACCTCTGAGTGCCAGGGATTACTGGTACCTCTGTGGAACGCCGATCCTATTGTCTTATGTTCTACAGTCTCAGTTGATGCTTTTAAACTCGCTTTTGTCTCACGTTTGCAACTTTGGGTTTTAAGTTTTAGATCTTTTATTTCCATTGGTATTTTATTTATTTTTGCTTGCTTATTCTATGCTATTACTACAAATGTTAATCATGTTAATCACTTTGTGACTTTGTCTGTAAGAGGTGCTTTATCAAATACACGCATTATTATTATTATAATTATAATTATTATAATTATTATTATTATTATATTGGTGTGTAAGGGCCCTAACACAGAGATTTCTGAGTTTAGACTGTACAAGTAAGAGCTGTACTAGTGACAGAGGCTCACATGTCCATTACCCCAAAATACAAAAAGACAATAAAAAGTCTGAATTCTTTGGCAGTAGATGGTTTAAAATATTTGTCATCACAATACTACTACAGAATAGGTCCTTAAATTGCCAAACTTAAAAAGGTTCATCCTCTGTGGAGCATGTATACACACAAGTACATTGATTGGCCATTTGCCTTTTAAACCATGACAACTGAGTTGAGACCAGCAGAGCTGCAGTCATGCTCACTTCTCTGTGCTTCCATTAGAGCAGACGGCCTCTGTCCCACAACCACTCATTCATTCATTAAATCAAAAGTAAACCAAAGAGGAGTTATACATAAAAACATAAACAAATTAACACCACCACTGCAATAGTATAACATAATAGAATAATTAAATGTGAATTTGTTTTATCAGATCTCACTGTTATTTAAAGCAGTACTAGTCAGTTTTTGATATTAGATAAACATATTGATCTATGTACTGAAGTATATGTTAGTCTATATTAATCCAACTTCTCCCAGCCATATTAATACTCAAATTTCTCTAATCTCGGCAGAGTACGGAGAGTTGCAGCCATCTTCCACTCAAGCCTAATCCTAAATCTAAACTAAATTCTAACTTGTTTGAAAGCCTTGTTTTGAGTCTTTCACACCCAGTCTGACAAACTAGATGTTGTTGTTGCACTCTACATTTGAGTTTTTATCAAGTTTAGTCCTTAAATAATTAATTATTATTTTGGGTGAATTTAATATTCACATGGACATCGAATGACAAATCACACTATTACATTTGATTGGTTTCAGTCAGAGTGTACATAAACCCACTCACTGCATTAACCACACCTCAACCTTGTTCTGGCATACGGCATCAAAATTGAAAACGTAATACTATTTCCACACAATCCTTTATCATCAGATCATTTTTAATAACTTTTGAAATTGTATTACCCAACTATACGCTGCTAGGTTAAAGTTTCAACATTAAATGTCTAGCTGATGGTGCTGTAGCTACATTTTAAAGAGGTGATTCCACGGCATTTAATTCATTGCCATGCATCAACATGACTTCTATTTTTTAACTTTAGTCCCTACCCAATTGATCCTTTTGTAGACAGTGCTGCAGGCTCATTGCGGATGGTATAACTCCCAAACTCGCAAGTAAAAACAAACCTCACAAAAACTTGAACATAAATGGCGTTCCACCAAGCTGGAAAAATCTCATTTAGTCTGGCAAGACAGTCTGAAAATGTATAGGAAGGCCCTCAGAAATAGGACTATTACTCATCAATAATAAATAAAAGAAAATAAGAACAACCCAAGGTTTCTTTTCAGCACTGTAGCCAGGCTGACAGATAGTCCCAGCTCTGAGTAGGCACGACTTTATGAGCTTCTTTAATGATAACATTTTAACTATTAGATATACTCCATAACCCCCTGCTAGGGCTGGGTGGTATATCGACTTTTTAAGGTACATGGATATATTTTGAAACAAGATATTGGCTAAGTCAATACTGTTTATGTGAATATAGTTTGATGTTTTGTGACCCTTTGGTTGATTTCTTCTGTAAAGCTGTGTGTTTCCATCTCTCCTCTCCTCTCACACTCTACATGCAACCCCACCCCCACCTGCTCACAGGCTCTTCTGCAACATGGAGAGAAACACATTTCTATACATTTTAATTGTAATTTGCAGAGGTGTATATATATTTTCTAAGCCAGATATTACAACCTGTGATGTGCTGATCGCTTGTTGTGGCAATGACAAGGGTGAAAAACCTTGAAGAACATAGTTCCTGAATGTAACGTTTACTTAAGTTCTATGAGGAAGAACAAGTGCAACCGGAAACCTTGATGTGACCCATAACCAGATTATCATAGTTCATAAAAAGATTATTGTAAATCCTTACTGTCAGGTTTCTCCAACAAGTCCCTTAGGAATTAGTTCATCCCTAATGCGTCAGTGCGTGTACTGACAAGAACTGGGAAAATAGATCATATTTGTCCTGTATTAGCTTTTCTGCACTGTAAAATCCAGAATTGAATTTAAATCCCCCTCCTCATCTGCAAAGCTGTTAATGATCAGGCACCATTATATCTTAAAGAGCTCGTAGTACCCTACTGTCCCACTACAGCACTGCACTCCCAGAATGCGGAGTAACTTATGGTTCCTAGAGTCTCCAAAAGTAGGAAGAAATGGAAGCCAGAACCTTCAGCTGTAAGGGTCAGAATCAGTTAGGTGAACGTAAGTTATAGGTCCCATGACATGGTGCTCTTTGGATGCTTTTATATAGGCCTTGATGGTCCCCTAATACTGTATCTGAAGTCTCTTTTATATAGGCCTTAGTGGTCCCCTAATACTGTATCTGAAGTCTCTTTTATATAGACCTTAGTGGTCCCCTAATACTGTATCTGAAGTCTCTTTTATATAGGCCTTAGTGGTCCCCTAATACTGTATCTGAAGTCTCTTTTATATAGGCCTTAGTGGTCCCCTAATACTGTATCTGAAGTCTCTTTTATATAGACCTTAGTGGTCCCCTAATACTGTATCTGAAGTCTCTTTTATATAGGCCTTAGTGGTCCCCTAATACTGTATCTGAAGTCTCTTTTATATAGACCTTAGTAGTCCTCTAATACTGTATCTGAAGTCTCATTTTCTCAAAGGCAGAGCAAGATACCCTGAGCTTGGTTTTCACTTGTCGCCATTTCTAGCCACTAGGGACCATAAACAAGTTGGGGGAACTCATATTAATGTTAAAAAAAACTCATAAAGTGAAACTGTCATGCCGAGGGACCTTTAAAAACTTTTCTCTTTGATAAAGCTTATAGTTAAGGCTGGCTCAGGTTTGTCTTGGACCAGCCCTTAGTTATGCTGCTATAGGGTTTAGACTGGAGGCTGGAGGATTGACACACTGAGGTCCCCTCTCCTCCTCTCTCTCGATCTCCATCTGTGTGCATTCATATCCTATTAATGCATGTTACTAACTAAGATTCTTTCCCAGAGTTCATGTGCTTTCTCACCTCGCAGATTTCCTCGGATTGTGTTGGCACCTGGATCGTGGTTGTGTCCTGCTTGACGCCCACTGCCGCTACTACTATTATTATTATTAGTCACAGTTCTATTATCTGTACTGTTACTATAATTGCCACTGTTCGTCATTACTTTTCATTATACCCACTGCTATAATTATTATGTCATTTTTGTCAGGTTGCGTTCAAGGTTTATGTTTCAAATATGTTTTTCCTTGCCACCGTTGCACCAAATTCTTGCTCTTGGGGGGAATTGTTGCATCGCTGTTAATTATAGAGTGTGGCCTGGACCTACTCTATCTGTAAAGTGGCCAGAGATAACGTCTGTTATGATTTTGATATTTTTGGCCTGATTATGTCACTAGAGGAAACACTAGAACACATACACATACTGTGCATAAGTGTAAAATATATACTAGTGTTAAGGGATCTTTTCATAGATTTAGACCTGACATTGGCATTACGGAGAAAGTCATTGGACCTTAAATACCCATTATTAATTGCACGTCAGTGTAGCCAATAGTTGTTGAGATATCTTGCTCTCTATGAAAGTTAGTATCGCATCACCAGACCTATCTCCACAGCGGTGTGGAGTAAGGTCTGGCTACACCACATACATTTCAGCATAGGAAAAAAAGCACTCTGGGTTGTTTGCATTTCTTCAATCAAATCCCAATCCCAACAGCTCAACACCTCTAAGATGAAGGAGCTGGTCGTTGACTTTGGGAGGTCCAGACCAAGACCATGTCCTGCTAAAGGGAGTTGAGGTGGAGGCAGTTCAATCATACAAATAACTCGGGCTGTGGCTGGACAGCACGGGCTGGGGGGGGCAGCATATTCGAGTGAGGAGCGATGTCACTAGTAGTAGTGGAGAGATTCAAAAACTTCATCTTACTTCGTCCTCTATAACTTGCTCCCACGCCAACAATTCTAATTGGTCATGGATAATTTATACATCACAACGTAGGTATTCTTGTCTAGTTTCAGCCAATGTGCTCATTCATGCGATATGAATTATACTTTTCGCTCAACGAGCTTTCAAAGGACAAGAGTTCAGAATCATTCTCCATTCACTGCCATGTTAAACATTGTCCACATTTCTGAGCAAAATGCAGCAAAGAACTTTTTTAACATTTTTAAGTTTATCCACATGAATTTTATATCAATACGTTCACAAAGGCCTTCTGGTGGTTATATCATCGATATAACTTATGCCTTTAGCGGTGTGACCATTTGTTTGAGAGCTTGTTCAGTGTGGTAATAGTTGGTGACACAGCTGAAAGGTGCGGTCGTTAACTGATTACAGATCAAAGAGATGACATCACAGAGATAAAAGGCTTCCTAGCTGTGTTTATAAACATGGCCACTGATCATATGTAGCCATGGCGACCGTTTCCCAGACACTGCAATACTCTGTATGTCTGTCTGTCTCATTATATATTACAATGTATAGCACATTAAACAGATTCTTCGGTGGTGGTGCAGTGGTTATGACACATGCCTCATGTGGGAGACCGGGGTTCGATTCCCAAAGCAAAAACTCAACTAATGTGTTACCCATGAAGCCAGTGAACCCCCAGTGGATATGGACTGGGGTGTCGCACTGTTGCTTGCTCTGGAGGAAACTACTAGAACTGTTGGGTCCTTGTAAATTCTGGAGTGTGGTCAAGACCTGCTCTATCTGGAAAATGTCTCGAGATAACTCTTGTTATGAATTGGGTTTGAGCTGTAGTACATCAACCCTGACAAAGGCATTTAAACCTTTTTACATTAGTTGTGTTATTCAACTTAATTACAACCTATATACAACGATTATTACAACTTTTACTGATTTAAGCTATTCAACCAGGTTAGCTTTAGCAATTCAGCTATTCGGCGTTTTTCAACTATTCTCACTACTTCAACATCTTCTTACTGATTTAAGCTGTTTCCAGGTTAGCTTTAGCATTTTAAGTTTTTTTTGAACATTTTTCCACATCTTTTTTTACATTAGTGGTGTTATTCAACTTAATTAAAACCATTTCTACTTATTACTACTATTTTTACTACTTACTACTTACTACTTACTTATTACTAATTTAAGCTATTCAACCAGGTTAGTTTTAGCATTTCACGTTTTTTTTTATTTTTTATGTTTTTTTATTCCGTATGTTTTTTGCTTGTTTGTATCTTCTGCAGACTTTCAGCTATTAATTCAACTTTTAAAATCTAGCTCTAGCTCCTTATGGTGTAGTGGTGTTATTCAACTTAATTAAAACCATTCCTACTTTTTTAACTATTCTTACTACTTAAGCTTCTTCTTACTGATTTATCCAGTTTAGCTTTAGCATTTGCAATTTTTCCACATCTTTTTTACATTAGTGGTTTTATTCAACTTAATTAAAACCATTCCTATTTTTTTAACTATTCTTACTACTTACGCTTCTTCTTACTGATTTATCCAGTTTAGCTTTAGCATTTGCAATTTTTCCACATCTTTTTTACATTAGTGGTTTTATTCAACTTAATTAAAACCATTCCTATTTTTTCTATTCTTACTTCTTTTACTAATTTAAGCTATTCAACCAGGTTAGCTTTAGTATTTCAGCTATTCAGCATTTTTCAACTATTCTCACTACTTCAACATCTTCTTACTGGTTTAAACTATTTATCCAGTTTAGCTTTATCATTTCAATTTTCTTTTTTAATTTTCCCACCTTTTTTACATTAGTGGTGTTTTTCAACTTAATTAAAACCATTTCTACTTTTTCAACTATTTTTACTACTTAACGTTCTTCTTACTGATTTAAGCTATTCAACCAGGTTAGCTTTAGCAATTCAGCTATTCAGCATTCCCACGCATTTTCTGCAGGAAATGCATTTTCTAGTTCCATTCTAAGAGCATGGCGTAAAGTGCCTAGCGCAAGTGTGCTAAGGGCGTGTCCAAAGCTACTTTTGCTAAAAAAGCAAAAAAAAAGTGTTTTGGGTGTAACATGCTATCAACCAATCACAGTGTCATCTCCCATTTCCTTTAAAAGCCAGGCGCGTTTGTGCCTTGGCACATTGCTATTATGATAAAGGATTTGCACAATAATATTTTTATTTTTAATCTTTTGCATGTGTGTATGTGCTGCTGTGCTTCCCTGTGTATGTGTGTGTGTGTAAAAAAGCATAGAGGGCACGCGTTGTGCACAAGCCTAGGCACATTTTACTAACGCACTGTTAAAATAACAATGAAATGCTACGCTACTGACTTTAGACCTACACCTCCCTGTAAGACGAGCACACCCATGGGCGCAAAGATGGGTGTAGGTGTTATTTGATATTTAACCAACATGGGCGCTGAACGGAAAATTAACAACTGCGTTGGTCTTAAAATAGCAAAGAGACAATGAATACACAGACTATTTTTAATAAGGAGGTGGCACGGTAGAATATGGTTAATGACTGATCTGATTTTATGCTATTATAGTATGGTCTAGATAAGTTCAGGGTCGTGGTGCATGTGTCAAAGAGAGTGAGGTAAACACTTTGTTCTCTCTTTTAATCATTTTCATGTATGACTATACTGTATATTATGAATATATATTGTTTCTGACTATTATTCCTCCAATCATTTCTTCATGCCTTTTTGACTCCACCTGTTGTTCTCGGCATGCCATCAAAAATACTGCATGCATATATATGAACTTCCTTTATTTTCGTTCTATCCATGTACATGAACAGCGACGTTGTGAACTTTTCACCTGGAATTCTTCATCTCTGTCTATGTTTGTGTGTGTGTGTGTGTGTGTGTGTGTGTGTGTGTGTGAGAGAGAGAAAGAAATAGTGTCAGGTGGTAAATACAGTAAGACTGTTACCTTATATCTATTAAACACATACACACAGGGGCACGGCCCATATTAAGTTACAATGTAAAAGTAGGCTGAACAAGTATAAGCGGATTACAAATACCTTGAGTGTGCAATATGAAGGAGATAAGACCTGCGAGGTTGTGGAGGTGTAGGGGAGGTCCGAGAGAGGGAGACAGAGTAAAAGAAAGTGAATGACTCATTCATAAGAAATGTTTCACCTTCCTTTCACACAAGCTTATGATTTTTTTCACCTCTCCTTCCCGATCTTCTCTCACTCTCTGCTTTGTTCTCTCCTTTTAGATGATGTGATTAGTTAAAAGCCTCCATCCGCTTATCACGCTGATGTAAATGGAAGCAGACAGGCTGCACATGCAAGCCCTTATGCATGTGTGTGAGTGCGTTTGGCAAATTTCTGTTGCTAAAACCACTAATCTGCCCCCCCCCGGAGCAAACACAAACACGCAATTTGAAAGAATGCGATTAGCTAATTGTGGAGATTAATCAAAATTGTATGTTTGAATTTTTGGCTAACACTTGGTTTAACATTTTTTTATTCATCTTTTCGTTATTATATTTACTGTTTTTTTCACAAGATAAATGATGGAATAATGTTACATATTGTTAATTCACAGATTGTTTACAGAAATGCCTTATTTTCAGTGGATTATTAATTTATATTTATATGTAGCTATTATGTTGCTTTGTAGCAATTATTTAAGGAATTACACAGGACTGACATAGATTATAGAGTGTGGTCTAGTTCTCTATCCATAATGTCTTGTTAAAAGTATTGTTATAATTTGATACTGCAAACAAAATTGAATTACTATTTTTCAACTCACATTTAAAGGTGCAATATGTAATACTGACAGCTAGTGTTTAAAATAGTTACTGCAGTACAAATTCAAAATACTGGAGATAGTCGTCTCCCCCGCCCCCTCCTCCCCAGACTCCAAGTTCATGGAGGTTGCCAGGCTGAGACCGCAGCATCCACAACAATGTTGCTAGACGCTAGTATCACAGAGCCAGATGTTTCTTCACAGCACAGCGGAGAAGCTAACGTTAGAGGCTAGCTATATGTCCCCATGCTCACGGCGTGGCGCTCTGCACCCGACTGACAGACACACTTTTTCGGCTTAGAATTACGATAGGCAGAGATGGGAAGTAACGAAGTACAAATACTCCGTTACTGTACTCAAGTAGATTTTTCTGATATTTTTACTTTACTTTACTATTTATTTTTGTGGCGACTTTTTACTTCTACTCCTTACATTTTAACACAAATATCGGTACTTTCTACTCCTTACATTTTACAAAATTGGCTCGTTACTTTTGTTTTGTACAAGAGGTTGTTATGTCGGAAAATAGCGCGGACACGCGCCACACACCTTGAAGGGTGGCGCGCCGCACGGAGAAAAAGAGAATATCTGTCCGGAGGATAATCAGCTGAGATTGTGTGTGTGCGTCTTTGAGAACTGGAAGTCGTATAACTCATGTTGTCAATTCACTTAAGCCCGTTATTAGTATATAGTTCTTCACATTTAATGTAAGTTAGCTAGTGGTTTTGGTGTGGTCTTCACCTGTTCACCAACTTCAGATACTGTAATTCAATTGACAAGTGGATGAAAACTTAGCTAGACAGAAGTTGTCTGGGGGGACGTTGGAAACCAGAATCAGCTTTTAATCCAGTCCTAATCTAGTCCTCAATTTTCACATCATTTCACTGGAGTTATCGTTATCATTGTTTACATCATCAATACCATATTCAATCTAAACAGATGGGAATATTTGGGAATGGGAATATTATTATTATTAATATCTACTGTACGTTGCATTTGACGCAACTCAACAGATTCAGCATTCTGCATTAATTCACAGCAAATCATTGCGGCTTGATGGCGCTAACGTTAGCACATTTAGTTAGACGTGTGGTTTTTTATGGTTTTGTTTTTATGTTTTCCATTTGTTTTTAAGTGTCATATGCATTGTATTGTACTTTGTTGGTATTGTATTACATTTTACAGTGAAGCACTTTGTGATTTTTATCTGTGAAAGGTGCTATACAAATAAACCTTACTTACTTACTTACTTACTTACTTACTTACACATAGACATGATTGAAAATGAAGAAAACGGAGATCCGGCAGACAAGCATCATCCTCAGCCTTATCAGAGAGAGATGTTTGAGACAGTATGCATCAAGAAGGACTCCTGGCCAATGTGCTGGGGAACTTCTTCATTAATGTCTGTTTAGTCATTCATATTTTAATCCTTTATTTTATTTCCAGAATTTGAGCTCACACACATACATGTAGATTCATTTAAATGTTAAGGGGAAGATTAAAAATATAAACTGGATCTGTGAATTCTCACAGAATCACAACTGAATTCATATCTTGCTAATGAGTCAGAATCTTATTAACCTGGAGTCCCAGTTTCTGTCATAATAATCATATATGTGATGTTTTAGGCCTATTGGCAGACATCCATTTAAAATGTAGCCATTGCCATATAAAGACATATATGTGTTTTCCATGTCCACTGAAGTTCCTCAGCATCTCTCTAGTAACATTTGTGTGCTCCAGGTAGCTTTGCATAGAAAATTGTTGTCATTCGCAAGGCTACTTTTACTTTTATACTTTAAGTAAATTTCCAAGCCTGTACTTTGTTACTTTTACTTGAGTAAAGAAGTTTAATCAGTACTTCCACTTTTACCAGAGTATTTTTTAACTCAAGTATTTGTACTTCTACTTAAGTACGGAAAGTGAGTACTTTTGCCATCTCTGACGATAGGATATCATGATACGATATGGTTCCTATCGTAATTCTAAGCCGAAAAAGTGTGTCTGTCAGTCGGGTGCAGAGCCTTTATTGGCAACACACTTTATTGGCTTAGAATTACAGCAACAATCGCTAAACACACTGCTAACTCTCGGTCCTCTCTTCCTGATTTACAGCCCCCTCTCTTGGCTTCAAATAACTCACCGTTGTCGGCTACAGCCGTTGAACAGGCTACACATTGTAAACTGCCGTGGCCCACTTGCCTGGTCCTCCAGTAACGTTAGCAGGGTTAGCATGGCGGTGTAAGCCAAGACCAGTCTGTATCACTTTACTGGCTGTGTCTTAATTTTTTTTTACGGGTTTACGCTTCCTTAATATCTGATAACGCATTGAGATCATTTTTGGATTCATTACAGTAAATATATTACACTTAAAAAAAGAATCTCACGTACCCCCTGCAGTACTCCAAAGTACCCCTATCCCCATTTGAGAAACGCTGCCCTGACTAAGAGCAACCAACTTTGAATTGTAAGGCCCTCTACATCTTATTTAATACATCCCTGTAATTCACATCATCAGAGTGTTGCAAGTTGCTCACACTACATTAGGTATATTGTCTTGCATCAGCATTGCACTGATATGAAACGCGACTTGAAAGTGATCCTGCAATGGAACTAATCAGGTTTGTTCAGCAAAACCAGCTTTGTAAAGCTGTGGTAACGAGTACAAGTGATGCACAATCAGGGGCTTTAAAATTATTACACTAAGACTTGTTTGTTTGTGATGTTTGAGCCATAATGGAGTGGTCAAAGTCCATTAAGCACATATTTTCAATGCACTCTGGGTCATTTTTAATTGTTTAAATATATTCTCTCCTGAAAGAAATTCAAAGTGATGAACTCGGCAGTACAGTACTGATTTTTTTTTTTTATCACATGAAAAAAGAGAGCTATAGAGAAACGTTCTAATCGTAATGTTTCATCTCCGCATGCCTGGCCAATCACTGCATGAAGTGGGTGTGAATATCAGATTGTCAGTTTTAGAACAGCTTCCTTTGCTCCCCCCTAAGGTGTGGGGGGAGGCGGTTTCGGAAGCTGTTCCACCATCTGATTAACACTTCTGGCAGACTATATTGGCACCTTAAAGTGCTCATACTATGTTTTTTGGCTTGGTCCCTTTCCTTTATGTGTTATATATCTTTTTGTGCATGTTATTGGTTTTGGCAAAGTCCCCCAAGGGACTTACCATCTCCAACAGAAAGTTCACAAACTGCTCCAAACAATTCTTTTGTAGTCCAGCCTTTACATCTGTGACAAACGTGCGTCACTTTGTAACAAATGTTATAATGCCCACCTAGCTGTAGTAGTCCTTACCTAGGCACCGTCACGGCACACCCTCGTACTCTGCTTCTGACTGGCTAGTAGTCCTTACCTAGCTACTGAACATGTGCAACTCCCAACAAAGATGGAACAGAAGTGAGATGCCTCACTCTGTAGCTAAAACAGAGAACTCAACACACAGGGTGAAAAGAGGAGCTGCAACAATGTGCAGTACATCAAAAATATGGTGTTTTTTGAAAATTAAACCACATAAACCTATTTTGGTACTAACTCTAAATACAATTATGAACCTGAAAATGAGCACAATATGATCACTTTAAGATTCTGTCACTGATGTCATTACATGCAATTCAGCTTGTCACCAAACTTAAGCATTAAATGAGTTAACTTGTGTTGGAATAGAAAAATGTATAGCTAATATGCACACTGTAATATTGGCTTTTTTATCGCAAGTCATATTGTCATTGTAATATTGAACAATATTATCACACATGGCAGATTTTCCTCATAAGGTGCAGGCCTACCAGGGATGGCGATGGAAAAGAAGATTCTGACATAACCACATCAAACATACAGAGAGTTTGCATATTTCCACATCAGTCTAAGCCTACTGAAATGTGCCATTTCTTTATAAAAGTATCTACTTGTTTACATGATGCTGTACTGTGTATTACAGTTAGGCTATACAGAAGAAAATTGGTGAAAGGAAGAAACAATGCCAAGTGTCGTTTTAGGATGACTGAGAGATAGCCAGACTGGCCTGCCCACTCAACAGGCCTGCATACACACACACTTCATACACAGACAAATTCAGCTAAACAGCCTTTGTTAGTGTCAAATCACATTTAGTAGGAGCCATATGACACTAGCAATAGCTGCCAAGGACAGACAAGGCAATGTGAGAGAGTGTGAGTTGGTATGTGACTAAAAGAGATGAAAATAAAGAGACAACAGGGCTCTGTGTGTGTGTGTGCGCATTGGTATGTGAAGTTTCTCAGTAAAATCACCCATATGCTGAGGTCAGCCACACTATCACTAGCCTTTCCAGACACTTCTGGGAAGGCTAGCGTGCGTGTGTGTGCGTGCACTGTATGTGTGTGTGTTTGTGTAAAAAACTGAAAAAGTAGACAGCGGTGCTAAATATAATATTTCTGTCTGCAAAAAGACAGTAACAGCCTAATAATGCAGTATTGAAGATAACTGGAGACCTCTGTGTAAACTTCAGAAGGCTTGTTCCTGGTAAAAGTTTTTTTTCTTTACAATCATTGCACTCCTTCAATTGCTGTATCATTTTTCTTTGTAGGTAAAAGGAAAACCCACCTATTTGAAGAACAATGAAATGCATAACACATGTATGAGAATGAGATGAGACAACACTATATTAAAGAAAACTTAAATTAAGAAATACGACTGGGAAAACAGTCTTTACTCAGAGATCCAAGGTAACAACGTAACCAAGCAGAGGCATCGTTAGGCCTGGGCGTCCCGGCTACAGCCCTGAATGTTTTATGAAAGTCCTAGATCTCTCTCTCTCCCTTTTTTTTTTTTTTTTTTAGTATTATATAGTTAAAAAAAGCCTCACAATGCCACATGCAAATTAAGAAAACAAGTATTTTGTAGGCACTCGCAGTTCTTACATTTGTTTTTGTAGAACTCATGGTAGAACTGTAAATTTGTCCAGTTTATTTTTCCGAGGCGAATAATTTGTTGCTATCAACTAGCAACCGTAACAGCAAAGCTGTGAAAGGTGTAATTTTTGGAGGAATTATAGCCTAATGTAATGCATTGATGCCATTAACACAAAGTTTAGGAGAGCAACACTACTGATCTTGTTTGTTCCCGTGGAACTCAAAATGTTAACTGTACTAGTATCGGTCTATGCACGTTAGATAATTAGAAACATAAAATGTAAAATAAAAAAAATAAAAAAAGTACATCAGTATGCAATTCCATAGTCCTTATTGACATAGTTTTCAACAAGCCTATACACTACAACACTACAATAGAATGGGTTTTGGTTTGGGTGTGCCACCCCAGGATATTCCTCTTGCTACCAGTCACCTTTCTTCCTATTTTTATTTCCAAATGCTCATTTGCTTTTCCATTGGTTATAAAAGTGTCCTGTTGGTTTAGATGTCAATAAATGGCAGTAATGTTAACTGGCCATGGCCTATATTGTAGTTACAGGATGGTTCATCAAGAAAAACACCTCCAATAAACACATGCATGCACACACGTTTACACACAAACATGTGCACGCACGCACGCACACCTGTCCCTCCTCTACAATAAACACTTTGCTTTCCAACTCCCTCTGCAGTGTATTTAATTATTTCTGTTATCATGGGCACAATTGATGTACCACCATGGTACTGTAATTGCTGACAAATCACATCGCTCCAAGTGACAGAATGTCTTCACGGTGACAATGAAGGATTGCATCTCAGTAGTCATCAGGGATTCATCTACTGTAAGGCCATATCAGCACAAAAACATGTTCTAGTGTATCTTCAATGATATATGTGTATATATATATATATATATATATTCAGACAGACGGTATAAAAAAATTGTTTTTTGAACATTAAAGCATGTAAGTAGTAGGAACCATACATGCAAGTAACAACCTGAAATGTTAAATATGGGATTTATATATATATATATATATAAATACATATATATATATATATATATATATATATATATATATATATATATATATGGGGTTAAATATGGGATTTATATATATATAAATATATATATATAATGTTAAATATTGATTTTATATATATATATATATATATATATATATATATAAATCCCATATTTAACATTTCAGGTTGTTACTTGCATGTATGGTTCCTACTACTTACATGCTTTAATGTTCAAAACAATTTTTTTATACCGTCTGTCTGAATACTGTATACCTTTATTCACCCTGAAATGCCACAAAAAAGCCCAGTCTGCTCTGATTGGTCAGTGTTTCCAGGTCTTCTGCATCTGCACTTTGTGTGTGCCGGGGAATGACTGTAATGGCACTGCGGCTGCACTTTCTACCTACATATAGTATAGTTGTGACATCACAACTGTAAGAAAGTCCTGGCTGCTTGTTTGAAGGCACAATTTCTGAATACAGGCTGTGTGCATTTCCCTGTGGACTGGTATGTATATAGCAACTCTACTTGCTTTATAATCAAACGAGACATGGAAACCTCACTTCTAACAATTTGGGACCTTGAAATATAAAGAAAGTACAGTGAGAATTTTATTATAATATAAATAGAGCATCAAAGGCAACGTGTGCAACTTTTTGTTAAAGCAATGTCAATAAGAAGGAAGCAGTGAAGGAGGAAAATGAGGGCACAGTGGCACTGTTCTAATGATGTAAACAGTAAAGGAAAATGAGAGAGAAAGAAGAAGTGAATGAGGGGGTTGAGAGAGAGGGGCAGATAAAGAACGAGAGAGAAGAGAGAGCAGGCGAGTGGTAATGTCCTAATGATGTAGTGGCTGTCAGAGCATTTGCTTCAGAGGCCAAATGATCCTGTAAGAACAGCACAGCTATTGATCCAGCTATTACACGGCACCAAATACTAATGATCGTGTGTGTGTGTGTGTGTGTGTGTGTGTGTGTGTGTTTGTGTCTATGTGTGATTGTGAGAGAGAGAAAGATGGAATAACACTGTATAACAAAAACAGATATATACTGTGTTGTCTATAAAAAGGGAGGTTAAAATAGCAAATGTGTACATACTGTATGTGTGAAAGTTTGAGTCTGTGTGTGTGTCTGTGCCTGTGTGCGTGCATGTGTGTTGACACACATGCTGACATGACACTTTATCAATACTCCCATTACAGTTTGACAGATATGAAACCCAATCTGAACCTGATCTGCTTGATATCCAATTACAGTTCTCACCTTGACTTCTTCCAATACCTCCCAATACCTCCCAAAACACACACACACACACACACACACACACACACACACACACACACACACACACACACACACACACACACACACACACACACACACACACACACACACACACACACACACACACTCCCAATGTACCACACACTGACTTCTCTTTTTAGAGAGTTTACAAACTAGATGGCCTCCTTGTAGTCAGCACTCATGTCAGTATGTATCAGTTATGTCTGACATCCTCTCACAGGAAGTGTAAATAAAGTGGTGACAAAATAACTCTAAACCATTGAAATGTATCAATATAAAATGTCAGTTATTTTTACTGCTAACAAGCAATGGGTAATGCTGAAGCCACTTTTTCAGACAGGCTGCATTACCAACATGCATGTTGGCCAACATCTCACCAACTCTCTCCAACCACCAACACACATCATACATGTCTCAAAATACACAAGTCTCTCACTCACTCAGAGAGCAAACATCACCACTTACCGCTCACTGACCCAAGAATACTAACAACAGGGAGCAATGATGAACTTTCATCTTTGAAGCTAGAATGTTTTAGTTTTTTTTACACCAATAAGTATTTTATTATATAGTAAGAATAACACTTTTTAACTTTATTGAATCTACTATAAGGATGAAATATATGGAACAAAATGAATAGAAATGAGCTTCAATAGACGTTCATTTTATATTTGTGGATATTGTGATTAACTTAACACAAAATTGTACCTGAAATTCCAGAGCTGCAATAATAACAGCAAAAAAACATCAACATCATAGAACATAGAATGATCACTCCTTCTGCTCTGCCTTCTCTCCTGCATTTGGCCACACATTTTATCAACATCACATCTTCTGTCTTCTCTTTCTGTTCTAAATGATTATTGTTTCACTCTATTGTAAATATTTTGATAAGATGTTTTTTATATTTCAATTTGATTACTGCAGACTTTCACAGAATTTGCCACCATTCTCTGTTGAATGTGTTGAAAACAGTGTGTAGATGTTCTGGTGGTGGAGTATGAACGAGAAAAGAGTTTAATGGATTTTGAGTGTTGTCATTAAATGCATTTTGTGGGAAAACAATGAAAAAGGATTCACAGTTTGAGCCACAAACTTTTGTTTCGCTGACTGTGTGAAGAGTTTTGACGAAGTGACTTTTGTACAATGCATGCTAGTAATCTGAAGAAAAAAACAACCTGTAATTGAATGTTTTCATTATCAAGTAGTCCGTCGATTCATACTTTAATAAATCAGTCAATTGTTTGGTCTGTAAAATGTCTATAAAATGATGTAAAATATTCATCACAACTGCCCAGAGCCCAAGGCAATGTCTTCATTATGTTTATGTGCCAGCAACTGTCCAAAGATATTTATTTTACTAAGACAAAGAATAAGCTTGAGCTTGATCTTTAAATGCCACATGCTGCATGTCATGTACACAGTGTGTAGTATTTCTCATTTCAAACCCAACTCTGGACAGAGTACCCAGACCCCCCCATGTCCGACATGTTCTGCTGTTGCAGAAAAGCTAACAACATTACAAATCCATATATTTGGAGTTCAGCAGTTACTGCCTACAACAGATCGCTTGGGCAAAACAGATAAAAACATCTTAACCTGAGTTACAGCATGTCATTTCTGCACAGCCTCACCTGTCACCACATGTAAAAAGCCGTCATATAGTATAGGGCCCAAGAATAAGAAGCCCTGCTGTAGAATTTATTATACTGAACACTCCCTCTCTCCATTCCTCTCTGTCTATGTACCTCGCTCACTGCTTCTCCCTCTGCACTTCTGGTAATGGATTCTGCCTAAATGGGTTCTGAGAAACACAAGTGAAAAGAGGAAGAGGAGAGAAAGGGATTGAGGTAAGGGTAGAAGAATGGAAGACTTGCTGCTTGTGTCCTTATAGCATATGATAGAATAATGACTATTGCTGTTCTAATAACTTTTACAATTAACAAAACTCTCAATATTTGTTTTAACCAGTTGTTCAATGGTGGTTATTTGCATTTTCCATGAAAGTGGTGTACCTTATTGGAACAGCTAGTAAATTGGCAGGGGTGTAAAATATTTAAATCATTACAGTATACAGTATATCGGTATGTCTATATGCCTGTCAGTATGACTGTATTATGTTGGGGAAGTTCATACAATATTAATTGTTACAATACTATTATCAAAATGGTCTAAATGTATGGCACAGCAGAAATTCTGTCCTCAGAATGGAGCTTTATTAATAACTGTATATTTATTTTTAAATGTATTTCAACAAAGAATAAGAAAGAAAAAAATATTTAAAAAGGAGAGAAGAGAGGAAGGGAGGATGGAAAGAGAGAAAATGAGGGGAAGAGACGGGGAGAGAAAGAAGCTGTATGGTTAATGATTTAATGTTAGCCACTTGATGGAATGAAGTGTCTTCTCCATGTTAGCGGCGCCAAAGTTAAACCCTCTAGTCAGTTAGTCTGTTATTCATTGATTTCTCTGGTCAGCACTAGATTGCTATTGAATATGACTGGCACCAGGGCTGTGTTAGTGTGTGAGTGTGTGTGTGTGTGTGTGTGTGTGTGTGTGTGTGTGTGTATATGTGTGTGCATGGATCCTGTGAACTCAAGTACAGTTGCTGGTGGAAAACTTATTTTTCTGCCACTTGCACACACACACACACACACACACACACACACACAAAATGAACTAGTTCTTGAAAGGGTGTGAAAGATGAGCCTGAAACACATCTGCAGTCTTTGTGAACATACTCACTGCTACTCTCCACGCCTTCTTGCTGTGAGAGAAGGCGAGAGATGATCCATTATTTATTCCTGACAGTTGTTTTGTATTAACCATACAGCACCAGCTGAGCAAATACATAACCAGCAGTAGTATCTATGTATCAATACTGCAGCATGGTGATTGTGCATGAATAATATTTCTATACTTACATATGCACCTGGGTTATTGCAGTGATCTGTCTTCTCAAGCAGTCGCTATGTTGTCTCTTCATCTACCATGTGTGTGTGCACGTGCTTGATTCTCTATAATATAGGTCTTTTGCAACAGCAAGAGTAAATATGTCATAAGCATATGAGCACTGTGTTAGTGCTACCTGATGTATAGTTTAATAAGCCTGCAATATAAATATTTAAGGAATACACATTATTCTATACCACACATAGAATTCTGAAGCACTAATACACGCACACGCACACACAAACAAACACACACACACACACACACACACACACACACACACACACACACACAAACAGAAGAATATCCCTGTGAGAATACCAGAAGGAATAATTACAACAAATATATTTAATAAATGCAGAGCTAATTTGTGTATGCTTGGCATCAGCTAGGAAGAGGAAGCAGTCTTGTCAGTCAGTATAACAATAAATTCTTCTTCTTCTTTCTGTCTCCCAGAATTTACAGAAATCTGATCTGCATCTTCAAAATATCAATTAGACAATAAAAATGTGTAACACTGCATCCTATTAATGAATTATCACAGTTTTATTGTAATCAAAATATGGATTAGTGCAGTATCCAAATGGCAGGAAAGTGTCATGGTGCTGCAGAGATAGCCAGCCTAGCTGTATTGTACCTAAAGGTGTCCTCGCAAAGATCCCACCATGATCATGTTTTTTTAAATGAAAATAAAAATAATAATGCTGCAAAAATGTTGATTCCCGCCAATATACTAAATCCTATTGAAATGGCAATATCAGTCAAAATTATAACAATTAGATATTTTCCTCATATGGTGCAGCCCTACATCACATCTATCTAATGCCTCTGTGGCTGAGATGACACAGTAAGTATTGATGACACAGCAGAAGGAGCCTGGAGCTGGATGAAACTGGACTGGGTGGCTTTTAATCCAAACATGCCTCATTTGCAAACCAAACACAAACTGTGGTTATTGGATTTTGACCATACAAGCAATGCATGCCATCATGCAAGCTATCAAACAATGAAAAAAACATCACTGTTGGTACTATTGCGTAACTGCGTGGGTTTCTGTGTACTTTTTGATTAGATATGTTCACACTTCAACTGTGTAAGCCATGAGTCAGAAAGAGGCCGGTGGTCGTTTTATACCATAGGCATGAAATCATACATCACTTATATAGCCTGACAGAGCACATCAGCTGTGGCCATTGTTCATGTCTTTTTTTAAGAGATTTGATGGTTTTCTAAAGACCATTCCAACTTTTGTCCAGTAATGGCTTAACAATAGCAGTAGTTTAAAGGAGAAAATCACTGTCTCTTTCAGTGCATAGGTCACCATTCCCCACTTAGAAATGATAAAAGGAAAGTAGTGAAGTCCAAAGAAGTGAGACACAGAATAAGAAGCTGAAAACGGGGAAAGAAAAGAGAGAAAAGTGATGAGTCTCAAACAACAGAGTTGACACAGCTAGCCAGAGAGACACAGAGAGAACTTTATGACTAATGTCTAGTTTCACTTCACAGTTTTAAGGCCAGTAACTCAGTGGTAACATGTGAGCTGTACCTTCAGAGCAACTGACAACAATACTGAATGCAGAGTATGTAAAGGCTATCATCTGTTCTAGTTCGGTAATGTTCCCTTTGTATTTTGTTATCTTCCGCTTTGGCAATGGATCATATCCATGCAACTTTGCAATAAAGCAGCCACTGAACTGAACTGAACCAAACTAAATTCCATTGAAAGAGTGAGAGTAACTGGTGTATAGACTGATCCAGCATTGTCTGTTTAATGTCCCTGTCTTTCTGTCTGCTCTGTCAACGGAGGCACCCATACTGGAGGTTTGCAGAAGATTGGCATTGCCATTTTGTATTTGCTGTATAAATGATGTTTGCAAAGTTAAAACACATCTTTGCCCTACAACTGCGTACAGTACATGGTCAAAACATGTGGGCTTCCAAACATTACACCTTTATGTGATTGTTAAACATGCCATTCCAATCCTTTCCTATCACAATGTTAGAACCTGGCTGGGTGCTCGACAGATGCTGTACATACAGCTGTCCACTGCTCCGTCTTTCAGGTTGAACTTACACTAAGCTTTATTAGTAAACCCTGGGACATGAGGGTCTGTCAGTTAACTACCTAAAACTCCCTGAAGGAGTCCTGTCTCATATGCAGTCACTAAGTTTTACGACAATGCACGTTTTTTAAATTGCACAAAAAGTTGCCAAGTAGGCATGGCTGCAATGCAAAATGGAATAAAAAAGAAAAAAAATGAAAAACATCACAGGTGCATTACTGTACATAACATTAGGAGAGAATATTGACTTTCTAAAACACTGAATCACAAAGTTTAATATTATGTTAACATTGAGCTTTGTAGTTTTGAACCAATCCCCTTTTGAATTTGGGTCATTTCTGCATGAAAAACTACTGTTGTCAAGACAAAGCACACGGAATGTTCTAGAACTCCTTTCTTGTGATTGTGTGTGTGTGTGTGTGTGTGTGTGTGTGTGTGTGTGTGTGTGTGTGTATGTGTGCGTGTATAAGAGCTAAGGTTATAATGTTAAGCGGCTTAGGGATGCTAAATGGATTAAGTGTTTTGTTGACACATAGTAAAGTAATCTGGTTAGCAAAGACGAGATACACCTCTCTTCCTCTCTATCTGCCTGTCATCTCTCTTATTCACTCCTTCCTTTTTGCCCATTTCCATCAGTATCTCAGTTCACCCCTTCGATCTTGCTCTCTCTTTACACACGCACGCATGCACGCACGCACGCACACACACACACTGAGCTAACACACACCGTCACCCACAACACACTGAGAGTAAAAACAGTGGTAAACAAGAAGGAATGAAAATAAACATTTTGCTTCAATATAGTATTTTGTCTCTAAAAATGTATGGAATTACTGGAAAAAAGACTAAAGTACAAAAAAGACTAAAGTACATAACAGTAAGAAAGAATAGTGTGACTATTTCTGCCTTTCTCCAGTATGATGCAGCAAGCTTTCTTCATCACATTGGATATCTGCATCATCTCTAAACACTAATGAATGTGGTGTTTCCATCACTTTCACCTCCATTACCTTCTGAAAAACCGTAAGAACACAGTTTTCCTATGGTAAAAATATAGTCTGACCTGGACATATTAGCATCTTTGCTCTTTTACAGGTTTCTCTCAAACGGTACATTTGTCTCATTCTTATTTGGTGATTGTATACAAAAAAAGACTTTCTGAGCTTTCTCTACATAAATACCATATATGTTCACTAACTAGTCTAAAACAAGACACCTGCTTAGGCTTTCAGCTAAAATTAAAATCAGCAGAGGTTGACTTGCAGTTTGACTCAAAATTTTTTAACTATATTATAATTGGAGTGTAGTACGTATTTTAAAGATTTGAGGTTTTTTTAAATTATGTACCCATTTATTCAAAATGAGCAAGACAAATGTAACAGATACCTTCTGTGCATCAGAGGACTTTTTTTAAGGAAAGACACCTGTTTAGGACAGAAAATGTAAATGTATCTTCCTTTTTCTGTCCCTGTAGTTGAGATCATCTATATCAAGTAACTGGGCAGGCAGCAGCTGGGCACCCATGGGTTCAGACACCACCAAAAGTGTTTACGTCTGCCAGTGTGTGTGTGTGTGTGTGTGTGCACATGCGTGTGTGTGTTTCCACAGGGGAGCCAGACAGACGTCTCTGGTCTAATATTTCCTCTCAGGAGAACAAATAATGCAGAGAGGCCTCTCCCTTTCCGTGCTCTACCTTTTTTTCTCAACTTTCCCTGTCACTCTTTTGAATTACTGTTTCCATTGAACTGCTTTCCGCTTTCTTCTCCTCCTCTTTGATATTTTTTTCTCTCTTCTCCACATACTTCTTCCTCGCTTCCTCTTGCAACAAAGCTGCAGATAGAATCACAGAAATTGGTTAAAGTTACTGTACACACACAAACCCGTGCACACGCCCATGCACACGCACTTTCTGCTGTGAACCAGGATCACTACGTTTCAAGGGACGTGCAGCAGTAGGTGTCTCAGAGGAGGCAATGTATCGTCTGCTGTTTACAGGACAATACGTTGACTATCAGGCCCATTCAGAGAGCAAAGAGCAGCACAACAAAAGAGGTGAAGGTGATCTGGCTGCTGAGTGGTGTCTCACCACATACAGTACGTTTAGTCTCAAAGGAGCCTTAATCCATACTAAATTAATCATAAAGAAGAAAACCAGGAAAATTCAACATGTTTATGTTGTTGTGACTGACTTTATTTTGTGATTGTTAATCTATAGGGTCATGCTGCTCGGCTGTTTGGATGCTGACACTCAACAGTAAGCCTGGATCAAGTCCAAACAAGGGATGTTAATGATTTACCATTTAACCGACCAATTAATACTGTTAGTTAAACAGGTGATAACAACATGATTAAAACTAAAATAAAAAAATATTTTTTGTATTATAAAAGAAAAATATGCTTTACAAATGATTACCTCATACTATATATAGCCAGACATCCCTGGTCTAATACATTTATTTACAAAACGAGTCAAACGAAAAAAACATTCGGTAATAAAACAAGGCGCTCAACTCTTCCATCAATTGTTTTAGGCTTGCATTGCATCAGGGTTAATCCCCCACACACACACAAAAATGACCCAGCCACCACTATCATTCCTGCTGATGAACCTGGTCTAAACACACAAGTGACCATGTGTTAGCATTTGACCACTTCAACTCCACACTTACACACACATTAACAAATGAGAGCGAGTGTGCCTGCACACACACACAAACACACACACACACACACACACACACACACACACACACACACACACACACACACACACACACACACACACACACACACACACACACACACACACACCTGCATTTTAAAAAGTCAATTAGCCTTTTGAAAACTTGACGACTACTCACTTCTAGAGATGGGAAGTGTATCCTCCAGAGCACTGACATCCACAGCATAATGCCATTTAATAAAAACATTATCAAACTTAATATAGGAAATATAATGACTCAGCATTTTATCTCACTGTTAATTGCAACATCTTTTAATGAAAACCCACTGTGTGTGTGTGTGTGTGTGTGTGTGTGTGTGTGTATGAGCTTGTCTAGCCTAATGAAAAAAATGTGTTGTGTGTGTGTGTGTGTGTGTGTGTGTGTGTGTGTGTGTGTGTGTGTGTGTGTGTAAAATCAAAAACAAGTCCTTTATTAACTATGAAATCTACACCTGTTAGGGAAAACTACCTTGAATACATGCACACACACACACACATACTCAAACACACACACATATACACAAAAAATGCATACACAGGCAGACAAATAACTCCTATACAAACATATTTGGACAGTTACATTTGTGCTTACATCCATACAACCACGTGCACGCTGACCCTGAAACACACATATGTACACAAAAGGTCCAAAAACAAATGAGTGCTCAGCTAAATTGTGATCATTAATTAAATTAATTAGCAGCAAATTCTTTTGTGTTTTGCTGCCCCTCAGCCTCTTCCCCCATTTCTCACAATGAGAAAGGACCCTATGTGGAGTTGTACACATACATTACATATCAATGAGTGGGAGATCTGCATGTTCCCCCCTTTTGACAGTCATTTGACAAATCATTTTGATGGTTTAAATCAATGCTTCCTTAGTAATATTTTTGGTAATCACATTATTTAAGATAAACTGATGTTACAATTGTATCCCATCATGCTTTTTAAAACAAAAATGGCTATTCACTGATTAATACAAAATAAACAATCCACTGCATTAAATCTACTCTTACAGTTCATGACATGACATGGCTTTACAAATCAGAACAATGATTCTGAATCGCTGTTGTCTAGTGAATGCCATTCAATTTTCACAGACTAAAACATTCTATCATTGAACATCGGTAATAATTCTTTATCATTTTTAAGACCAAATAGTAAATGGACTGCACATATATAGCCACTCACACACCAATGGCCATGCGGGGAGCAACTGGTTCAAGGACACTCCAACATGTGGACAGGACGAGCCAGGGATCAAACTGCCAACCCTGCAATCATTGGACAACCGGCTCTACCTCCTGAACCACGGCCGCCCCAGACATAATAATATGTTTCTGGTTAAATAGCAGCAGCTGGTACTGAAACATACTGCAATGCACTGCTTTACCCAACACTGGAATCATCAGAGCTAGTTGGTAGAATCAGAGCATGCAGTACATTGTTCTGATGGTCCGTCAAGTAACACACAAAAGCCATTGACATTCACTAACACTGTTGGTCTCTCTCACACACACACACACACACACACACACACACACACACACACACACACACACACACACACACACACACACACACACACACACACACACACACACACACACACACACTTGTCAAGAATTGAATCAAAAACTGATTTCAGACTTATTCATTTGTAGAAATCATCTGCTGTTATCTAGTCAGAGTCAAGACCAAAGAGAGGACATCAAGTTTAAATGAGGTCCTACCATTGTCACTGTCCGACTTGTTCTCATGCTCGGTGTCGGTGAGAGTCAGCACTGAGTTGGAGCGGCTGGACAGACAGGAACTCCTCCCTGATGATTTACCCAGACCCCCACGGCCCCACAGCCGCATGGCGCGCTCTGGTGACATCACAGCCTGACTATCGGTATCTAGGTCCTGTGCTGTACCAACTGAGAAGCCGCGGTGGGGGAGGCCCATCTCGGAGCAGAACGCCAGGCCTCGACGCGAAGGCGGCTCGCAGATTCCCAGCTGACGGAGACTGAAATGCTGACCTGAGACAGATGGAGATATTACAACTGTTTTGAAATTTGAATAGGTTTTTATACATACTGCGGAATACAGTTTTGCTAATTACAGCAGATATTAGGAATAACATGTTGATGTACAGTATATTCATGTTTTATACCAACTACATAATTACATGATGATTTAATAAAATATTTGTAAGAAATACAATCAATTAGAAAAAAGCATTGTCAAAGCTGAAGAACAGTTGTGTTTTCAATTGATTCTACATTGTTTCAATAAAAAAGGCTGTCTGCTCGTTTATATACAAAAGAATACATAGTCTGGCTTTACAGTTTTCTTCGATTGCTAGACAACAGCGGGCACAACTGGAGTAACATGCTTAACTGTAACTACAGTCTGCACAGCAACAGTTAATGAGGACCAAACTCTAGTTCCACAGTTTTCAAAACTCTACACACTTATCCCATGACCTTGACCGCAACCTGCACAACACTGTGGATTTACAGCACACCATCTGAAAAAAACTATTGCGTAATGTGAAGTTACTCAAACTGTAAAGATGAGAAAGTTAGTATGTTCTGTATTGGTGTGTGTGTTATCTCAGTGAGGATTGTTCTGAGTGTTTTGTGCACTGAGCCTGTTCTGTGAAGAGTTGTGTTGCTTGGAATGAGTTTTGCAGGAGATGTGAACTGTTAAGTTCAGGTGAAAGTTGGTAATGCAGACTGTAGTTTCAGTTTGGCACGTGGCTTCAATTATGCCCACTGTCATTTTACAATCAGAAAAACTGTAAACAAAGTCATAAAAAATTTGAAAAATGTCCCAGAAACCAAGGTGTTGCTTCAACCTGCTTGTTTTGTCTGACCAACAATCAGTACACCAAAGATATTCAAAGTACAAATTCATATGAGTGAAGCTGGAATCAGATAATATCTGGCATTTTTGCTTGATAAATAACTTGGAATCTGAGTGATAAATCAATCATTAAAATGACTCTTACAAAATTCATTTTCTGGTGATCTATTAATTGAATAATTGACTAACTGTGTGGTACATTACTGACCCTATATAATGGCCTAACCATCACAGACACTGGTCTGGTCTTTTATTTGAGAGTGTGTGAGTATGTAGCAAAGAACGTTTGCCAGGTGTGAGAGAAGGACCACGGTTGAGAAAGGAAAACACACAACTGCTGCTGCAACCCGCACAGAGAGCCTGACTCACGCAGAATGCAATCACTGTCTCCCAGAAGAAAAGCTATGACACTGGTTATGAAACTGCAGAAATTCTTAAAGGCAAAAAGAAAATAGTTTCAAAGAATAAATAAAAAATAAGAACATTTGCAAAAATTGATCCTAGCCATAGAAAAATAAAAACCAGACAGGGAAGGTAAATGTAAGAATCTATAATAGAAAAAAAGCTCTTTACCAAGATGATCTGTAGATGAGGATTTGTTGTTTGTATATACTGTGTATATACTGTGTGTGTGTGTGTGTGTGTGTGTGTGTGTGTGTGTGTATGTATATATATTTATTTGGATATATATAGATCTTCTCATTCAATGCGTTTTCTTTATTTTTATCACTATTTACATTGTAGATTCTCACTGAAGTCATCAAAACTATGAATGAACACATGTGGAAATATGTACTTAACAAAAAAGTGTGAAATAACTTTTAAATAGGTCTTATATTCTAGTTTCCTCAAAGTAGCCACCCTTTGCTTTTTTGATAGTGCTGCAAACCCTTGGTGTTCTCTCAGTGAGCATCATGAGGTAGTCACCTGAAATGGTTTTCACTTCACAGGTGTGTCTTGTCAGGGTTAATTAGTGGAATTTCTTGCCTTATTAATGGAGTTGGGACCATCAGTTGTGTTGTGCAGAAGTCAGGTTGACACACAGCTGACAACCAAAAAAAAACCAATCAGCTAAGTAAAGAGAAACGAGTGGCCATCATTACTTTAAGAAATTAAGGTCAGTTGGTCCAGAAAATTGCGAAAACTTTGCACGTGTGTCGTTTTACAAGTGCAGTCACAAAAACCATCAAGCACTACAACAAAACTGGCTCACATGAGGACCGCCCCAGGAAAGGAAGACCAAGAGTCACCTCTGTTGCTGAGGATAAGTTCATCTGAGTCACCAGCCTCAGAAATCGCAAGTTAACAGCAGCTCAGATTAGAGACCAGATGAATACCACACAGAGTTCTAGCAGCAGACACATCGCTAGAACAACTGTTAAGAGGAGACTGCACCAATCAGGCCTTCATGGTCAAATAGCAGCTAGGAAACGACTGCTAAGGAGAGGCAACAAGCAGAAGAGATTTGTTTGGGCCAAGAAACACAAGGAATGGACATTAGACCAGTGGAAATCTGGGCTTTGGTCTGATGAGTCCAAATTTGAGATCTTTGCTTCCAACCGCCATGTCTTTGTGTGACGGAGAAAAGGTGACCGGATGGATTCTACATGCCTGGTTCCCACCGTGAAGCATGGAGGAGGAGGTGTGATGGTGGGGGGTGCTTTGCTGGTGACAATGTTGGGGATTTATTCAAAATTGAAGGCATACTGAACCAGCATGGCTACCACAGCATCCTGCAGCAGCATGCCATACCATCCGGTTTGCGTTTAGTTGGACCATCATTTATTTTTCAACAGGACAATGACCCCAAACACACCTCCAGGCTGTGTAAGGGCTATTTGACCAAGGAGAGTGATGGAGTGCTGCGCCTCCACAGTCACTGGACCTGAACCCAATCAAGATGGTTTGGGGTGAGCTGGACCGAAGAGTGAAGGCAAAAGGGCCGACAAGTGCTGAGCATTCTGGGAACTCCTTCAAGACTGTTGGGAAACCATTTCAGGTGACTACCTCTTGAAGCTTATCAAGAGAATGCCAAGAGTGTGCAAAGCAGTAATCAGAGCAAAGGGGGGCTACTTTGAAGAAACTAGAATATAGGACATGTTTTCAGTTATGTCACACTGTTTTGTTAAGTACAGTACATAATTTGATATGTGTTCATTCATAGTTTTGATGCCTTCAGTGAGAATGTACAATGTCATGAAAATAAAGGAAATGCATTGAATGAGAAGGTGTGTCCAAACCTTTTATATATATATATATATATATATATATATATATATATATATATATATATATATATATATATATATATATATATATATATATATACACACACACACTTGTATTCATGTATTTCTCTGAATGATTTGGGCCAAATGCTTGGCATGACATAGAAATAAAATTTAACTAACTAACTAACTAACAACTGTAAACGTACCGTCGTGCAACTCATATTTGGATGCATATCTTGAATAAAATGACTTTCATCATTTATATAAAATACACATTGATTCACTTATACCAGTTCCTCAGATTTAAATTATACAAAATAACATATGTATTTAAATAAATAAATCTTACTGTAGACAAAACAAATGATTCAAAGCTCAAAATGATGTAGTTATGTTTTACCAAAAAGAAATTAGAAATATAATACGTTATTAAATCTTTAACAGGGCAACATTTCTGCAATACACAAAGACTGAGTCATCACACACTTTGGACTATTGGAGGATTATAAGGCGTGTGAGGAACCAGTAATCAGCCAGTTACCTTAGTGTCAGCGATTTAAAGATTAGTGCCATGATGAGTCCCTGATTAATGACACAGTATTAGCCAAATTAACATAACACTGGTTATTAATCTAAACAGATATGTGGATTTACAGTATGGCAGCCAAAATATGCATTCATAAACATTATCCAAGTTCATGTGTGAAAATTGATGACTGAGTGATGATTTAAAATAAGTAAAAAAAAAAAACATGACATGACATGAAAAAGACATGAATTAAAAACAAAAAAAATGATGGTCAGAGTGACATTAGTAGATATATTTAAAATGCAAAATTGCCTAAAAAATGTGATCTGTTTTAAATTCCTTGTCAGCATTATATACTAATATGAAATTATATTTTTAAATAAAATATAATATATAATATATATATATATATATATATATATATATATATATATATATATATATATATATATATATATATATATATATATATTTTTTGCCCTTGGAACTTTTTTGGAACAGTTTAAAGTCTCCGTCTCCATCCCCCCCCCCCAAAACAAAAGGAACACACTGATTAATGGGTGTTTTATTTTCTTTCAAATAAATTGCCTTTTTTAATATTGAAAACATGAAGACTGGGTTTCATGAGTGGATTACACATTTAAATGACCTTTTTCATTAAATTTAATAAGTCATCAGGAGTAACTCTTTCACATCAACTGGAAATGGGCTGAAATCAGGTTCAAATAACACGCATGATAATCCTTTGAAATATAAATGAAAGGAAGACAAACAAATCATCTGTAAAATCTCAGTATGTGCCTCTTCATCTTTAATCAGCAAATGAAAAGAGAAATTATAAAAGCTTTCCGTAATTAATGGCACAACAAGAGATAACGAGTGCTGCCGTTCAATTAAAAGTTATATTAATTTTAAATGAGCTCCAATTAGGCCAGCAGTGAAAACGAAGGAGATAAGATGATTGAGTAATTATCATTTTTTTCATTTCTCAAATATTGACGCTGTGTTAATTGGAGCTGAAGAACAATGAACACGCTCTGTGGTTAAGCTTTCTTATACTCCTTTTAAGGTGCTATGTTTTACCATTTTCGTTATTTCCTTCAAAGTACTTTGATGTAGCCTTCATCATACATATTCTTTATTCATTATTTTAACATTTCTTTCCACTCCCCCATCCGACCTGCATCCATTCATACTTGGACCATTCATGTGTTAAGCAAGTTTTAAAAACACATGCCCAAATACCAAATAATACCAAGAAAAATTAGGATTTACGTTATCACAGGATTGGTCATGCATTAAATCCATGTATGAGTTAATGACATCTAAATCCTACATTAAAGAAATGGTCAAAGAAAGAAAATCCCTAATTGGAAACGGATCTGTGACAAAAGAATTCACTCTGGTCAAAACTGAGCATTACCAACATTAAAGTTAACAAAACAAAGAAAACAATACAGAAGCAATTAACATGACATTACAGATACAAAAACTAAAAACTAAACACAAGCAATTAACATGATATTTCAAGAAGCTGAGTCGTGCTGCATTTAGTGTGCACAGACAAATAACCAAAGAGAGGAGGCGAGGGGCAACATATGTGTCTGTGCATCTCTCACCTTGTCTGTTATAATCATCCTGTTCACGGTGAACCATGTCCTTGTATCCCTTTGTTGTCCCGTACAGCAACCTGTCAGCAGCCGAGGACAAACGTCATCAGTTGTGTTACTACAATAAATCCAGTGAAACGCACCATGCTCCGTTGTTATGTCCATTTGTCGGGTCATAGGTACTACATCTGTTTAAATTAGGCTACTTAATGTTGATTAACCCACAACTAAAAACAACATGCTCTAGTCAGATGGGTGCCGAGCACACACATAACATAAAACTAGATTTATGGGATGTATGGTATATTTACTGTATAGAAATATATTCTACATATATATATATTCATTGAATTACTGTAACATATCTAGACTGCTATTCCAAAGTGGTTCATGCATCTCAACACCAAAGATTAGTATGAATTTAAAGTCCTACTGTAGCTCGGGAAACTAACTAAATAATGATAAATAATCAGCACAACCGGGAAGGTTTTTTTTGGATCCTCCCTGGTGAACAGAACCTGTAGCTACCAGGTCCTCTCAGGACTTATCAGCAGAGATGTGACAGAATCAAACCCTCTGTAGGTCCTCATGTTATCCAGTGGCATTATAATTTATGTAACGCTTGTTCTAACCTGGTCTGGTCTTGGTGCTGGTCGAAGGCCTTGAGTGTTTCGCTGGAGGAGTAGGACTTCTGAGTGGGGACCCGGAGTCCCTGGGGGCCAATAGCACAGTCTTCACTGTCCCCTGATGAACCTAGCATAGACACACACACACACACACACACACACACACACACACACACACACACACACACACACATAGGCACAACATCATGCACACACACTCACAGACACCTAAAAGCCCTACAAAAACATGTTAACACATTTTGCCCTTACTCCAGACTGTTTCTGGACTGAATTATTAACAATGTTTGCGTCCTAGTACCAATCACTTCTGGGTCATGCAATTTTTTGTCAGTTGAAAATATCAAAATTCAATGAAAAGTTTGTTATCCGTTCATTTTCCATTCTTCATTTGATCACACATTTGGTGAATGAGAAGGTGTTCAACTTTTGAACACGCCTTCTCATTCAATGCGTTTCCTTTATGTTCATGACTATTTACATTGTAGATTATCACTGAAGGCATCAAAGCTGTGAATGAACACATGTGGAAATATGTACTTAACAAAAAAGTATGAAATAACTGAAAACATGTCTTATATTCTAGTTTCTTCAAAGTAGCCATCCTTTGCTTTATTGATAGTGCTGCAAACCCTTGGTGTTTTCTCAATGAGCATCATGAGGTAGTCACCTGAAATGGATTTCACTTCACAGGTGTGTCTTGTCAGGGTTAATTAGTGGAATTTCTTGCCTTATTAATGGAGTTGGGACCATCAGTTGTGTTGTGCAGAAGTCAGGTTGATACACAACCGACAGCCCTATTGGAAAAATGTTAGAATTCATATTATGACAAGAACCAATCAGCTAAGTAAAGAGAAACGAGTGGCCATCATTACTTTAAGAAATGAAGGTCAGTCGGTCTGGAAAATTGCAAAAACTTCTGAATGTGTCCCCAAGTGCAGTCACAAAAACCATCAAGAAAACTGATTCAAATGAGGACCGTCCCAGGAAAGGAAGACCAAGAGTCACCTCTGTTGCTGAGGATAAGTTCATCTGAGTCACCAGCCTCAGAAATCGCAAGTTAACAGGTTAGAGACCAGATGAATACCACACAGAGTTCTAGCAGCAGACACATCGCTAGAACAACTGTTAAGAGGAGACTGCACCAATCAGGCCTTCATGGTCAAATAGCAGCTAGGAAACGACTGCTAAGGAGAGGCAACAAGCAGAAGAGATTTGTTTGGGCCAAGAAACACAAGGAATGGACATTAGACCAGTGGAAATCTGGGCTTTGGTCTGATGAGTCCAAATTTGAGATCTTTGCTTCCAACCGCCGTGTCTTTGTACGACAGAGAAAAGGTGACCGGATGGATTCTACATGCCTGGTTCCCACTGTGAAGCATGGAGGAGGAGGTGTGATTGTGCTTTGTTGGTGACAATGTTAGGGATTTATTCAAAATTGAAGGCATACTGAACGAGTATGGCTACCACAGCATCCTGCCATCCCATCCGGTTTGCGTTTAGTTGGACTATCATTGATTTCTCAAGGCAAAGACCCCAAACATACTTCCAGGCTGTGTAAAGGCTATTTGACCAAGGAGAGTGATGGAGTGCTGCGCCTCCACAGTCACTGGGCCTGAACCCAATCGAGATGGTTTGGGGTGAGCTGGACCGCAGAGTGAAGGCAAAAGGGCCAACAAGTGCTGAACATCTCTGGGAACTCCTTCAAGACTGTTGGGAAACCATTTCAGGTGACTACCTCTTGAAGCTCATCAAGAGAATGCCAAGAGTGTGCAAAGCAGTAATCAGAGCAAAGGGTGGCTACTTTGAAGAAACTAGAATATAGGACATGTTTTCAGTTATGTCACACTGTTTTGTTAAGTACATAATTCCACGTGTTCATTCATAGTTTTGATGCCTTCAGTGATAATCTACAATGTAAATAGTCATGAAAATAAAGGAAAGGATATATATATATATATATATATATATATATATATATATATATATATATATATATATATATATATATATATATATATATATATATATATATATATATAGATTATTTTTGGGGCTTTTCCGCCTTTAATTGACAGGACAGCTAAGTGAGAAAGGGGAGAAAGAGGGGGAAGACATGCAAGAAATCATCACAGGTTGAACCCTACCCCCTACCCAGCTACCCCATCCAGCTTTTCTAATACTACTCTACTCTACTATTACATTTCCAAATATGCATTCAAATATGTGAATGGAAACAGAGCAGGAGATACTATGACATATGGACTTTTTATTTACAGCAGATGATTTATTTGTTGAGGAGGCAGTCTCCCTGGGTGCAAGGAGGTTGATTTTTCTTCATCTGGCCTGAAACACAAACTCTAAATCTGTGCAGTCAAGCCCTGAAAGCCGATATTGTAGGGCTCCTAGGAATCAGCTACAAAGTTGTAGCTTCCTCTACGGAGGACTGCTTTCTCTGCCTTAGGCCAGCTGGAAAAATCAGCCAGGACTGTTCCCATGTGCTACACAAGGTACATCAACGTCTGCCTTCTTGGAAACACAACTAGGTATTTCTCCAGTCTTATTTTCACAGCTTGGTCACCAGTTCTATTAGTTGTGATTGTTAGCTGATAACCTTTTATTCATCAAACAAATTAAAACAAAGTCTGACGTAACAAGAAAGGACAGGCCAGACCATCGGACAGGTTGTGAAAAAAAGAAAAATCCCAATACTTCTGGGCATATACTACAGTATAAAACTTAATTTAAAGATAAAACCAAAAATGAGTCTGCTCAAAATGTTTCAAATACAGTAATACCTTATAGCAAATGTATACTTCACAGTATGGTAGGTGAAAGTTGGCGGTCTATATACTGTGATGGGCGTTTACAGCTAAAAGTTGTATTAATATCGGCTTTATTTTCTATTCTTCATTTGTTTTTTAATTATTACATTAATTGCCAACTATTTTGATAATTGATGAATTGAATTGAGTAACTGTTTAAGAAAAAAAGTACAAATTCTCTGCAGCGTGTGAATATGTTCTAGTTTCTTCACTCCTCTGTGACAGTAAATTGAGTATCTTTGAGTTGTGGACAAAAAAAAGTCATTTGAGGACGTCATGCCATGCCATTTTATAGACCAAACAATAAAATCGATTAATCGAGAAAATAATTGAAAGTTGCAGCCCTATTCTTTTCCAAATTAGTTTGTCTGACCTGGGGTGTTAATGTTTAATTACTGATAGCAATGATAGCTAAAACTAAATAAGACCGATGGTTGTTTGAAACCAGAATTTTTGTGTGCCACACTGTAAAAGGTTTTGGGAATACATACTGTACTTAAAGGTATAATATGTAAGATTTTACAAAAAACAAAACAATGTATAGCCCAAAACACAAATAATCCCTCTCAGTCATCACTTATGACCAAAACCAAACAGAATCTGCAGAATTATTTTTCTTTCAGTATTCAGTAATGATAGTCTAGGTGTGGAGACGTGTTAACATTCTGAGGTTTATTTGAACTCAGGACTTTCACCCAGGAGACCAGGCTTCAGGTCTTGTTCTTGTCCCTTGTGTCCCAGAAACGTTCTGTGACACCTTCTTTTCCTAAACCCAACTGTTTAGGAAGTGTCTTTTTTTCTAAAGGCAGTTAGGTTTTGTTACCTTTTTATAAGCCCACCCACGACCTTTTCCTAAACCTAATCAAGTCCATGCGTTTAGATAAATCACATTTAGATAAAGGGTGTTTAGATATGACGCTAAAGTAGACTTTTAGCGTCAATAACAACGCCAAAGGCACCTGAACAAGAATGTGTTGTGCCACTGACAGATTCAACTGACACATTTATTAAAAAACAGATAATTGAGGAAAAAAATGAATGCCTCTATGAATGATTGAGCTATCTCACCAGTGTAAGGTCCCTCCTTGTCCCTGCGGCTCTTGGTGAGTGAGCAGTATGGACGTCGCTCTTTCACTTCCATAGTGCTTCTGCTTGTACTGCTGGCAAACATACAGGCATGCTGCTGTACAGCTTCACAGAGAGAAAGAAAGACAGTCAGACAGGCAGAGCGAGAGATAAAAGAAAGAAAGACAGAGAGATATCTGAGATAAAGACAGAGAGACAGTCCGGGTTGTTGGGCTTCACCTGCAAACACACACACAGACAGAAAAAAAGTCAAACTAAAAACTCTGCATGGATACAATAGAGACATAATGATCATAAAAAGGTTCACACAAATAGTGACAAAGATGCTGAGAGACTGGTTCATATTTCGAGTCAGGTAAGATAGAAACATTGATTTGCAGGTTTGTTTGATCAGAGTACTTGTCCATCTTTATTCATTCGGATCATCAATGCTTTTCCTGTAAATGGATTTAACATTCCTACATTCAATGTAGTTTCCCAGTCTACTGAATAGCAAAGTCTTGCATTCATATGGCGGTATGTAGTTTCCCAGTCTACTGAATAGCAAAGTCTTGCATTCATATGGCGGTATGTAGTTTCCCAGTCTACTGAATAGCAAAGTCTTGCATTCATATGGCGGTCACAGAGCTATGGTCATGCACTTTAACACATGTTAACCTACATGAATAGCGGTTCTGACATCTGTTTCATCACAACATGCTAGAACAATGCTCTTCTTATGAATGTAAATGAATTGTCACCTCACTGTAACACTTAATAACCTGTTTCATCCTCCACTTCTCACTGTCATTCTCCTCAAGGGAATTCCCCTCACCAGTGCTGTTCCAAAACGTAAAAGGTAATTTCGATATTTTTCAACCTGGAAACTATTTTCTAGGCGTGGGGGGAACAAATGGATACAGCATAGTATTGCAATATTTTCCATTGCAATACTGTATCGATACACAGACGCCAAGTATCGATCTTTTATTATATATGTGTGTGTTGGTTGGTCTGTCTGCTTGACAATCCCATTTTGCAGCAACAAAATTGAAGAAGGAAGATGGAGAAATGTTTCTTTTTAGATAAAAACAGATGTTGGCAAAGTTTGCTTTTGGAAACATCATTTGAAATTGGGAAACAGTTGAAGTTGAAATAAAAGGAAATAAATTGGGACATATAGCAGAATGTTACAACATATTTAAAATCGCGAAAATATCACATTGTGACATAAGTATCATGATGATATCGCATCTTGAGGCCTCTGGTGATTCCTACTCCTACTATTTTCCCATGTATTGGTGTCTACATGACTAATAAACACAAATCTTTGAAACTACAGTAAAAGTGATGTTTTTGCCATTGATAGGCTAAGATTAATCCAAGTGAATGACAACATTATGAAAATGATCCCTACAGAGATAGACCTTTTTCTTTTTTATCTAACCAGAAAGAGCTCCATAATTGCCATTGCCAAACTTACCAGACTCCATTTAAATAAGCTATACTTCTGGCGTTTATAGAGCCAGCGTATTTCCACATGTAAATGGGTGGATTAACCAAGCCAGAGTGGTGATTGTTGGAACAGTGAAAACACTAACCAAGACACACTTTTGAAATGTTTCTGTTGTTCAGTTTCTATCGTCTTTAAATGAAATGTGATAAAAAAATTACTGTTAAATTTTAGTCTGGGGGCTTTTAAATAAAAGAATCCTAGCTTTCAACAAAAAGCTCTATCTCTGTAGGGATCATTTCCATAATGATGTCAGACACTTAGAATAATAATCTGACCCTGTCAGTGGCAAAAACAGCACTTTTAATGGACGTAAATTGAAGGTGTGCAATTGACTAATAACTTACATTGTAGCTTGTTTCGCCACTGCCAGCTGCAGTGGTCTGGTCTTGGACACAAAAACATGGGAAAATAGGGTCTCGTTAAAGGACCCTATCTTATGCAATCTTATCTTTGCATAACTGAAACAGTGGAGCAGGTGGTGCTGTGTACCATGGCTATAGTAGAGCTGTAATGAGAAAGCTGAGAATGAACTCAGGGCAAAGTTGATTGTTCTTGAAGTCTGCAAGAGTTTTGTTTGTTGTTCTCAAAACTGTTTTCCATCTTCAGAGAAAAAAAACTTTGATATGTGAATGCATTTAACTCAATTGTGCCATCTGGCATTTAATGTATGTTAACAAAAACAGTGGAGTGGAGTGCAGCACATTCATCTTCCCATATTCCCTTTAGTTGCATTACAACACAGAGCAGTACAGAGCGGTAGCCTGAATGCATATTAAGGCAATGCAAATTGGTGAAAAGAGACAAACAGATGCACGTCTTGATTAATCAATACATTTAAGTAATCTATTAAATAAAACGCTGTTTTGAGAATGTTCTGTTTTTCATGATTTTATATCACAGTTAATTGAATATCTTTAGGTTAGTCCGACGGGATGAACATTTTGAAAACGTTACCTTGGGCTCAGCAAACTGGGATGGGAACTGTTCAGGATTTATAGATTTACAACTTTTAGCCAAATGACATAAAGAGCAAAAACATTTCAAAGATCAAATTCATGCAAATGTACTATAAAATTAACTTGCATTTGTATCTGCATACAACTAACATGCAGTGGAACGTGTAATGCAGAACTTGGGTTTATGGACCCTAGTCAGATGTTGAGGGGATTACTTATTGATATTCAATAGTAGTATAAATATGTGCAGTATATCTACTTACATTTGTGAGTTTAGCCTGACAAAGAAGAATCTTTACCTTAAAATTATGATAGCATAGTGTTCTTGCAGAATTGCTTATTGTCTCTTTATGCTGTGTTATAAGTAATTAGTAGATCCTACAATGGGACAGTAAGCTGATGGGATGGATCTACAGGGTGTCAGCACTTCTTTGAGTCAGGTATGCCTCTTTGGATAAACAGATTCACATAGAGAGCTGCTGTCACTGGAGAGTTTTACAGTGCGAGCTTAACATGAGCCTTGGTACGAAGGACAGTATATCACTTAGAAGCAGCAAATACTGTAAATCCGTGCTGGTCTTCAAAATGAGTCTACAGTTTCATTCTTTGAAAGATAGGTGGACAGAAAAGAGTGAGGGTGAGAGAAAGTTAGATCTGTTATTCTATTGTGTGTGACCTTACAGAAACCAAAACGTTTGTAGGAGAAAAGATGTAGACACGATATAGGCAAGAGACGAGAGGGATTCATAACACAATAAAATGTGTGGCAATATTATTTTTGACTTTCTTGAGAAAGAAAGGTAAAAGGAACCAAATTACAACTGGCTTGAGTGAAAAGAGAGTCAGTAAAATGAGACACAAAGAGAGGTTGAGCAAGGCTGAGAGAGGGAGGGGGAAGTAAAGACAGCCAGTAGTGGTCAGACAGCTTTATAAACCGTCAACTTAATCTGAGACACTGAGCCTTAAATCCCCTACCTTCTGGACCTGCACACGTGTGTGTGTGTTTTTTAATGTGCATGTGGGTTTGTGTGGTTGTGTCTTGATGCACTTTGCTGCCGGACTACTTGGTTTGTGCATTCTATTCTATTGTGTTTTGAACTGAATATTTTACCAATCATAACAACTATCCATGTTCCAAAAAGGGAAGAAAAGGTAGAACATCTCAGGTTCCCACATTAAGGAGGACAAAACACTGCCATCCTCCTTAACTTGGGATCCTTAAATGTGCTACCTTTTCTTCATTGTTTTGCACCATGCCTATAACATTTTGGGTTTAGAACTCCACCAAGAATCTCTATAGTTAAAACACAATCTCCTTTTTTAAGTTATCAGTTGATATAATCTTATTTTTAATGACAGCAGGACAAAAAGTACAAAAAGTTGTTCATAGCTGCTTATTTTTATTCAGAGTAACGTGCCTGTGCTAGTTTATTGGGATTGAACCCCAGTGTCTCCAGTTAACCTGGCCTGCATGCCTTCAGCGGCAGGGGATCACCAGGAGGAAGAGAGCACACATAACAAGAACACGCAAAGTATAAAGAAATGTGCACCATCAAGCCAGTATGGACCCAGTTGCTAATGATACACGGTATTCATATATTAACTGCGTATATTTATTCTCTCTGAGTTGATGTTAAGCATTTTGGTTTCTTCTTAATTTTATGTTTTGATGTATTGATCTCAGCGGTTATAATACACATAAATACAACATACATCACCGTTCCAAAATCGTGACATGTACAGTACCAAACTGTTTTTTGTGAATTGTTCCACCTCTCTAATCAATTGTTTTATTTGGATGTTAAAGATCCCTTTGAATAATTTTAACTACTGATAATGTAGAAAAACAAAAGATCTTCACATTGATTATAGCAGGGTTTAGAGTTTGTTTATATACATTATTATTAATTATTTATAATATATCTACAGTATATGTATGTACAGTATATATATATATATATATATATATATATATATATATATATATATATATCTACAGTGTATATATATATATATATATATATATATATATATATATATATATATATATATATATATATATATATATATATATATATAGATCTCCCTGGGACTCATTTAAATGACCACCCAGGGACTCACTACATTGGAAACCTATCAACATCACTGGTGTGTGTGTGTGTGTGTGTTTGTGTCTTGATGTGTAACTGAGTGTGAGGATACCGTGTATGTTTGTGCACTGTGTGTACACAAAGGGGCTGGAGTTTTGAAGAGGCATTTTGCTAACAGCTTACCGCTTACCACAGTAAAGCTGTATGCTGCTTCTGTTAATCACTCTGCTATTAATTTTCATGTTCAGTGAACTGCACGGCTTCAAGGGTTCCCAAGAATACACACATTATGTGCTTGGTGACATCTCTCCCTAATTCTTTTTGAATCTCCTCTATCTCATTCTATCTTTTATTTATATCTAATCTGTCTTTCCTGTTTCCCTCTTTTCACACATCATGGCTGGCGATTGCAGAGCGGAGAGTCACAAACAGACAGAGAGATGTATTCAACAGCAAAGCCTCCCGTTCCCTCTATATTTTACCTCTGCATCTCACATTCTGTAATGAATGTGTTGAATTGATTTAAGGATAAATGGATTAAACTTACATTTCTCTAATACTAAGAAGGTTTAGAAGATAGTAATTTGCTGGTGTTTTTGTCTCTGAGAATGATCACCTTGTTCCTGGCTGGCAGATGCAGGATTTTACATAGAAGCACATAAGCTCAGCTCATTGAATATGACTCACGTGTGTAGGCCTACATGGTCTGATAGTGTATCAGTAACAACAACACTGTAAGCCTGTGATGTAACTCTGAGAAGGGTCATTCTGCAAATATACCGTATTGATCCGAATATAAGACGTTTTTCTGGTCCTGAATATACATCTGAAAAAGTGGGGTCGTCTTAATTTTGGGGTCTAGACATTTTTTAAGTTAATACACCCACAACAACAGATGTCGCCAACAACACGAAACAAGTCAAAGGCATGTTGCTATCCTAACGAGCGAGTCACCGTCGCTCACAGCTAGCTAGTGCCAGGGCCTAAGTCAGCTGATTCAGACGTCACCTGTTTCAACAACCAATAGAGACGTCGGCTTGTAAAGGCAGCTATAAACTATAGAAATACAATTATCCATAATCCATTTTATTTTAATGTTACAAACAGCTGGTTGAAATGGCCAAGTTTTAGACAGAGCCTCAACAACCACCCAAAAGCACCGTAACGTCATATGGTTAAGCAAGATAGAGTCTGAAGAGAGAGAGCGGCCAGCAACGTTAAAACAAAGCTGTGAATCAGAGAAATAAAACATGTTTTTGCCGATTGATCACTAGAAGTGTAACTGTCTGACTGGCATACCAGTCGGCTCGTTTGAAGGCACATATTCTCAATACGGGCTGTGTGCATTCTGATACTTTCACAATATTTTTAAAGCACCTCGACCTGCTTTATAATCAAAAACAACACGGAAATCTTTATTTTTAACCGTCATGTTGTCCTTCGGTCACATTTGACCGTTTTCAAAGTTACTACATGAGAAATGTGGGTTTCTTTTAAGCCAATTGCCCAAAAATAACATGAATGGTTCCATGCAAGCAAAATTGAGGATGAGATGACTACATTCATTGAATTTTGGATGTGTGAGCATTTAAAAAATATATGAAGTGGTTCCTAAACAGTATCCTGACTAAACTTTGACAGTCTGTGATCCTCCACTCAATCGTTTTTGTTGAAATAGGTCATTAACAACAAAACATAAGGGTGAAGTGTATTTAATTAATGAAATATGCAGGGCTTGTAGGAAATAAAACAGATCCACATCTGGTCTAGAGGCTCCTGGCTTTGTGTAATAGCCTCAGCACCTGTTAACTGAATCTTAATTTATGGATGAATTAGATGTGATGAACACAGCAAGACGTTGACACACAGGTGCGTAGCAACTTCCTGTTAGCCAAAAGAACGTGTCCAATTGCTCCCAACAGGTGAGGCATCCGCTGTGTGCCAATGACTCTTGATGGAATAAAAAAATAAATAAACTCAGACAAGCGCTGTACATTATTTAATCAACTTCTCTCTGTTGACGAGGCTCTTGTGGAGTGCTTGAGTAGCTCCTCAACTCTGAAGGAGAAGCTCTTGTTTTAGATAGCGTCTTAGTTTTTATAATCAATTGGCCACTTCTTCTGTCACAGTCTGTACACAACAGCTGTCTCAGCTCTGCCAAAACCACACAGCTCCACCTGGAACACACATTTTTCCTCATTCTTCTTCTGGCTGGTTTACCAAACAGCACATTGTGTTAGTAATGCCCACTGCTGAAGGGAGGTCTGCTGGATTAAAGTGGGAGAATGCTACAGGTCAGACCTACTGCTATCGCTTTTGGGGATGAAATTGTTATTTATTTTGACAAAGGCATGATCTTGATGTTAAAGCTTTATTGCGTAACTTTTTATGTATATTCAAGCCATTGCCAAATGAGTGTCTGGTGACTTTCAAGCGCAGAAACTCGAGTAAAGATAAATTACCTTTTTCTGAAAAGTCCATCATGTTTTTTTATCCTCTGTGTCCTTGCTACTAGCAACTGCGCGTAGGTGAGGGGTTGGGGGGAGTGGCTTGTATCATGTGAATGCGCCAACAGTTTTGTTGTCATTAATTAGAATTCCTCAGGGGGGAGACATAAACTATGTACTATAGCTTTAAGGCAGCATTGCTCACAATGAGGCACATCAGTGTCTTCTCTAAAGGTACTGTACAACATATGGAACAACTGCAACTATATAATATTAACATTATCTTCGCTGGACAACACTGACATAGCAACAAATAGTTGAGTTAGGGTTAAGTTGCAAATTAATATTTAATCTGAATTCAAAATCAATCCACAAATATCTGAATTCTATAAAATCCTTACTTAAATGTATTTGTGTTTAGCTTTTAATATTTGCATGTATGTATGTATGTATGTATGTATGTATGTATGTATGTTGCTAATCACCATTTGGCTGAGGTAGAAACAGTTACATTTTTCGGAGGCAGCCTAAATAATGTTAACAACCTGCAGCTACCACATGAAAATGTGCTGAGAACCACAGGATATGGCATGCTTAAATAAAATATCTGACATATATACATACATACATATCTGATCTGATTCATATACAAAGTGAGGGATTGTAGGTAAAACTCTGGATGAACAAAAGTGAATGGAAAATATGTGAGATGCTGACAGCAGATGGGGAATATTGAAGAGAAACAACAGGAGAAATAGAAACTGGGAGAGGAGAGAGAAAGATGAAAAGAGTGAAGTTCCAAAACAATAGAGGAGCTGCATGGACGGAGGACGGAGAAGAGAAAAAGTGAAAAGAGAATGATGAGAGGCCACATAGAGGCCTGGAAGGACAAAGAGAGTAAACAGAAGAAGAAAAAGTGACTAAATGCAAGAACAGAACAGAAAACCAGAGCGCAGGGGAGCATTGGTTTCCTTTCAATAGATGAAATGTACATTTAAAATAGATTCAATGTAAGCCATTCAAATGCATGTTTTTCCAATTAAAATTGAAGAAACAATCCCAAAGCACAAGTGTCTGCTGAGATGAGGGAGGAGGTGGAGAAAAGAGAGGAAAGGAAGAGATAAAAAAAGAAATACTGAGAAGAGACAAATGAAAAACAAAGGAGACAAAGGAGCAGGAGAGGCGAGGAAATGAAGATAAGGGAAAGCAATGATCAGTTTGCTGTTGTTTTTGGTTAATAAGTGAATTAACAGAGCTTGATCAGGTGCTTCATCAATAATTAAATTGTTAATTAAAAACACCCTGCTTCAATGAACAATGAAGGAAAGCTAATAGGGATTAAAGAGTCAGTTAAGAATTCCTCTTTATTGGAGTTTATCAATTAACCTTTTAACTGCTGTCAGTTGAAAACCTAATTTCTTTGGATTATTTACTCATCATTCATTTTCTTTGATTTTATATTTTTTTTCAAGAAATATTCACTTCGTCTGAAAACCATAGAAACACATTCATATGCTCATAATTATTTCAAAGACTCAAGACTGGCCATAGTGATGGACCTTTTGTTTTATCATATCCAAATTACTTCCAAGGAAATGTATATACTGAATAACATATGCATCACAGTCATAAGCTTCTCAATGCTCAACTGCTTGATGGAGAAGTTATTGTTATCTAAACTGCAAATAGAGATATACTTCTGCCTGACCTTTGTCTGGGCTGAGGAGATATTTTGTTCATTTGCTATGTTGCCAGTTCATTACAGTGTATGAATAAAGAAGTTCATTTTACAGAGGATTTTAGAGATACTTTGTCTCACAAATAGCATTACCATCCATCTATATTTAAAGTTTAAACAATAACAATTGACAAAAAAGTATATATATATATATATATATATATATATATATATATATATATATATATATATATATATATATATATATATATGCATGTGATAATGTAGAAAGAGAGAAGATCTTTACATTTATTATAGCAGGGCTTAGAGTTTGTTTATACATATATATATAAATATACTAAAATATGATTATGATATATATATAAATATATATATGATTTTAGTCATATATTTATTTAATTGATTTAAATATGTTATTAGATCCTTATTAATTTTAATTACAGTAAAAACATGCCCTTGTTTCAAATAAGTTATTTAGTCAATTAAAAGTAATTAAAAAATATAAAATGTAATTACACATACTATCTGGTCTGCGATGTGCAGACACATGCCGCCACTTTGTTCTGAAGGCGCGGATTGCATGTTATCCACACGTTAGTAGCGGCTTGAATGTTGGATCCATACCGCTGCATTTTTGGTAAGTAAGCAATTTATAATCATTGGTGTGTTATATTTTTTACTTTAACAGGGTTCTGTTAACACTAGCCAATGCTATCAGTTTGTGTTTTGATAAATTAACTTTAGCTAACGTTAGAGTGACTAGCTTAGATGTGTGGTAAGTTAACTTAATTGTAACAGATCTTAAGCCAACGTTATAGCTAGCTCTCAAGTTAAATGTATAGTGAATTCAGTGTTAGTCTTGTTAGACTTATGTGTTAGTTTGTGGGCATTGAATAAACAGGTTATGTTTATAACTAATGTTAATTGACAGTTTAATCGTAGCTTCATCTTCCTGCTGCCTGGGCTTGTAGACTAGCGTTAGCTAGCCCACTTTACTCCTAACTTACTGTAAGCATGTTTTCTAATCTTGTCAATGTGTTAACATAAAGACAAATCATGTTGGTAAAGGTGCTTAATGTGCCCAAACAGCAATCATTTAGCTATGATTCTACATATAGGTAGGAGCGTGCCTGAGTTACCGTTAGCCTAATTCAAAACACAACACGGAGTGGCAGACACGGTGTGCAGCTTCAGGCTAAGAGCAGATTTAAAAAGCGATAAAAGCAATAGTAGTCATCAGATTGTGCTTGTGAGGAAACAATAAATAAAAATCGTGGGTTTGTGTAAGCAAACCTTGATATTGTGGGTGTTTAATATTAACGTTTAAGTTATACTCCGGTCTTTCTTTGAAAGTATCTATTTTTGACACCCGTATCCCGCGAAGACCCGCTTACTCGTCCTCTGATTGGCTCCGACTATGATATTGCCTTTGACTTAACCAACCAAAACAACGAAGGCAACGAACACTAGCTAATCAGAGGCAGGTCTTCCAGAATACCGGTAAGAAAAAAAAACAAGCTTCTCTTCACTGCGTGGTAGCAGCTAGTCGTGGACTGTTTCTGGCTCACTTAACACGAATAACCAAGCTTAAAACGTAAAGGTGAGGTTGAAAGTATATTCTCCAAAGTAGAGGCATGCTAATGCTTCACAACTAAATAGCAGCAGCTTTGCAGAGGTTTAGCAGAGCACGACCATAGCCCACAGTCCAGTTAAAAGACCAGTTAAGGTCCTGAAGTGTTAGGCAGAAGACAACAGGAGATCACAATGTTGGTTTAGCTAACAGGTTCATTTTGTTTAACTTCGTTTCTGCTCTAAACACTAAGACTTATTAAATCACACACTAATAATTTTAGTATAGAAGTGGAACATGAAAAATACTGGAACCAAATCTGTTTTCTAATTAACTCACACAATATCCATAAACTTCCTTCTCTCCCTGTCTTTACATGGAATGTCCTGTTTTTCTGCTTGTAGCATCTACTAAAGCGTTGAAAGCATTAATTTGGGTTGTAATTTCTATATGCTCCAAAGTTATTTATAATCGCTCATCAGAGACATTACACATTTGCAAGAAAATAGTCCAGCAGTAAATAGATAAATAAGTTGATAAATAAAATAAACTTTGCTGAAAATGAATTACACGTCTGTCTGTCCACTTCCACCCTCTTAATTTGCCATTTATTGCATATGTTTTTTGTCATTTTAATAAGGTACTATTAAAATGTGGATTTGGACACAAATTAGTTTGGGCAAGTTTGTAATTATTGGACAATTACTTTTTTCCCTCAACATGCTTACGATTTATTTTTTTAATACCTGCTCATTTTTATTTCTATTGCAGGTCTTTCTCATCCCTGATATGTGTAATCTTGGTTTGGAACAGAACCTAACTCTTTAGGCAGCTCATATTGTTTTGGTAAGTGCATTAACACCATGTCCTGTAACAGGACATGTTACAGTCCTGTTGAGCATCTCACACACTGTCTGGACCAACAGATGGCGATTACATGCTGCGTTCCTGCCCCTGCACTTGAGAGCTTTGCCATATAACCGAAGGGGCTGAAAGAGTGCCCTTAATAACCTAGATCTGCTTCTTATTTAGTTTTAATTTCTGTCTGAGCTTTGAGAAGTATCATGGCAGCCTTTACAATAAGTTTGTTTTTTTTGCCATGGTCCCGCTACACGTCTTGCAATGCCGTGTTCATCCTGTTACGCTCTGCTGTGCCCTGCTACGTCCTGCTGTGCCTTGTAATGCCGCACAGTGCCCTGCTATGCCATGAACTACTACAAAGAACTACTACAAACTATTATTTTTTGTGACTGTTATTGCCACTCTTCATTCTAACCCCAACCGGTCGTCAGACACCGCCCACCAAGAGCCTGGGTCTGTCCGAGGTTTCTTCCTAAAAGGGAGTTTTTCCTCGCCACTGTCGCATTGTTGCTTGCTCTGGAGGAAACTACTAGAACTGTTGGGTCCTTGTAAATTCTGGAGTGTGGTCTAGACCTACAATATCTGTAAAGTGTCTCGAGATAACGTTTGTTATGAATTGATACTATAAATAAAATTGAATTGAATTGAATTGAATTAAACAAACAGCTATACTGATCACAGCATTGTAAATTTGAAAAAGAAATTAGCAAGTTTAAATAAGTTTTGATTTCCATTACCTTTGCCTTTATTAATAGCAATACATTTGACTAATTATGGTCTTTAATATTGAGGTCAAAAGTATTCTTTAATCATACGGTAGCTACAAAATATTACCCGAATGGCTGAACACAGTGCTCTTTGTCTTCTGTTATTTCTTGTGTATAACAGATAAATGCTGAATTCCAGCGCATAACAATCCCACTAAAAACTATTTTCATGGCGCAGTTGGACAACCATTTACCCCAGCTGTGGAGGTGTTTCTGGCCAGAAACTAGCCACACATCTGGTGATCTTAAGAGGTAAACGTGTATACATTGGTTGTAGAAAATATATACACTGTGGAGAAACTTCATGAAATATACCTATTCAAGAGCAGCCTTATTTGTAAGGGGCAAGGTTCCTGAGTCCCGGCTAAAGAAAGGTGACCAGGCTGCTCTCTTTTTCGGGACGGAAGTGTCTCCCTGAAGGTGCCTTATGGCTTTCCACGAGGCACTTGTCTGATTTTGTTTGTCTTAATTCTAGTTCAACCATATAAATCACTTTGTAACTGTGTTTTGAAAAGTGCTGTATATATAAAATAAATAGAGACGCATTTCTAAGGACTGATGATGATGATGTTGATGTATTTAGGAATATATGAATAATAATTGTTATCCTTTTAAACAGGTGACGAGTGATGTCAGTCTTAAAAGGCAGCAGTCCTAAAGGCACTTTGCAGCTCCCTGGGCGAGGACGTTGGACATCTCATCGGGAGTAGAAGGTAAGTCATGTGTTAGTCACATGTACTGTTACCGTATTATAGAAAAGTTACTAGTTATTAAAAGAAAATGGCAAAAAAGGGACACTCAACAAAAACAAACCTGATGCATAACAGAATAAGTGTGTTGACGCCACAACAATGGCAACTGTAGTCCTGTCACTGTCTACACGCTGTCATGTTTTGGGGTCTAGAGCTATGATAGTGTGGAAGCCTGCTGTTTATTTAAATCAACTACTGCAACACTTGAAAATTCTCTAGCCACTAAAACGTGTCACTACAGAGGATCATAAGGATTATACTTTTATATAGGATTTATGTTTTAAGCTGTTGATGACAAAGGCATTAACATTACCGTTGACCATTTGCCATAGTATCAATTTTAGAAAATTCATTTTTACCTTTTATAAGTAGCCATAAGGTTGAGAATATATGTATAAAAATCAACAACTTGCTTTACAGTGTTGCAAGCAGGAACCATTTTCTACACACACAGACACTGATGAACATTGTGTTGAGGAAATTATAGCCAGAAAAGTAAAACAACATGGATGTTGTCATAGGATAACCAAGATTTAGCTGTGTCTGGAGATTATCATTGATTGGCTAAAACATTTTAAGTTCTTGAAATGATTTAGGGCTGGCTTTATTCATTATTTCTATTATTGTTCAATTAAAACACCAAAACCATCCATGTGTTAGTCCATCTCTCAATGCGTCCTGACTTCTGGGTCTCAGCTCCAAACCCATTGATTCTTACTGAATATTAAATATTTTCCGCAATACAATAAAAACAAAAATCTATGATTGTGCCATTCATATGTAGAATAATAGTTTTACTGACAGCATGGAATCATTTTTGTAAATATAAAGAGATTTAGAATTTTACGTCATTAAAATCTTTTACATAAATATGTTTTCCTTTTTCCAATATTTTCTCCAAACATACAGGACATTGAAGGAGATGACATCCAGAGAGACCTGCAGAAATCCACCATGGGAATATGTCATCTACAAGGAGGGTGGACACACTGGAGCTCACAAGGATATTGGCATTTATGTTGACGGCGTAATCATTCTGGAAAACACTGGATCTGGAGCCCAAGCATGTGCATTTATGCTGGAAGTCATCTATGTACTAAACATGGCTCACCCCAAACAGCTGAAATACTCCTATGAATTAATTCAAAAAGTGCTCTTGCAAATGGATGGAGAAGGCTCTCCCCCGAAGTCTTTGGACTAAAGAACACAATCACTGCTGGTCTGTAGGATTTCTTCAACCACTCTAACCCTGCTGAGCTGCATTGTTATTTCTGGTTTGGGGGGTGATAGAACACATTTAGTATGATGTGAAATGCAGCCCAGAAGTTTTCTAGAACTGAAAAACAGAGTGAATGGTGGACTGTAATATTCACACAGCCACTGGTGTGAACATGGAGAACCATGTAGAGAACATGGTGGAATTATGACATTTCTGTTAGTTTCATGTATTAATGTGAGGTTACAGCCTCCTTTGTTTTTATTTGCCACTATTTGTATTATTCTCAGAGGAACTTAAGCTTCAGTGACTTGTTTCATGTACATTCTGATGTATTCAGTAAGTCTGCTTCCATTATGATACACCAACTTTTCCACCTCAGCTAAGCATAAAATCTATTTTGCGATATTATTTGCAGTTTTTTTTGTAACCTCATCAGCATCAGGTCCTCAGTGTGCAATGTGTTCCAGCTGTGGATGGTTTTGGTACTAGTATTTTTTGTTATATATAGAATTGGTGTATTTGTTGTAGATTTTGCACACTTGCAAATGGTTGGAAAAGGGTTTCCTCCAAAGTCCTTGGACTAAAGAACCAAATCAGCGCTGGACTGTAGGCTATCTTCCAGTTTGCTGTCTTCCAGTTTTTCTGACTTCTGCTCACCTAAAGGATTATTAGGAACACCATACTAATACTGTGTTTGACCCCCTTTCGCCTTCAGAACTGCCTTAATTCTATGTGGCATTGATTCAACAAGGTGCTGAAAGCATTCTTTAGAAATGTTGGCCCATATTGAGAGGATAGCATCTTGCTGTTGATGGAGATTTGTGGGATCCACATCCAGGGCACGAAGCTCCTGTTCCACCACATCCCAAAGATGCTCTATTGGGTTGAGATCTGGTGACTGGGGGGGCCATTTTCCCGGTGGGGTCCGCCTCAAGGTTGTGCGTGTTGTGGCTTCACAAATGCTTTGCTGCATACCTTGGTTGTAACGAGTGGTTATTTCAGTCAAAGTGTCTCTTCTATCAGCTTGAATTAGTCGGCCCATTCTCCTCTGACCTCTAGCATCGACAAGGCATCCCCCAGGACTGCCACATACTGGATGTTTTTCCCTTTTCACACCATTCTTTGTAAACCCTAGAAATGGTTGTGGGTCTAAATCCCAGTAACTGAGCAGATTGTGAAATACTCAGACCGGCCCGTCTGGCACCAACAACCCTGCAACGCTCAAAATGGCTTAAATCACCTTTCTTTCCCATTGTGACATTCAGTTTGGAGTTCAGGAGATTGTCTTGACCAGGACCACACCCCTAAATGCATTGAAGCAACTGCCATGTGATTGGTTGATTAGATAATTGCATTAATGATAAATTGAACAGGTGTTCCTAATAATCCTTTAGGTGAGTGTATTTCTTTTGTTATGAATGATACATTGTTTTTATGATAATGGTTGAGAGTACATTTTGTTATAAGATAGTAATGTAAGAAATTGTTACCAATGAGTTACATTGCTGGCACTCTTGTTGGGGAGAGAGAAAATCTAATAAAGTAAAAGTTGGAAATATTTGGTTTGCTTTATTTGTCTGAATATTAATAAAAATTAAGATACTCTACTAGATAATATAAATTGATGGAAACTAATTTTAGTATGTAGAAGTTAAACAATTAAAATTATCTGAATGCACATAATTAATTTTAGTATACTGACCCTAAAAAGAATTGGTCATTCTTACTCAAAATAGTTAAGCTAAAATGTATATAATTAATTAATTTAAAATTACTAAAAAAAAATGATTAAAGACAATGCACAAAATATAAGTACACTCAACTTATAAAATATATCTGGATTTAGATAAATTTATTTCGTGCAACCACTTACCATAATAAAATTAAGTAAATTCAACATAACATTTTTTTCAGTGTATATATATATATATATATATATACATATAAATATATATATATATATATATATATATATATATATATATATATATATATATGTGTGTGTGTGTGTGTGTGTGAAGACACAGTGATATTACATTGATTCCTTTATTAAGAGAATGCAAGCTAAAGCCCAGAATAAAAGGTGTGGAATTCTGATTAAAAAAGAGATTTAGTGATTAATGAAACAGATGAATGTATGTAGAACTAAATGGGTCTAAGTTTGACACACAGCACCTCTCTGTGCTTTTCCCTTTACTCTGCCTCACTATATTGTTGACTCTGAAGTGGGACAAAAAAAGCCATAAAAAAGATGTTACACTAACTGATGTAACTGTAGCCCTGGGTTATTCACTGTGGAAAGACTGCTGTGGAGTACAGACACAGGATTGATAGTAACACTTCTAAATGCTCTGTGCCATGCCTTCAATTCATTCTGTGCCTACAGGTAGAAGTGAAGTCCAGGTGGAGAAAGAGGAGATTTAATTCTACTGAATACAATTAAGCTGATCAGGTCATGAATGTGAACCAGCACAGAGAGTAGCTGGAGGCTCACAACTTCAATTATTTGTTTTTGGTATTCCACACACAGTGGTGGAATCTTACTTAGTACATTTACTCAAGTACTTTACTTTAGAACAAATGTTGAGGTAGTTGTACTTTGAGTCTTTTCTTTTCATGCCACTTTCTACTTCTCCTCCGCTGTATTTCAGAGAGAAATATGTGCTTTTTACTTCACTACATTCATCTGAAAACTTTAGCTACTAGTTACTTTACACATTAAGATTTCTGCACAAAAAATACGCAGTATAAATAATTCAATGTTATTCAGTAATTTAACCATTAAACACTTAAAACTAAAACTATTTTGATTGTTTTCAGTTTCTAAAATGTGAGGATTTGTCTGCATTGAGCACCTTTACTTTTAGTCCTTTAGTCCTAGTACATTTTTCTGATGATACTTACATATTTTTACTTAAGTAACATCTTCCATGCAGGACTTTTACTTGTAACAGATTATTTTTATAGTGTGATATCATTACTTCTACTTAAGTAAAGGATCTGAATACTTCTTCGGCCACTGTCCAGACATTACTGAACGTTAACCACTTTAAGGCCAATCCTTCCCACTGATTTACTGATACCAGTACACACAAGAACTAACTGAGTAAAAGAGAGCAACATGAGGCCTTGCATGCATACTGCAAACATGGATACATCAGCCATATCTTTCCATGTTGAGGTTGCCTTTTGTTATGGACCATAGAATTGTTGAGGTAAAAATAAATATTATCTGACATCTGACATATTCTAAAGATATAGAAAATAAAACTGTAGTGAATGGTGTTATACTGCTGGTAATATAATATATTATAATAATAATGTAATTATAATAACAGATTATTTTAACTGTTTATTATATATATATTTATCTGTTATATATATTTATCTGTTGTATATATTTTATCTGTTTCTAGTCTGTAAAGCGACTTTGAGCTTGGGAAAAGCACTATATAAATTCAATTTATTATTATTATTATTATTATTATTATTATTATTATTATTATTATTGCTGAGAACCGCGCACATCACAAAAAATAGGCAACACAGAATCTTTAGCCGAGCCACAGCCGAGCTGCTCCCATGGGCTGTGGCTGCTCTACAGTCACCTTTAACATGGACTCAGGTTGAAAAGCAGGAGCAGGTTCGCACACGCACTGCTCAGGTAGGTTGTCTTTAGTGTCTTTCAGCTGAACAATGAGAGTAGGACCATTTTTACATTCAATGCTTTTACACTACAAATGAGCATTTACATTACCCCCCCATAAAATATTTTGGCATTCAAAGAATTTGAACCATTCAACTGGTTGCTGAGGATAAAGCCCAGATTGCACTATGCACTGTTTTCATTGTGTGTTGTGTTGTGGGTATAGGAGTAAATGTTGAAAACTCAGCCCTTAAAGGGTAATATTTCTTTTTACCTGGACCTTATTTTTCCATGATATTTGGTCCAGAATTGAGATACAACACTGTAACAGGCAGCTGCAAACTGGGATGTAATGTAGACCTAGGCAAATGTCCACTGTCAATGTCCGTCCACTAAAAGTTCTGTTTTTGCCAGATTATTATTTAGTGTCTGACAACATTGTGAAAATGATCATTAGAGAAATAGACCTTTTTTTAAAGTTTAAAATCCTTTTTGTTTTGGTAACAGCTCAGAGATAGTCATCACCAAAACTCACCAGACTCTATTTAAATAATCACTACTTTTAGCATGTCCCAACCACTGCCAATTATGCTAGTGGGAACATGCGACATCAACCAGATGTAGCACTACCAGGATTTGGTCCCCGGGTCTCTGCAGTAGTGGATGAGGATATTGTCCCAGTGATGACCATGTGCTCCTCCCCACTATTTTTTTAGTAGATGACCTACAATGTTGCTACCAGATGATTGCTGATCATCACTTGTGGTTAGGCTTTTTACAATGATCCTGTCACTTGGAACTGGCAACTGCCTTAAGGCTGTGTGTGTCTGTTTGTACGTCAAAGAGTAAAGTGTCTCATCGCGGTCACCCTTTAAACAGCTCTAGGACACACACACACACACACACACACACACACACACACACACACACACACACACACACACACACACACACACACACACACACACGTCACTGTCCATCTAAGAGGCCTTTGGGCAATACTTGTCCCCTATTCCTTGTTGTGACCATTTGCACCCACACACGCACACATGCATGCACACACACCCACACAACATGCCTTTTAAATCCAGTGAACATGCAGTGACCAAGGAAAAAGTTAAAGACAGAGGACGTTGACAGATACGGCACACTGACTGTCTTTGGATGTTAAACAGGTTACTTAGTCTTTGGCAGCAATGTTTTAAATCCCACCATGCAGGCAAGGGTAAAAGCAAAGTATCGTAGGCTAGTCCAGACCATGACTAATGTATTGGTATATGCTTAGGTTGTTAATACATAACGTTTTTGAACAGTTTACTTAATGAGCTTTTATCAAAAGTAGGCTGTTTACATTTGTAATTTTTTATTTGGTAATATTTAAGTAATTTATATTGTATACATTTGTATTTTTTATTTGGAAATATTTTAGTTATTTATATATGTAATTTTTTATATGGTAATATTTAAGTAATGTCTATTGTTTACATTTGTTATTTGGTAATAATTAAGTTATTTATTATGTTTTTTTTTTATATGAACCTGTTTTGCATGCAACATGTTGCTTTTTCATATGTCAGCCTGACTCATTTGCCTAATCTTCACAGGTCTTTAGACTACGGTGGAAACACAGATAACAATTGGCCGACTTACCCAAATAGTTCTTGTTTTGTCCTGGAACTGCAGCAGCTTTTGACTCCATTGTGCTGATCAATCAGCTGATTCATTTCTCCAAAACAAGCTTAATGTTGCTGTCCCTGCAGTTTTAATGCAAACAGGGTGTGTGTGTGTGTGTGTGTGTGTGTGTTTGTATTGAGTAAAAACTCAGATTTGATAAATTACTCAAATAACAGAAAGGATTACACATTTCAAAAGAGAAAAATAATCTTTAAAACAGAGAAATTTGAAAGTGGGCCAAGTTTGACTTTCCGATGTTAACACCAAGAGAGGAGAAAAGAAATACAATTACTTTTAAAATCTACAAACGCTACCATTTCACTTGCACTTTATAATGGACTTTATCTCTCATGTCGAAAATGCAGTTTGTTCAAATGAACAATGCTCCAGCTAGTAAATGTCAGATAAGACTGTATTGTTCTCCTGTGGGAGAGCTAATTTTAAGTCTACCAAAGGAAAAGCAGCCACAGTTGGCATCCCTTGGTCATGTAGATGGTAAGTATCAACCCATTTGTCATGTCACTGTCGCTGTGAACATTAATGGGAAATCCTGTTTAACCGTTTCCTTCCTTAGCCAATCCAGGAGCTACCCTAACTGACCAACAGGAAGAAACCAGGGCACCTCCAGCCGCGACCAAATGTGGCAACACGTTTTTTTTTAAAGTTAACGGGGGTGCGTTGAACTTTTCGTCAGATTTTAGTTTAATTATTTCAGGTTTATTTATCAGGGGCAATGTACTAACTGTGTGTGGGCAGGCCCGGGTGATCAGCTTTTGTACACTAATGATACATAAAAGTAAAATTTGCTAGAATTAGCCAGGAGGCTTTTTTGTTTTTCATCTGCTGTCCCTGGACTGGTGCTAAGAGGTCCCCCTAGCTTTGCACCAGAGCAGTTTGAAATATTGCAGATATGTATGGTCAGAGAGGAAACCGCCACAGTGGACTGGTCAGATAAAGAGCTGCTAAGAGTTGCCCAATCTAGTCGACAAGTCGACTTTACCCCTCCACAATGACGTTTTGAGCTTGAAGTCGACTAGTCGCTGATCATGTGGTTTCGTCACTAACAACGTAGACCGGTAGCACCGTCACTGTCAAAATTAGTCAAAAACCCAGCTCATTTAGAACTTAATTTCACAGTTACAAAACGTTTGGGACATAAGGAGTTATTGAAGCTAAGGACGAGGAGAGTTGCCTGTAGCTGATTAGATTTCTGCTACGCTAAAAGATGTTTGCAGTCAAATGTTTGTGTTAAGACCGTAGACCGTTAATATATACAGTCTATGGTTAAGACAAGCAGGAGCTATGTGCTAATATATACAGTCTATGGTTAAGACAAGCAGGAGCTATGTGCTAATATATACAGTCTATGGTTAAGACAAGCAGGAGCTACGTGCTAATGCTAATGTTACAGGCTGTCCAGCATCGGTTTAACTAGCTTATCGCATGGAGCCCAAAGTAGGAGGTATGACATGTGCTGCATTTAACGGCCATTTGAATTGTGTGCACACACAACTAAGCATAAACCCAATGCATTGGTTGCCAACGAGGACGGATAATAGTCTTTGCACTCACTGAGCGTTTATTCACGGCAAACTTTGGATTGACTGACTATCACGCAGCGTCTGACATAATTACCGGGACTGGCATGCGTAAAGTTACCGCTTGTAAACCCAGTAGTGTGAGTGTAGAAGCACAAACTGAAAAACGAGCAGTTTACTCATACAGCTCACTGCAAAAGAGCTTACTGATAAATTGGACAGGTTGCAAGATGCTAGAAAGGCTAAACTACACAAACTAAGCCCCTAAGAAAATCAATACAAGGGTTGATATTAAAGGGTGATAAAACACAGGTACTCCTCCTGTGATTTTATCAGGCTAATGACTGAAATAAATGTCAATGTAGTCATCATCGACTAGTCAACTGGACTTTTATCACATCAGAGTTGACTTTAAAAAAATCTGTCATGCCGACCATAAGAGCTACAGTCTCTTACAAATCTACAATCCATCATCAAAGTAAACAGTGGCTTTTAATGTGCTGCTCAGTCAATATGCATCACCAGCTAAAATGCATTTGCTCACCCTTTCAGGATGCCATCATTGGTGAAAAATGTATAACATTAGCCACTTTCCAACCAAGTAGATACATGAACGTAGTTATAGGAATAGTCCATTTCTAAACTGTTCTAACTCCTTTCCCCCAAAACCGTTTTTTCCAATTGCATTCACACTGGCCAAGTGGCCATAGGTACTGGTCAGAGGGGTAAGGGAGTGACGCAAGAACTGCAACGTTATTTATAGTGTTAAAATCAGAAAACAAACACACCAAAACATTTAGTGATGAAGCAAGCAAAGCAGCAAATGACCATAGGCCGAAGTCGAACCCAGGCCCGCTGCGTCAAGAAGTAAACCTCTACATATGGGCGCCTGCTCTACCAACTGAGCTATCTGGGCAGCCAAGATGGCTAAAATTGTTAAAACGTTCCCGTTGTTGGTCTGTCCGTACCAGAAACCCGACCCTCGTTGACCTAGGTTCTTATTTGGAAAAGGGAACAGTGAAAAGACCCTGCCCTGAAGTAGGAGCTGAAAGACTTACAGGAACTGCGGTCAGAGGAACTTAAAAATCCCCAAATTGGTCCAATTGGAACATGAGAAAAAAAGGTTCTAGGAATGTTATATCCCTCAGGTCAGAAAGGGGCTATTGTCACAGTCTGGTCCCTGCGGTTTAAAGTTTCTACAAGTCAGCCGAGTACCCCAGTTTAAGAGCCTGGATCTGTAAAGAAGAATGGAGTTATCACTTCCTTCTTTTTTTCCCCTTCTTTCCTCACACTATCTCACTTCCCCATCGCAGCTAATAATTGCTGCCCACTTCTCCCCACTCTCTCATTTAATTTACTAACTCTAATGTAAATAGCTGACAATGCACATTTACACTGCTGCAGAAATGTCTTGACATGTTGTTTCTAGGCCTGAGGGAATCATTCTAAGACTCATATCTAGAAGCTTAAGGCCCTGATCTACTTCCATTAAAAACAAAAGTTTGCTATTGAGCAGCCAACTTGTAAGTCAATAAGTAACAGAGCACAAAAGAAAGTCAGCTACAGAGCAGTTTGAGCAGGCTTACAATGAAATGGAATAAACAATGTAAAAAAAAGATGATCTGAAGCTGTATCAGCATTCAGTCTGCAACCTACCTCAGGTTTTCTCTTCCAGCTGTTCTCATATCGGCAGAATAATCAAGTTACAATATGCAGTGCTCATCTGAAATAATCCGCCCATGTATTTTCTTTATTATTTATTTTCCTCACCCATCACTCCCTCAGTGCCTCACCCCTCCCTTTTCCTTTTTGTTCTACTGTTTGTCTCATTCTTCTTCCTCTTTCTTCCTGTTCATATCTCTCTGCTATCTGTCTTTTCATTTACCTCTCTCTCTCTCTCTCTCTCTCTCTCTCTCTACCACGTTATCTAACCTGAGTTGCTAGGATAATCTTTCTCTCTGTCCACTTCCTACCTTTCCCCTTCTCCCACCTAATCTCCCTCTCTCCTCTCAGATTAAAAAAGAGAGGGGGATGAGAAAAAGAAAGACAGTTGCAGGGATGGAGTTGTCTGTGAGAGAAAAACACACTCACACGGAGATTTAAAGTGAATAAATGGACAGAGAAGTCATAAGCAGGCCTAAAAGAAAGTAACAAAATATAGTGAGGAAATGAGACGTAAAGAGAAAAAGCCAAAACGACTCAACCGTGAGGGAAAGTGTGATGTAGCCTTGGCAAGGCAGGATTTCATCAGCCTCTTTTTTTGTGAGCGAAACAACACTAATCCATAGATGTATTTGTGAGTGTGTGTGTGTGTGTGTGTGTGTGTGTGTGTGTGTGTGGGGGTCAGGGTAAGGACAGGGCCAGCCAGAAGCAACTCCGCTGGAAGAGGTTGGGTGTTCAGTGTCCAGTTCAAGGACAAACCAACACAGATGGAAACATGGCAGGGTTCACATATATTGATTGCTGTTGGCCAGTGAGCCCAGGTCAGTTATAGGTTACTTGCAGGTTTGTAAAGTTCACATTTAACAGTTGTTGTATTACTACTATACCTGCAATTGGATTTTAGACCACTTTGAAAACCTGCTGCCACAAAAAAAAGAAACATCATGTCAACCTGCATTTTTTTGAGTGGACACAGCTGGCTGACGTTTGGAAATAATAAATACAGCAGTCTAAAAAAGGATGGGAAATACATTGTTTTGGACATATATAGGTATAAGTTGTGTGCTTTAATGCAGACTATAATACAATGCCACAAAATTACATTGCCAGCCCCATTGAAATCATTACCTCTATAATAGGTATATAAAAGTATACAGCTTATGTGTAAATCAGCTATTCAAAAATTATTATGATAAAAATTACAAATTATTGTGAGGACAAATTGTATGGCTGTGACTGCGTCTTTTTAAAATAAAATCTATGACAAGGAGTCGCCACAAACAGAAATGGTTAAATACTACATATATAGGCTTGAAATGAAATTAAGATAAAATACATGAATAAAATAAATAACATAATAATAAAACCAAATAAATATGAGGTTGGTTAAACACTTCTTAGTCAAAGCAAGCTTAGCCGATGCAGTAAAGTATTGTTCTAGTAGCAATATAGAAAATGGCATTCTCTTTTAATAGAGCTGCTTCTTGCAAATTTATTTTGCAATGATGCATCACCGGCAATTAAATTATCATCAGTGCAAGAGGATGTGTGGAATTAAAATCAGCATAGTAAGTTCTGCCTTCTAATATAGTGCTCATAGGAAACCAATATAGAGATGTCTACATTTTCAATTGATACTGCAAAAGCCAATTGTTGGACTATTATGCTTACGGATTTCATATAAGCACAGATTGCATTTCCATCTCCTTGTTGTTAGGCACATTTCCAATGTGCATTGAAGAAAACCTGAGTGGAATAAAAAAAAAAAAACAGCCTTGACGTACATGAAACATGTGACTTAAACAACAACACAAAAACACCAGATCCATGGAGCAATGTCAATACTTTGAAGGGATGATTTTCCTAAAATTAAAGCTTTTTCATATTAATGAATTTAATCAAATTGCTACAAAGCTAACTAAGACTATCGGCTCCACACAACTCTCTCTGTATGGCTGTATAGAAACTGGTGTCATCCGGCAACTTTCCCACGCAGAAAATCAAGCAAAGATAATTACCTCTTCTGAAGGGTCCATCATTAGTTTTTGGTCTAAATGGCATACCTGAATTAAAAGTGCTCCCGTATACTTTTTTTCTTATTTTTAAGTTTAATGGATAGGACAGCTAGATAGGACAGAGTTACAGAGGCTAAGGCCACGTCCAAGTCAGACATCTGTAAACTGACTAAAACGCACTCTAGGTGATACAGACAACACAAGACCAGAGCCACGTCTCAGCTTCCTACAGAAAATGTAAAGTCAAAAGACTCAAAGATGGATTTTATATATAAAAAAACACTGATTAATGCTTGTTACACATAAACTACCAGAAGCTAGTTATTGTAATATTACCATGTAATTACATAGAAACAGGCAGTTTTGCAGTTTGCACCACTGATTGACACAGAAAATACCAGATGGGTTTCCGGGTAAGAAGTCACAAGATTAAACATATCATTTGTAAAGTATTACCTTGAAATAAAAGGGAAATATTTGGAACATAAAGGGTGGATCAATTTCAGTGTTATAATATGGTAATTACCAATTTTAAATTCAAGAAGTTTGATCTAATTTGGACGGTATTACATTGATATCAGACTATAATACTGTGAAAACATCAACATATAATACCCCATTATTATCATGTTATTACAATATTAATATAACTATATTACCACTACCCAGATAGACATTTGGTTATCATCGAACCCATTCATAGTTATTACATTGGTAATTGCATGTTATTATATCTTTTTCCTTCTTATCACCTTATTACCCCAGGACTACATCTTATTACTGTGATGTATTACCCAGTTATTACTTTGGTAATTACAAGTCATTACCTATCTTTATCTCTTTATTATCACACTGTTACCCCTCTATTACCATCTTATAACTGTGGTGGAATGTGAAGTACTACCAAAAAGTGCAATCATCTGTGTTTTCTGGGAAGTTGGTTAAAAAGTGTTCTACATTTGGTGGATACTTGACTACAGTTAAGATGCTTAGTCCTGTAAGTAGAAAAACAGTATTTCTTGGCAAAACTGGGTTTAATAAAACATCTTTACTAAATACAGATAACCCTCAGCTATGGTTCAGGGATGAGAGTATTTTATGAACTCAGTTTGCCTGAGGGCAGAACTTCCAACAAGCATCTGTTTAGCGCTATTAGCTGAAATCCGAGGTGGCTGGTGGATACAGTACCTAATACATACACAGATACCCTGAGCCGTCGGAGCGAGGGATTGTAGGGAGGGCTGGAGGTCTAGTGTAGGCGGGGGAGGGAGGGAAGGTCAACTCTTGTTAACAATGAGTCCATTGATTCCAAATGCCCAGCCTCTTCTCAATCCTTCATTCTCTTCTTTCTCTGCATAGCTTCCATCTCTCCTTTCTCACTATTCTCTCCTCTTTGTCTTTTCCTCCTGCTCTCTCAGCTTCTCCTTTCAGTCCCCTGTTCATGTCTTTAATGTTTTATGAATTCAGACACTTCAGATGATACTGGATAGGTTTACATTTTTTTTTGATGGTTATATTTCTACCTTCACTCCACAGTCCAGTTAATTATTTTGTTCCCTCTCTTTTTGCCTGTTATCACCCCGTCTCCTCCTTCCTGGTTAGGTAGCAGCTTTCAACAGGCCATAATACAAAGGGTCAATTGTGGATTGTGTGTGCCTTTCTGTGACAGTGTGTCTCAATGCAAGATCAAGAGGTACATTTGTGTCATGCATGTTTTGTCGACATGCTGCTAACACAGGTTTCATGTATGAGCATCCGTGGTGGTGGTGGTGTAGAGAGGAGGAGCAGCTGTTGAACACGACCAGAAGAAGAGCAATAAAATGCTCAAGAGTGGAGGGAGGGAAAAGAGGAGTGAAATGTAAGATGAGGTGACAGCTTAGGCTGCACTCTTATGCATTGTGAAAAGAAAAATGAAACAGAGACCAGGGTTCATGTCCTGTTGTTGTCCCGTGTGTCACTGAAACAATTATTTAGTCCTGTTCTTGTGCTGCATGTCAGCATGACGTACAGTACGTCCCGACCCAGACCGCCAAAAAGAGACGCCAAGAGTCCCGACAAAGCTATGCTAAAAGAGACTTTTAGCGTCAATAACAAACGCCAAAGGAACCTGAACAAGCATTGCTTTTTGGCGCGATCTGTTGAAAAAAACTGAGGGCCAGCAAACTCAGCAAACATAATATTTGACCATAATATTCGACCAAATTTGACCAAAGGCAACATGTTAATCCTGCAGTGCACTCTATATCACGGAAACAAGACAATAATTCACATATGTAACAAATTACTCCATATTATGCTCATTAATTAAACTAAATCTTTATCTTTATCTATTCCTCAGTCACCGCATTGAGTGGGTCACACTCGAGCAAGCTACCCTAGCTACAGATTTCTGATGTCCAACAGTCTTTAAGTATGGGGAAGTGTGTAGAGGGGTTGAAGATCTTGTACTGTAGTGAAATGTGACTTGTGACAGTGATTAATGCTGGGGGTTAGAGCAGTATAGGGTTGCAATGATTAATCGGTTAGTTGTCACCTATTAAATTAATCGCTAAACTATTTTGATAATCAAATAATTGTTTTGAATAATTTGTAATGAAAAAAAAGTCAAACATTCTCTGATGTCAGCTTGTTAAATGTGAATATTTTCTAGTTTCTTCTCTCCTCTGTGACAGAAAACTAAATATCTTTAAGTTGTGGACAAAACAACACTGATTGACATGTTTCACCATCAGGATAATAATCCACTGATTAATCAACAATAAAAATAGTCGTTACTTACAGCCCTGAACCACAATAGTGTCACAACCAAATAAAATACGCAACATCTGTCCTATTTCATCATTACGTCGGAGGATTTGTTAAATAAATATAGCAAACGTGTGGAACTTTTTTATCTTTCCTTTTTCTAAAACAGATATTTACTCTTTAATGGATTTGTTACACTCAGGATAAATTCTCTTTCTGAATATGCATATACGGCTGACACTGATCCCATTCCAGTTGTGGCCCCTTTTGAATTCCAACAAATAGCAGTCATCTCCACTCTAACCAGTTAGTGCTACAGTCTATCACTTCCCCAGGTTAAAAGTAAAATGTAGGGGAAATCCACTCCAAAGAAACTAAAAATGATGGCTGACTTGACCTGTCCCATTTGATTTCTTGCCAACGCTGTGATTTGTGCTGCTGAGTAGTACAGAGTTTGTACCTTAACACCCTGAGGGCTCTAAACAGGACAGACAACACTTTAAAGGCTAAATTCGTAATGTTGAGGCTTTAGCTTGGATTCTCTCTACATTCAGTTTTAATGCCAATGTTTTTAAATATTGTATTTATTTCTTTGTACAATATCTGCCCATTGCAACTCATAATATAGTTGAGGTTGGGCAAACAATGCCATCACAACTAATAAACTAAAGTTAAAGTTAGTTATGTTAACTGCAGATCAGTTACAGGGCTTGAACTCTGGCCTCACACATTAAGTTAAAATTTTCGAGACCGTCTTTAACATAATTGTTTTGTTCAAGCAGCAATTATGACTTATTATAGCGGAAGATCTGGCAGCAATGCGGTCGATGAAAGGGACGACAATAGAGAGTGATTTTTTCACTGAAGTAAAAGCATTCTTTGAAAAAATGGAACTTAATGGAACAAACTAGCATGTGTTACAACTGATGATTGTCCCAATCAGACACGAAAAAATGTCAGACTTTTGAAGCGAATGCAAGATAAAGTGACTGAAATGAACTCAGAACTGAAATTGGTATTTTTGCATTGTCTTATACATCAGCAGGTGTTGTTGTTAGCAGTCAGCCTGGGCAAGGTGCTCTAAAGAGTATGGGACCTGAGAGCAGAGGTTCCAGAGTTTTGTGATATGAAAGGCCGAGACATCCCAAAGCTCTCAGATGTAAACTAGATGGCTGATCTTGGATTTCCTGTTGATGTGACTGCACTAATTAATGAAATAAACACCAAACTGCAAGGCAAGGGCCTAATTCTTAGTTAGACTACAAACGCAATAGTAATGGCACTTTGTGAAGTTAATTGAATACTGTTCGCGAAATACATGCACATTTTGGTCACAATTGCATTCGTGGATGGTGATTAAATAGTGACATAAACATTTGTGCCCTTACCAGTCACAGCTTATCAAAGACTGTGCAATTTACTGCTTTTTATAAAGAGATAAAATTAATGTTGAAGAAAATTGAATTTAGCCTATTGGTCCGGCCCTCCACACCATCCCTGTTTCTCATATGGCCCCTTGAGAAAAGTAATTGCCCACCCCTGCTGTAGAGGGACCCACTGTATAGGGGTAGGAGTTTGTTCGATTTTTACATACACTCACCGGCCACTTTATTAGGTACACCTGTCCAACTGCTCGTTAACACTTAATTTCTAAGCAGCCAATCACATGGCGGCAACTCAGTGCATTTAGGCATGTAGACATGGTCAAGAGAATCTCCTGCAGTTCAAACCGAGCATCAGTATGGGGAAGAAAGGTGATTTGAGTGACTTTGAACGTGGCATGATTGTTGGTGCCAGAAGGGCTGGTCTGAGTATTTCAGAAACTGCTAATCTACTGGGATTTTCACGCACAACCATCTCTAGGGTTTACAGAGAATGGTCCGAAAAAGAAAAAACATCCAGTGAGCGGCAGTTCTGTGGGCGGAAATGCCTTGTTGATGCCAGAGGTCAGAGGAGAATGGCCAGACTGGTTCGAGCTGATAGAAGGGCAACAGTGACTCAAATAACCACCCGTTACAACCAAGGTGGGCAGAAGAGCATCTCTGAACGCACAGTACGTCGAACTTTGAGGCAGACGGGCTACAGCAGCAGAAGACCACATCGGGTGCCACTCCTTTCAGCTAAGAACAGGAAACTGAGACTACAATTTGCACAAGCTCATCGAAATTGGACAATAGAAGATTGGAAAACGTTGCCTGGTCTGATGAGTCTCGATTTCTGCTGCGACAGTCGGATGGTAGGGTCAGAATTTGGCGTCTACAACATGAAAGCATGGATCCATCCTGCCTTGTATCAACGGTTCAGGCTGGTGGTGGTGGTGTCATGGTGTGGGAATATTTTCTTGGCACTCTTTGGGCCCCTTGGTACCAATTGAGCATCGTTGCAACGCCACAGCCTACCTGAGTATTGTTGCTGACCATGTCCATCCCTTTATGACCATAATGTATCCAACTTCTGATGGCTACTTTCAGCAGGATAATGCGCCATGTCATAAAGCTGGAATCATCACAGACTGGTTTCTTGAACATGACAATGAGTTCGCTGTACTCAAATGGCCTCCACAGTCACCAGATCTCAATCCAATAGAGCATCTTTGGGATGTGGTGGAACGGGAGATTCGCATCATGGATGTGCAGCCGACAAATCTGCGGCAACTGTGTGATGCCATCATGTCAATATGGACCAAACTCCCTGAGGAATGCTTCCAGCACCTTGTTGAATCTATGCCACGAAGAATTGAGGCAGTTCTGAAGGCAAAAGGGGGTCCAACCCGTTACTAGCATGGGGTACCTAATAAAGTGGCCGGTGAGTGTATATTTGTCATCCACAAGTTCTAATGAAATGTTTTGTCTACTGAAGTTTTTATTTTGTAGTGATTCCATGCTTAAGCCTTAAACATGCTTATGAAAGTCACTTTCTCTCACAGTAATCTTCCATTTCAGAGGCTCAGTCATGTTTTGAGGTGGAGAACATGAAACATGAGGTGGTCAGATGAGGTGTAAGATGATAAAGTAGATCAACAGCTTTTATGTGTTTTGCCTAATTATTTCATGTATGTCTTATTAGATCATGTGTATATATAGAAAATTTAATTTTTCTTTTCCTTTTGGGGCCAGGGCCAGGGATCAAATCACCGTTGGATCAATCATGTTGTAAACATGGAAATTTATGAAAACATACTCAAGACAATGATTGAGAGCTTGTTGTGGTGCAAATATATATTGTCATATTTATTCTACTTATTTATATTTTACGGTATCTGACAAGGAGTATGTTGTTAGACTAGGCTGATTGTCTAAGAGTTTGACATAGACATACTAGACTGAGCTATTTTAAAAGTGTTAAAACTTTACTTATAACTACTTGTGTAACATTACTGTCAACAGTTTTCACTGTGCTGTGTTATGTTTGTTCTGATATTCACTGAATCAAACTGAATACTGTAATTATTCTCCTTCATATTGCAGCAAGTACATCTTAAAGCGTACTATTATAGCACTGGTTATCCTGCTGTATGTGATGCTATATATCCTTCAAACAGGTGCAACTCAAAATGTGTTAATATAAATGTCTGCATATTTAAGTGGGTAAAATTATTCATTCATTAATTTTTACCTTGCTAGAATACATCAGCTGGGATTCTAGGCGTCGTTTCACTACTAAAGATATGATTCATTTTGTGTACAAATAAACATTGTCAGCTCCTCCTGTAGGTGGTGTGCCGCTCTAAATAGCATCACCTTCTGACAACTACCCAAATGAAAATTGCTCTAAAAATGATAGTCATCATGTGCCCGTGCAAAACTAATGAAGGTTTGCCAAGACCCTCAGTCAAGCCTGCTTTGATGTTTGATTTGGCAGATTGCTCTCTCCTCCCCTTTTGCTTTGCTTTGCTTTGCTTTGTGTGTGTGTGTGTGTGTGTTTAAGGGGGATAAGCAACAGGTTGTGTCCCATGATTGATCTCTTTGAAGCAATTGCTGCCTCTAGATTGGACAAGATGATGATATAGTTCTACTAAACCCAACTTGGCCTGTAATAAAGCAAGTTTAACTTTCATTATCTGGCTTCACTAATGTTGTGTTCACACCGTCTGCCTAAATTCACTTGTTATCTGCTTCGTTATATAAGTCTGATCGCAGGATCATATTGGAATTATTTTTGATTACTCTTGTTACTTGTGCCGGTGCAGAGCTTTAGGAACCAACACTGTTCCTTTGTGTCATCAATCTCATGATTGACATGAATGTATGCTTCAGTTGAGGACAGCATTAAGTAAACATACTCCTATATGTCAAATTTTTCTCAGACACCGTGTAATATACGCAACACATTTTTAGTGATGTGTACATTTTAGTAATATACAGCATTGGTAAGTGTAGATTGTATGTATGTATGTATGTGACTCATCTTAAAACAGTCTAATGTGCTGTCAGAAGGTCCTCAAATAGATTAGCAGACACAACTAAGTGGAAGAAAGACATCAGTGTAACAGCATCAACAACTGTGGTTAATAACTCATGCAACAGCATGCTTGTTAGGTACATTAACAGGCTGAAATAATGTATTTAGATCTTTTTGAGAAAGTATCTTACATAGTGACGCTCCAATATTGAACCTGGTGCTTTATACAATATATATGGTTGCATAAGATAGAACATTAATGTAACTTTACAATAATATCTATTTTTTCATTTCATCGCTTAAACAAACTTTCTGGCGGCGGGGTCAATAGGTTATGTGCCTGTTCTTCGGGCGCCTCCGAGTAACGTTGCCCAACTCGCTGGGTACATATATTTTAGTATATTCAAGTAAAGGCAGTCTCTGCTTGTCCCGTGAGAATGTGCCATACAAAAATCAGATGTTTTTTTTTTCTAAATTACACATGGTCCCAAAATGATCTAATCCCTTGTGAATAGGGTTTATGAATTTGTACTATAACATTACCTATATCAGGCTTTGATTTTAAACGTTATCATTACATACACTTCGATTAGCAATAACACCACATATGGTTATAAACAGATCTACCTACTGTATTCAACTCTAATGTTAAAATATATATATATATATATATATATATATATATATATATATATATATTTTTTTTTAATACGTTTATGCGGTCTGCACATTATTAGTTAGCCCGCAAGCTTGGTTAGCAAGGTGCAATCTAGCTAGCTAACTAACTGATATTAATTGGGATGCTAACATTGGCTAAAAAAAAAACAGTATTAAAACAAAAAGTAACGTTACTTACTGGAAAGATTCCTGTGTCGTACAACCGAACAAACTATTAGAGGAGCAAAGTGTCACAGTCATAACATTATTCTGTGTTGCAGAAGACTTAAAAGTCACAATTGAGATCATAAACTCTTCATGAAGATGTTTACTGAGGTAACAAATCAAGTAAGAAATGGGTCATTTTGCCATAGACTTCTGTAGATAACAATCTCCTTTTTGCGACCCGTGTGTCGCCTCCTGCTGGAATTCAGATAGAATGCAGGTTTAAGTTACTTCCGCATTTGCGGCACTTTGCTGAACTTTGATGCTCTGGTCATCAATATTAACAGTCTATGGTCACCCCTGTGTTTCCCAATCTAGCCATAAGTGCATTCTCATGAAAGTTGTGTGGTTTGCAGCATAAGACCAATTGCAAACATGGACAAGTCTAGCAGCAGAGCACATATTAGATAAATACAAAGAAGATATACACATAATCCAAGCTGAAAGCAACACAGCAGCTGCCAAAGGCAGGAAGGACAGCTGGCAAAACATCACCAACTGTGTGAATGCAAAAATTAATAGGATTATTTATCACTCTGTAATGGAAAGTAGCAGAAGGCACTACTCCAACAGTGTATCGGGTGCACGACTGTGATATTATGAAAAAAACAAAACATTTGACATGCTTACAGTCTGCGGTACAGTAAAAGCACAACTCTGATGTGTCACACTGGCAACATATGGCTCAAGAAGCTGACACATATAAGTCAGTCCCTCCACAATCACCACAGTCTATCCCTCCCCTAACAATCTCGAGAGCTTCTTGGCTGATGCCACTTTCAAGATAACTGATTGGTTTGCAAAATGCATTGCCATTTGAGTAAAGAAAACCTTTATATGCAGCTGGCCATTGTTGGGAGTGGGGAAGTCTCTGCAGGGTAAATCCAGACAGCTAGCTAGACTGTACAATCTGAGTTTTCTGTGCACAACTAAAAGAAGTTTTGAACGTACATGTTCCACCAAAACAAGTTCCTTCCTGAGGCTATTTTTCAGAGGCACCGTTGCTCCGTTGTGTTAAAGAAATAAACCAGAACATGTTTTTCTCCTATCCTGGAATGCTGTGTGGATTAGCCAGACCTTCCTCTGCAGCACTGTGCGGGAGGGTGTTGTAATGCGAGAACTGTCATATGACAGGTCAGCTGAACTCCATCAAGTGACCGATCAGCAGTCAATTTAATTTTGTATGATAACATACATATTGCTGTGCAAAAACTTTCATATTATATTATAGGAACCTGTTCATGAGCAGTGATGGGAATAATGGCGTTACTAGCGGTGTTAAGTTTTTCTGTAACGAGTAATCTAATTGATTACTCTTCCCATCTTAATAACGTTGTTACCGTTACTGCTGAAAAATGTGGCGCGTTACTATAATTGAAGCTGTTTTTTTCATCAGACCAACTAGATCTCTGAGCCGAGACGAAAATACTTTTTTTCTTCCTTGGTTAGTGGGCAGTGCACGAGACATGCGCATAAATGCTGACGATTGGCTGAGGTTGAGTAACATTTTATGGTAAGCCAATCAGAGGTAGAGTTGGGCGGGTGTTTGAAAGCATGCATAGTCAGACAACGAACAACACAAGCGAGTCAGTCAACGTGTTATGAAATCGGGGGTACCTTTCCCTGCTTAAGAGTTTTCACCGTGGTCAGAAAACATAGGGGAGACACTTTGTTTCTCTCACTATGACTCTAGAGTGGCTACTCGCTCCGAAGCTAATCGCTGTCACTCTCACTTCTCCCTCGCTTTATCACACACCCACACCCACACACACACACACACACACAACGCACACACCAGTGTAGAAGTATAAACATCAGGCCAGTTACTACAAAGAGTGCATTTGTTAATTCTTTGTGCTATAGTGCTTAACAAGCATTATTTAATTTTGCCCAGTTCTGGCCTTTCGAGGGGCAATAAATATCAAAAGTTCCAAAACATCTATTGTGTTATTTGTATCGATCCACTAGGCATCTGATTGGAAGCTAGTCTCACTTTGTCCCACAGTAAAATTAAAATAGTTTAGATGTGTGAACATTGTTTCTGTTAATGATGTATGGCATTAAGTGTCCATTTCATTATAATATTCAGATTTATTGTAAATAATTGAACATGTACATGTATTTTCAGTTCCGTTAAAGAGAGGTGGAGGTGGGGTCACATTTGAGCATTTAACAATTTACGCATTAGATACTTTCTCAAATAACTAGTTACTTTTATAATTTGTAACTGACTTTCTAATTTAGTTACTTTTTTGGTAGTAACTAGTAACTGTAACTAATTACTTTTTAAAAGTAACTTTCCCAACACTGTTCATGAGAATGCTTTGTTCTCCAGCTCACCCTTGTGCAGTATATCTACTCCGGCTCTGCAACCACTCATTGCCAGATTGTTGTAAATACCTCAGTGGTAAACACATGCCAGGCCACAATTAAGTTAGAGTTAGACTTATTCATGGTGTTTGCTCCTTTGTGTTTTCCATGTGTTCTGACCTGTTATTCCTGTGCTGCAGGATCACCATTGCTTGCCTTTCAACTATGCCTGCTCTCTACACTTTCCCTCATTATCTGCCCACACCAGCTTCATCTCAGCCCTCTCCATTCCTCCCCGTGGACTCCGGATTCCCATCATCAGTAATCCTGTTTTATATCCTCATCCTCGTAACAATTAAAAAACTCTCTTACCATTATTAACCTGCACTCCTGTAGGTTGAGGCAGTCATGACCTTGGGTCCTACTCGTGTTCATAACAACAATTAATTGGGAAACACATTTTTCTCCAGTTATCTGTGTTGACAATATTCAGTTAATTTCTTGACATGTATGTCTATTCATGGAACAGAAAATAAGCAGATGCTTTCCAGGTAGTGAATTATATTGCCTTGACTAAAATCAAAGGACTGCCAACAACAAAATTGTTCTTACAACTGTGTTGTTACAGTATAACCTTTCTAACACAAAATGTAAAAATAACTGCGTTTGACACAACTTTGCAATGCAGAAAAACTGAAAGGTTCCTAAAGGTGTTGGTTGGGAGAAGGCCACAGAGCAGGGGAACAGATAGTAGCACCTGGTAGAGTGGTGAGAAAAGAGGAGCTTTTCTGACTAAAGACAAGTAGACAAAGAGGCGGCCTAGATGGTTCAGGTGTCACCATGACTCTTCCTTGACAGTGTATTCAGGTGGTTCTGGGAAGGCAAGGCAAATGTGAGTTATGCTCCCGTGAGTCATGCTTGCCCCTTGCCCATGACACCCTTTGCACTGCTTAAAAGCGTCAAAGACTAGAAAGCCAATGGGCATAGTATGGATTACACCATTACCAGGGAATGCCAAAGAAGGGAATCGACTTAACAGGAGCAAGAGGATGCAGAATTTGTATTATTTTCAATATCATATAGGCCCGCAGTAGCTCAGTCCGTAGGGAGTTGGCTCGGTACAGTGTGTGAACTGGTAGCTGGAGAGGTGCCTGGGCACTGCCGACATCTTTCTATAACAATGCATAAATATTATTATTCCAAACGTGTTGTGAAAAAATACCAAAAGTATTCAGCATAGGCAGAGTGAAAGGGGGAGACACAGTTTACTCACTTGGCTCTTCAGTGGAGCCAAGTGAGTAAAAGAAATGTGAGGTAATGGGAGTGAGATTGAGAGAGGCAGCAACTGCAAGTGACAGGTTAAACTGTGGACTAGGGAAAAGAGGAAGATAAAGCAGCGCTATAAAGACTTTCTTTTCATAGAAGAACACACAACACACAAATGTCCAGTATATGGCAATATATATTTAGGGCTGTAAACAATAATGTGTTAACGCATTTCATTACTCTAAAAAAATGAATGCGTTGAATGAGTTCTCTAACGTCTGAGAGAAGTAACGTTAACGTTACTACAGCACTGTTACACTAAATCAAGATACAGAATTTGTTTTTGATATAAAACTATACATGCAGATATTGTATCAGCTAGTATTACATTATTTTCAAATAAAGTGAACGTTTGCTAATCTTAACTTAATGCTAGAGAAGGCATGGACATTGCTTGCAGCAGAACAAATGTAACTGACCATTAACATAAACTTAATAAAGTTACTGTAACAAACAACAAATAGCTTTTGATGACAATAAAAAGATGCATTTACCTCTACAGGTTTTTCAAATTCAACGGTAAATTATTGAAAGCCAGCAGTTCGTGGTGTTTCGGTTGGCACAATTTGCAGCACATTATAACAATAATTCAGGGTGATCAAGACCCCTTTGTTTGTGTTGGGGTCCTGATCACCCTGTCAGGGTTGTATTCCATGTTGTATTTGCTATAACAACCGCCTGTCCTTACGTATATTCCCATCCAATTAGATTTAATTTGGTATTGATAAAGCAAAAAATAATTATGGTAACTTAGCTGAAGTTATTTGAAACTAAAGTAACGAGCCAATTTTGTAAAATGTAAGGAGTAGAAAGTACCGATATCTGTGTTAAAACTGTAAGGAATAAAAGTAAAAAGTTGCCACAAAAAATAAAAAGTAAAGTAAAAATACCTGACAAATCTACTGGAATACAGTAATTAAGTATTTGTACTTCATTACTTCCCATCTCTGATGACAACAAGCAATCAGTTTTACTTTGGGCATGTTAAAAACAGAAGAAAGGCATTTTGCTGAAGCAGTTTCTTGAAGTTGCAAATGAGTGGGACATAACGGGCAAGGTCCCAACTACAACAGACAGCACTCACAATATGATTGCCGCTGCAAAGAGTCTACCATTCGAGTATTTGCCATGTGTGTCAAACATTATACAAAGAATGATCACCGTGGCTTTACAGGTCAGAGGATTTGACAGCGTTTTAGCCAAATGTCGTAAAATAGTCGGACACTTCAGACACCGTCCCTTTCAGACCGTTCACAGACTGTTCTCTTTGGCAAGCTACATTTTGCAGAAAAACAGGTCAGCTCTATCATCTTAAAATCTAAAAAAACTAGTCTGCCTGAGCAACTAGATAAAAGAAGACTAGACTGTATGATTGGTTGACAGGAGGCATGTTGCACACTTTTTAAAGTAATTATCTTTAACCAAAAAAGTAGGGAGTGTTTTCCTCTGTCCCTTCACATACATTATGGCAATCTATTTCTTAAATATGCCTACTTATTGTTGCCTTTATTTGAGTTGATGTTAATAAGCAAGAAACTTACTGGTAAGCTTTTTGTGACTTTGTAGCATACATACATTGTAAAAGTTGTTGGTTACTGCTAAGTATGTCTGCAGTTCATATGGATGCCTCAACATATTATTGTTATTGAACACTTGGTTAATAAATGTTAATGGTTGAGATAATTATACGAAAGACTTAGACATACACTACTTTCTGTAGAGCAAGCAGTTTGTAGCTTATTGGATTCAACGTTCTTTTCATTTTTAATGAGCTCGCAGTTAGAGTTTAAGAACAGCCAAAGAGACAATGCTGAATAAAATGACACTTTCTTACTTTATTATAGTCTAACATGTTGAGAGGCCAGAATGGAAGGTGACGCTTATCCATTTATCCGCTAGAGATTCAAAGTCATTTGAAGCACTGGAGGCTCAGGCCCTGCCAAATCCAATCTAATTTAGTCGGTAAAACTGGAATTGGCAAGTTCCATTGTGACACATGTTCACATGTATAGAAAATGATTCATAACACTGAGACCAAGCCAAACCACTATATGCACTATTCAGTGACAAAAATACATGTCCAAGATTGGAACTGAACTAAAAATATGACGATGGCTTAGAACATTTGGACAGATTTTTAACCCTGTTATATAAAATCAATCAAGATATTTGGCAAATGTATTTTGAGTTGCCATTAGATGGTGTCTTTGTTGATATGTTCTTCTGTTAAAAATAAAGATGACAAAAATCAGAACACATTTAGAGGGAGAGGCCTCGTTCACAGACTGCCCAAGCAAGCACTCTATAGATATTTTCTGTGATTAACCACATTATTATATCATTTGCAGGAAGCCATCTAGATTGTGGATCCGGACTTCCCAAATGTACATGATTTATTTAATTCAAGTCAAGTTAATGTTAAGGGAGTAAAGTAACCTAAGAAAAAACATTACATTGCACTTAAAAGAAAAAGATACAAATGGAGATAAAAGGGATAAGTTTACATTCTAACCTCCACACAGCTGGCCAATCACAACTTGAAATAATTCCATGTCGGAAAGGTGTAGGGAGAGGGGCTTTCTGAAGTTATTTGACTATACAACATGCATTTCTAATAAGGTTGGCTGGAAGTTAAATATTTCCGAAGATGACTGGCTGAGTGGGGGATAAGGCAGGGTTAGGATTATGTTAAGAGGGGGGGGACCTATTGACGGGGGAAATAGACTTCAACGCAACATTGGCTTTTTTTTTGTTCAATCCACATGGTGCATTGCAATCTATAGTCATGTCTCATCTTTTTATTTATTTTTACCTTGACTGTTTGGCTGTGTGTTATGTCCTAATTTTTTCCACATGTATCTGTTATTCATTGTTTATGATGTGACTAACACATCTGCTTGAACAGTCACTCCACCCTTGCAACCCCTGCATTTTCTGGAAACTGCCTTTGTTTTCACCTGAGATTTAACTCTAAGAACTCATCCCACAATGGGCTGAGAGCAGTGAACAATGATAATCATTCCACCAATTGTCACAAAGGGAAATTGGACATAAATTGGCCCATAATGTCTCTGTGGTGTATTCACCCATAAGGAAACATCCAACTGGGCCAGCTGGTCCAGAATGTTGCTGCCATGGGCTTCTTCAGCAATGATGCCCCCCAGTGGGTCTACTTCCTCCTGTCAGTAATCTGTCCAAGATGTTACATGATTATTGCCTAGCTGTCAGATCACAACAGTCACTACTGAGGCCTTACATGATTATGCAACAATAATCTACTTTCAGTTCAGGGTAGACAGCAGAGGTGGTTTTCTGTCAAAGATGAGAAATCCTTAAGAATAAAAATAGTATATGTACTTCTTGAGTGCAAAACAAGGGAATGGGTACTTTTAATTAAACAACAATGTAGCAGTGGGTGTAGGTTGATACTTAAGTAGTTGCCTTTTAAAAAAAGCATCTTTCTCTTTAACAGAAAGGTCGACCTTAGAAATCCTTTCCATAATGTTGCCAGACACAATAATAATTTGAGCCCGCCAAAACGAGTACTTTTGTGAAGGTAAAAACAATTAACAATTGCCCTATTAACTTACATTGTAGCTTGTTTTGCCGCTGCCGACTGCAGCATTGTTAATACTGGACCAATGTCAAAGATTGTTGTTCCCATCAGTCACTTAGAAACAAAAACTTAGGAAAATAGGGTTCAGGATGAAAAAAAAAAACCTTTACCTTTTAAGTGCTAGTCCATATGTAACAGAATTCACAGCCTTTCAATGTTTCCCTATGTCTGTATTTGTGTGTGCATGTTGCATCCATGTTGCTGCATGTAAACCCTATTATGTTCCTTCCTTTTGTACTTCACCATGTGTAGTGTTGCAGTGAGAGAGGTCACAGCTTATTGAGCGAGAGTAATTCAAACCAAAGTAACTCAATTGCATGCTATATGTGGCTTTAAATTGACTCTCTTTTTAAATTGACAAGTTAAACTGCTTTATAATGAGATAGATAGATGAGATAGAATAATTGTAACATTCATCAACATTATACATTAGTTTCACAGACACATAGTCTTCATAGTCTGTGAAAACATTTATTCATACATTCACAAATTTAAAAGTTTATAAATTTTCATAGTAGGGTTTACATAATTAGGGTGTGAATGGATCATTGATCTAAACGCTACATATACTCTTTAAGTGTCTACTACCTAGATGTTGTTTGGACTTTAATTGCCTTTCTTTAAATCATATTCATTTCTTTAATGTTTAATTTCTTATACTGCACTGTAACTTTTGTTCCTTTGTTTTATCTGTTTTTATTTTTAACTGTTTCTTCTGTGTTTTATCTGTTTTTATTTTTTTTAACCGTTTTTATTTTTTTTTAACTGTTTTTGTGTAAAGCACTTTGAATTGCCCTGTTGCTGAAATGTGCTATAGAAATAAAGCTGCCTTGCCTTGCCTTGCCTTTAATTGTTGTAAAAAAAATTCACTTGTTCAAATTCAAAAAGTCACTTGTTTGTCCCGTGCTTTATAAGCTTTTACATGACCCTCACCAGCAGGGCCAGAGCAAACAATTCTGGGCCCTGTAGAAAGGCATTCTTTATTGGCCCCTCCCCATATCCACAGCTATCCATTCTAGCATATTTTTGGGCCCTCCTCACATGAGGGTCCTGGGTACTCTGTCCCATTTCCGACACCCCAGCTTACCAGACCATTTCTGCCAATAGTGTAAGTATGTATGTGGGTGTATGCCTGTGTATTCCTGCTCTTATATTAAACCAGTTGGACCTTTGGCCTACAGAAACTTCTGTGAAGGAAGGTCAGTCTGGCTCTGTGTTCATGTGTATATTTTAAGCCGGCTGTATGCATTTTTTTTGGCAGGCTCTGCAGAGCCGCATGCCCCCAAACCAAATTGTGAACAGCACGTGTTCCCAGCGTGTGCCTCTCAAACACTGAAACCTCAGAGCTGCAGCTGTGCTTCTTGTTGATGATTGGCTAATTGTGGTTACCCTGACCCAATCACTTCTTTTTCCGGTCTCTTTCAAAAACTAACATACAATCAGATAACCAACACTAAAAAGACCAAAAGCACGTAGAAAACCACAGACGAGCTGTACAGTGTACAATGCTAACGTTGTAAGGTAATGTTGATTAGAAATGGAGTTTGCTAACATCAAACGACCGCCGGCATCCGCCACAAAGAGTCCACTCATGCTTTGGACCTTCAGCAGTGGCTGCTAAATGAAAGCTTAAGCAAGCATCATTGTATAATATAAAATAACTATAAATCAGAGTAAAAGTCCAACAAATTGACTGACTTATGATTCATTACGTTGTATATTCGATTAATAAATTATCAAGACAGTTTTGCAGACAGTGCATGCACACCTGCAGAGGGGAGTGCACACAGGCCATCTCACAGAGCATGCTATAGCATTCAGGCTTTAGAGTTATGTTTATGATTCAGGTTAGAATTAGGAATAAAGTTGGAGTTAGCGTTAGGCTTGTAGTGGCGATGCCTAAGATGATAAAGGACATTAACACAGAGATACATGTTAAGAGACCTTAGACTGGAAAGAATAATAATATACCAACATTATTAATCAATAATAACTGATGTAACACATTGTAACCCTTTTTGAAAAAAAGGGTGGAGCAGCACTAAGGCATATCATCTATGGTTTCATTGGCACTGCACTAAGCTGAGTGCTAAAGAGAGAAACTTGCTAATTTTCAACCTGACGTTAGTCATCCGGCAGTATTCTGCTATTGGGCAAACCGGAACCTCCCCCATTCATTAGCATGTATTCATTCATGCGTCATTCTGTATTGAAGAAAACTTGAAACTAGGGATTGAGGCCATAAACTAATTATAAAAATGTTTACTGAGGTAATAAATGAAGTGAGAGTAGAGTCATTTTCCCATAGACTTCTATCCAAATGGACTTCTTTATGGAGCCAGTGGAGCCCTGGTGGAAATAAGATAGAATGCAGTTTAAAAGCACTTTAGCATTGGCTCCATTTTCAGACCTGGAAGTTGCTGCTTAAAAAGAGACCCAGGTCACGATCTTAGTCCTGCATGTTTTCTACACTTAATGGCGAGTCCACATAGTCCAAAGTTTTGTAAGTTGTTGTGAGTGGCCTACATCTTGATGTGGAAAATACACTCTTACTCTAAAATACATGGGCAATGGTTACATTAAATTCCCCAAATAAACATGCTTCTGACAAGAGCTGCCACTGTTTGGTCTCCACTAAGGATGTCACAAAACCAGAAATTGAGTTGCCCAATACCAGTAAAATTCCACGATTCTCAATAGCCAATTTGATACCACAGTAAAAAGCAAAAAGAAAACACAACATCCCAAAATTAAATAAGGTGTGAATGTATTTAAGCTCAATTATATTTAAATGCTTTCTGGATATGCAAGTTGAAGATGGGTGCAGGGTAAGCCACAACAACGGCTGCCAAACTGTAACAGGAAAATCACAAACTGTTGGCTGTACTCCCATAATTTGTGAAATGATAACTTACTTTAATTGTTGCTGTTTTATCTCATATGCACACTGACATACAGTAGGTGGTAGGAGTCTCTCACCACAGCTGTTTAAAGTTTAAAATGTCCAAATGGAAATATGTTACACATGGAGAATTATAATAGCTTGTCGTTGTACATGAACAGAGCACTGTGTCTGGCTTAGTTTGCCTCCTGAACACCATGATATTGTGTTCAAAATATGTGTTTACTTACAGCCCCACAGCAATGACATTTATATTTTTTTTTACCTTTATTTAACCAGGAATTGAGATTAAAAATCTCAAGAGTGTCTTGTAATCTCCATGAGTCTCTTCCTGGTAAAATAAAATACAAAATACACAAAAAACAATAAAAGCAAAACTAAAACAGCAAATAATGTGCTCTTGAGTTTAGTTACTTTAAAAAAATGTGTGAACACTATCTTCATCTCAAACAAAGCAGAGCAATACTCATTGATGCCCACAATGTGAATCCTTCAGAATTTACACAAATCATATTTCATATATCAAAGATTTCCTTTTAAAAAATGTAGGTTAATGACATCTACAACAATAGTCACCTTGGCATGTTTTTCACTGCAATATAATGTCTGGTGATAATCAGGCTCTGTTGAATGCTGAGCACGCCCCCCCCCCGACACACATACACTGCTGTCAGAGTCCTTTAGGGGAAACAGCTTTTTCTCAAGAGCTGCCTTCCAAAAACACTTGACAAGAACAGAAATTGGCAATTCATTCATTTACTTTTCATTTGTTTTCCTTTTTTTTCTCATCGCTAATTTTTTATTGATCACAATCACTTGTTCCCTGCACGTGTTCAGATTGCAGAGCGGGTTTTTGTCTTTTTTTTCCCTCCAACTGCGAAAAGAATAGCTTAATCAAGGCAAATTGGTGCTAATTTTCTCGCTCTTTAATGGGAGATTTAGAGAGAGAAGCAGAAAGAACGATTTCAACAAAAGTGAACAGGATAGGCAGCGAAATATATGGAAGCGGGAATAATTGAGAGCCAGATCAACAATGCCAAGCAGTGATCCAGTGAGAAACACAAGAGACACAGATGGAGAGACAGTGAGAGGGTTAGAGACGAGTGCCACCTACCAACTTGTTGAGTGGTCTAGCAGTTGAATGCCACTGGTCTGCTGCCAATTCCCTTCTGTGCGTCCAAAACTGAGGACAGTGAGAGAAGAAAATGCCTAAAATCAGAAACAATAACTGACCATGCCCGGATACAAGCATTAACCCTAAACCCTTCCTGTATGCTTCAATAACAGAGGGGATTGTTACTTTCATGCATTCACACAGCAACATTTCATATTTCAAATAATATTCGCCAAAGCTAGGAGCAGACTAGACTTTTAAGGGATCACACTGCATGGTGTCAACAACAAAATAAGATCTGGTCCAGTCAGTGTAGTTCACCTTTGACACATGTTGGAGGTTTTCCCTCAACCATAACAGATACAACATTCTTAGTTTGTTTTTTTGGCCTGTTCTTTTCCTCCCTTCCTATCAGGGTTTGTGGGTATTGGGTGTAGCAATAGACAAAGGTCCTATCATCACCGTGGTAATAAGGTTTTACCCACACAATACATACATGAATGGTGACACTGGCACCCTGTATGAGCATTATGATCCATCTGTTGAATTAAGACAAACAAAACCATTGTGTTGAAGTTACTGTAAAGGTAGTCTGGCATTGCCAGACCTTCTTTCACAGCGCTGTGGAGGAGGGTCTGGTTAGTCTGGATAAGAAAAAAAGTGCTCTGGTTTATTGGCATTTCTTTAAACCAATCACAATCATCTTGGGTGACGCTAAGTGCCGAGCAGAGCCACGGTGCCGCTGCAAAATAGCCTCGGGAAGGAACTGTTTTTGGAACATGTGTACATCCAAAGGTTGTTTAAGTCATGCAAAAGAAAATTCAGATTGGACAGATAGTCTAGCTAGCTGTCTGGATTTACCCTGCAGAGATCTGAGGAGCAGTTTTCCATAGTCCTCAGAAATCAAAATGGTTAGAATGCCAACACAAAGAAAGATAACGGAGGTAACGGACATCCTAAAAGAGCGACATCTGGCGGAATTTCCAGGAGAATGAGACCAATCCCGGAAGTGGATTGTCATGGATGTAGACTACTGTAAAGGAAAAGATCACCTTCATGGATACTGTTACAACCAGGCTTGCTGTAAGTCTAAAGGTAACACCCTTCCCCTTAAATTGCAAGCCATATGGCTTGTTACATTAACATAAACATAAGACTTACAACACATGGGAATCATAACCTAGAAAGAGCATCGGATACTACATTATCAGAGGTTTTTTTATGGTGTATCTCTAAGTTGTAATCCTGCTCAAGCAGAGCCCATCGCATGAGTTGCTGGTTGTGGTTGAACATGCAGGACAAGAAAACAATGGGGTTATGGTCAGTATGTACAGTGACAAGCAGAGTAGTGGAACCAACATAGACTTCAAAATGCTCCTCGGGAGCACTCTGTCTCGTGTCAGAGACTTCAAGGTCGAGTCGACGCAGCCTTACTGCCTTGTCAGCCTCAATCTCCATGCGCTTTACCTCCAATTGGAGCTGCAGCTGCCTCTGGTGCTCTTTTTCCTGAGCCTCCAGTTAAAACCGGGCGAGGCGGAGCTTTAGTCATGCCTCGTCCCTGGAGCCAGTACTGCTCTGCGGGGATGGGTCATACCTCGGCAGAGTAAACAGGGGTTTCTCCAGCTCACCTGCCCTGTTGTCCCCCCTGGAGACTGTGGGAGTTTCAGCGTCTACTGGATGATTGACAAAAGGCACAGCAGGCTCTGGTTGCTCTGTTAACACCAGCACCCCCTTATCCACCAAGCTACCAATAACCCTCTCTCTAAGTTCATTTTTGACCAAACATTTGGAGATATCAAAACTGAAATGAGACACTAGTGCTATCAGGTCATCCTTTCTACAACTTTGAAGTTGGGCAAAAGTAGGCGGTTCCAAAGATTTCTCCAAACTAAATTTTTCAGCCATGCTGGGGCTCAAGTAGCCAGCTGCAGTTCCTAACAACAACAATCTCATCTCAATTTAAGTTTAGCATCTCACATTATCCCTTTCATACTTTTTGTCTTGGTTTTTCCCACATTCTCCCCTTTTTATTTTTTTCACTAACCAATTAATCAATAACGATTAGTTACCAATTAAGATAATTGGATAATTGGGTTGAGTATTTTATTCAAAGAGGTATCAAAGGGACAGTATGTTGTAATTGTAATAGCGGAAGATACTGATCACTGTGATGAATTGATGCATGATTTTTTTTGTGTGAAGTTTGACAGTGACAGTTGGACAGGAGAAAAAGAAAAAATATTGAATTCACATATTTCTGTTTTTTTACAGTAAGTAAGTGAATCAAGCAGCATCATCACATGGGAGTTGTGGGTTTATTGAATTGTATTTACAGTGTTACAGTCAGTACACACAAAGCACTGCAGTATTGTATCATTGGCACATTTGGAACAATAATTTAGTTTTCAAGAAAAATAAAGAAATAAAAACTAAATAGAACTCATGTGGAGCTTTTTAGGGATTTGCTTGCTCAAGGCAAATACAATGAAACATGGCATGGGTGTTTTGAAAAAGAATTGAACCAATTATCCATTTCCTACAATGAATGGATCAAATGATTATTGTTCCACACCAAGCTTATTTCTTTAAACCCCTAAAAATCACTTCTGAATCAATAAACACTAAAAAGGAAAATGTGTGAAGGATGAGACAATGTTAATACCAAAATGAGAAAAGGTGGCTGAAATGGGTCCTGGGAAAAAAACAACGATACCTGCATCCAAAAGTGTTCTGTGTCCAGTTTCATCTTTGTTCGTCTTCACTAATAAATGTGTATACATATTTTATATTTTCATGAATTTCTATGGTGTCTGAGTCTGAGAGCACTTGTCTATGCCAAGATTAAATACATTTTAGTAGATGGAGCTTGTGCCTACCTCTAAACTTGAAGTTGTCTTTTTAAAAAAGATCTGTGATGTCTATAATGTTTTTCACCTCCAAAATGAATCTCTCGTCATCTGTGGTGTTGTAGAGGAAACATATTATATTGGGGTGTGTGTGTGTGTGTGTGTGTGTGTGTGTGTGTGTGTGTGTGTGTGTGGGGGTCTTTTGGTAAATTGACTGGATGCTCTTGCTGTTGCACTTCCATCTGAACGGGCCGCAGTTTGTGTGAAAATAGACCTGCCGTGAATCTTTAGTGGAGCGGAGAGGCGCTTCTTCTGGGACGCGCTGTGGCTTCTCTTAAGTATTGACTTGAATGGCTGTGATGGCCGCGGCGCACCCGGAAGGCAGTGCAGACGCGCCTGGTGGAAAATAGGGGTTGGACTAACCATTTTTCTCCACAGAAGGGTCAAATGGTGCTTTTCACACAAGGATTAGTGTAAACAAGAGAAAGAGAAGGACACAGGAGAGACAGACACAGCATCTAAAGCTTTTTCTTTTTTTTTTCAAAAATGCTTGCATGTAGGTAAACACACACACACACACACACACACACACACACACAAACACACACACGCACACGCACACACCAGAGCCTGGAGAGGTCCAACTCTTCAATGTGACATTGAGCTAATCAGATTTGAGGGAGAAAAGTGTTGGATAAACAAATCGCTCTTTCCATCCGAGCCCCCCTCTCCTCTATGTCTCTCACACTCTCACTAATCAGTAGAAGAGCTTTTATAGTGCAGAGAGGGATTCATATTTACTTAATAGTTCATGTTAACAGCCAAATCTACTCCATAGCGATGAATAAACAATTATTTACCCCATAACCACTCGACACATGGAAAAGCCAACTCCTTCACAAACGCCACAAAGCGTATGAGAAGCAGGGCACCAGCAGCCAAAGGTTAAGGATTGTGAAATACATTCTGAATACTGTAATATGCAAACAACACATGCATGTAGGGTTCAAATCAGAGTGTTTTTATATGAAAATGATTTTCTGTATTAAAGATTACAAAACAGAAGTTAGTGTTAAGCAAGGATCTGAGACTGCTATGTAACCAGCAGCTAAAATAAAACTTTTCAACAATTCGTATGATGCAAAATGATGGGAACCGCCGTCTGGTCACGTGACGACCGGTCACATGACGACCGGTCACATGACAGTTAAGTTTAGCCATCTTTCACCGGATCCTACATGATTATGATGAAAAAGTAAACGAGATTTGGGTTCATTTAAGTAATTAAGGAGGAGGAGGAACATTTGTAGCCTTCTATTTATAAGCAGTATTTGTTTCATCCATTGGCATTTATTAAGGTAAACAAGATTTCCAGATTACCTTCAATTACCTCCGTGGGCAACCTTGTTTGGATTCTGTACTTATACATATAAGTATATATATATATATATATATATATATATATATATATATATATATATATATATATATATATATATATATATATATATATATATATATATATACTTATTTTCACAGAAAAATTCAAGAAATTTAAAAATTTATCATAAAAGATACTGGAACGCATCTGTAGTCCCTTTAGCCAACATATGAAAAGAATCAAATTGAGAGAAGTTGCTGTTTGTTTGTGACTTGAGTATCTTTAGGTTTTTGAGCTGTTGGTTAGACGTCACTTGGGAAATTGTGAAACATCTTTCACTGTTTTGTGACTTTGTCTTACAGAGATTCTCTCAAAATGTCATCGAGATTCATTGATAATGAAAATGGCAGAGAGGAGCAGAGGAGGTCCACAGAGCCATTGGTTGGCTCTGTTGCAGTGATAATGAGACACATGTCACCCTGTCACCTCTCCACCTCTTTAACATGACATGACACCGGCATCACCTTACAGCTCGCCCACACGGCACCAAAAAATAAAAGTCCATCTGTCTATTCATTAAGCTAACATTTTTGCAAACATGAAGACAAAACGATCTAGCATTTCAGTGCTCCATGTCATTAATTTTGGAAAAGTCAACAGTCATATATGGCTGCCATGTTCAGGTGTCTGCGTACCAAAGACACATATGGATGACCCATTTCTCTGCTCTTGTCCTTTACTCTATAGCTAGCTATATACTGTATAGCTTGGTGTAATAGCTGGAAGGTGTTAGAAATTTTAGTTTTTTTGTTGGACTTAAGATAATTAAAAAACTTTGTCTGGTATAAAAGTAGCCCCCTTTTGTGATTGTTAAGTATTATGAATTTATGTTGTTGCATTCTACAAGATTTAGCTTTTATCACTTATTTGTTTAACAGTCAAATAGTTCAAACTAAAGTGTCTATGTATACAACCAGAACAATTTCTTTTGCCCCATTCTATAAATGCAAGATTTAGTCTTTAGCAGTCAAATACTGTGTCTACAAGTACAACCAGAACAACTTAACAACCAAAACAATGTCAGTTTATCCAACTCAGTTGTTTATATGTTTCTTTGCCTATACCGTACATCTTTCAGTCAGTAAATCCATTCATCTGTTTATCTGTGTTCTGTATCTTTCTTAGCTAGAGGCTTTCTCACTCTGCCAAGGGAGAAGGATAACATTCTGCTCGTAGGAGGGCTGGCTGAGCCACGCTGTTCCTTTTCCATATTTATGACTGAGAGGTGTGCAAAGAATTGCTTCCACACCCCCTCCCACTTTAGGTCTTCTTCAACATCTTCCAACTATTTATCTATCCATCTGTCCGTCCTTCCACGGTACCTGCTGATCTGTGGGTTTTTTCCTCTGTGCTGATAGGACATTTATGACAGTAAGTTGTGTCAGTTTCAAACAGCATCTCACCTTTTCTTCCATCTCTTTTAAAACCTGACAGTTTAGTTTTGTATCTATAATCTAGCACTGACAGCAGCCATCCATCCAAGAGAAGCGTTTCCCTTCTGTGTGCATAAGATGGTTTTGTCTTAATATTTGGCTGATGCTAAGTGATCGTTGCTGAGAGTTTTGTAGGAGCACATTGTTTCTTGCTTGTTTATTTGTTTTTGGCTGGACCAGCACTATAAACATAAAAGTGTTAAAGTTACATTATTGGTTGGAGTGAGTGTTCCAAATACATCATTGGTAGGTCAAGTGTCGGAGTTTTCTCCTTGGGCGTTGTTCTTTCAAAATGAAAAGGCGTGGTAACATATTGCTCTTGCTGCAATATTTTCCAAAGGGAAAAGAATAGCAGTCGAGGTAGGTAATCAGGGCAGGCATTTAGTTAATTTAGCTAGATCACATGCCTAGTACTGTCACGGATAAAAACTATATTACCCTAAACATATCAATAAAAAAATGGTATTCTCAAACACTTCAACTGCAAAGACCAGACTTTTTTTGTAATTGTCACAGTTGGAAAATTATTTTTGTTCACGATTAGGTATGAAGCTGACTTCTTTTCTGATCTGCTCCTATTTGCCCTGTTGGGCTGGATCCAAATATTCGAATACGGGTAGATATTATACTTTTATAATATTGAATATAATTCTTTTTGATAAACAGGCATGCTGGCTGAAATTCATCCTGGTGTTTTGCCTGCAGCAAAAAGTTAAGTCTGATTCAACTTTTGGACAAAAGCAACGCAACGTCAGTCTGCGGTACACAATCATGTAGCCGGAGATCAGAGTCGTCAGTCTCTGTTGCGGCGTGAGAGCCTCTCGCTGCTGCAAAAAAGTTTTAAACACTATGAAGGTGAAAAACGAACCACAAGCACTGAACTGCAGGAGACTGTTTGCTGCAACAACAAAGCAGTCGCTTCATCTCTCGCTTCATCTCTTTTCATTCTGTCTTTTTTTCATGAAAAAAAGCTGCCTTCAGTTTGGGTCTGAAACGGTATTCGGAAGAGCCCTTACATTTTTTGACAGAATTATGCTGTTAAAACAAGGGGTCAATTATCGCGTGACGGCAAAAAATCAGAAGGTCAATTATTCGATGGCCCCTACAGTCTACATGTCCAAGTGTTCTTTGGCAAGGTGCCAAACCACAGTGTGCCCACAGAGGCTAAATTGCCGTCAGACTGATAGTCAATGGGTTCCAACATTGAAGTTTTTGTGCTATTAATTCTAATCTATTCAATTTCTGAGTAATTTTGCAGTGCTGTACTTACAATGTGCTCAAAGTTATATTTAAAAAACTGTGTTTCAAATGTGATATACCTGGGGGGAAACTGACCTTAAAACGTTGTAGCACTAAACCTTTTTTTGGGAGAGTTGATGTAATGAATGGACAATTCTCTGTAATTGTTTTTGCCTCTTCTGATAAAACACTGATATGCAATGTGTTGTTGCTTTATTGTGATAGGGACATTATAAGATGTAGTGTTTTTATTTTATTTTATTAGTTTATTTGTCAGGGACCATGCACACACAAACCCTGTACCAGAAGTAGCTATAAAGCCAATTTACATCTGTGGTCCCTGGGCAAATATGTATAAATATAGTGTGTATGAACATCTTGTTTCGAAAATAGCTTTATTCTAGAGAACAGTTGGGATCTGGGATACTTTATATGCATATAAAGATGGTTATTAAAAAGTTGATTGGCTTGAGGGTTAATGACCAATCAAAAGAGAAGGAAAACAAACAAGAACACACCCTACACATAATCAAAGCTAGTGATGTGTAGGAAAAGCAAAACACACTCTTTACATAATGACATGGTACGCTGAAACATATCATCTTCTCAATCAAATACAACAGACTGACAGTAGAGTTATCATCCTGCCATTTAATCTTCTAATGACTATTGTTTCTTATATGAGATATCAGCTGGCTAGCCTTTGCTGCATTTGGACTTGGACAGGATCTGAGATTCAAACAGCTCCAAGAAAGGGGTAAAAATGCAACAAGTCTGGGTTTGAGTGGGACTTCACTTAATGCCCTGGTAGCTACAGAATTTTAATTGAAGAAATACACCTAATGTGAGCATGCAACCCAGTCTCACCGGTTTCGTGTCAATTGTCACACAATTTGATGTGTTGATTCGTGTACACAAACACGGTATTCCCATTATTTTTTTACCAAAAACCCAACATGATTTTTAAACTAATGTATTTCATTTGGAAGCATTGCCAAACCTCTCGGTACCTCTGGATGCAATCAGATAGACCTACGACCAATCAAACAACAAACAACTTACAACCAATCAATGGGACGTAGACCTGAGCAACACATGTAAGTTGGGGCGGTTCTTGGTTAAATTACAGCTAAACAGTACAGTACTGTACTGAAAACATTTGAGTTGGGTACGCCTAGTATGACCGTTTGATCAGAGTTTTGTGAGCTTGGTGCGTTGCACTGGACTAGCTATGCTTCTAGCTATGGTTCTCATTGTCTTAAACCCACCTCATATTAAATAAACGGTTGTGATTGGTCTTCCCAGGGCCTGGTCACCTAGACCTCTGTCTGTATGTGAAGGGGGCCAGACGTACAGTTTAATCTGCCAGAGCAAATTAAACATGAGTTTGCAGATTTGGCTGGTTCTCAGGCTACATTTTGTTTTCACGCAAAATTGAAATACAAAAAATACTATACAATACAAATAAAAGCAACACAGCAATGCATATAAAAAGTGTAAAAAGTCAAAGAAACAAGTAGATAAACTGTTGTAAACTATGTTGCCAATGACATGTTCAAGGAGAAATCAAGGCAAAACAGTAAAACTACAACCACTACAAAAGCTCCTGGGCCCATGTTGACAATGTCATGTCCCATCAACAGATCCATAGCGCACTGCTTTGAAGTTTGATTTCAGGAGCAAGGACTTATTTTAAGATATGCCATTTTGCTCTAATCTTCTGAGGATAATGCACTAAAACACTCTCCTCTGTTGCTGTCCACCAGGGGAATATTAGCATCCACTTTGTATGTATGTAGTTCTTCTGGGCGATACTGTGCTCTGAATCAATAATTCCTCACATTGGCAATTCCAGACAACACCTGATGTGTTGATGTCGGCAATTTCCCTACTGTGGGACAAATAAAGATTTTCTTATCTTTACTTATCTTTTCTTATCTTATCTGATCATATCTTATGTTAGCTGCTCCAAAGAATAAAGGATATTAAACTGCAGGTACAGTATGTACAGTTACTCATTTGATAACTGATGTTACTTAAAAATGTCAAACTGTCCAGAGTAAAATAAAGGCTAAAGTTTTCAATTGACACATTTATTTTTATACTATTGCACCAAAATTTAGAGAGACCTGGGAATAAAGAATAAACAAAAAAACATTTACGTAACAGTGTCAATGTTCAGACAACATTCTCGGCGATTGGCTATTTCCGAAAAAATACAGTCTGATGCCGTTCCCATGTTCCCCTGTAGAAATGTACATGGACATTTGGTCTAATTAGCATCCAAAAATGACTTTGATGAGAGAAAGCACTTAGAATAACTGCAATGCAGGTGGCAGCATAGCTGTACATTACGCTGTTGCCTTGGTGTATAATTTCCCATAGCATGCATTTCTGGAAGCAAAAAAAGGTTTGACGTATAACACAACAGCATTGGTGTGTGAGCCTATCTGCAGCTTTTATCAACACCGCAAACCCAATCAACTTTATGTATTATGGCAGTAGAGGGAAGGACAGAGACGGACGGACGCAAAGCCTGTCTCCTTGTTTGTATGTGTGTGTGGGGGGGCATGTTTCCCGCAATGTTTCTGTATGTAATTTTTAACTTTGGTTACTCTGAACGCTGTCACTTTCTGACCTGTGGGTCAACTCACGCATCATACTGCAGGTAGTCCCGCCAGGCCGGCTGTCCCTTTCACATAGACGTTAGTTCGGTTCTGTGACTCCCTCTGTTGTCGGATTAAAGGCAACAGAGCCCCCCCTTCGTAACTTTCACACAGATGGCGAGATGGCTTAAAGGCACATCAGTTCCTATTTCAAAGTGGCTATTGATGTTTAAATGTGATTGTCACATTTCTTCTCATCTTTTTTGCTCATTTTTAATTTTAGTGTTTTGGGACAATGAAACATGGTAGTTCAGCACTTTGAAAAAAACATTGATTGATTGATGTTTAGAAAGGCTGCAAGTCCTTTACAATAAATGGAATACCAGCCCTGTGGCATCATTCATCCTCTCCTCTATCCTCCCTCTGCCACTGATGTGAAGATACTTCTGACAAAGTGTATTGTTACAGCATTGTTACAACATAACCTGAAGTTTTAACAATTTGTAGAAATTGAAGGTGAAAGCAAGGCAGGTTCAGACAAAGCCAATAGACATAGGGACTAAATTACATAAATGAACTCCTGGAAAGCACTCAAAATTACAGACTAATTACAGTAGATCTACTTTTAAATGGTATATGTCTAACTGACATATAGAAGATTCTTGGCGAAGCCTTGCAATCTTGCCATTTTCCATGAAACCATTTCCCTCTCATATCTGTGTGGCCAGTGGAGAACTACATCAGAGCGTGTCTCCTCTTCTTCTGTCTTTCTCTCTTTGTCTCTCAGTCTTGTTCAAAGCAGCATCTCCTTGTGTGATGTTGATTATGATAATAGACAGGTGATTGTCACAAAAAAACTCTGTAATTGTTCATCAGTGAGCAATAATTTTCGACTTGATTTCAAATGGCTGTGTGTGTGTGTGTGTGTGTGTGTGTGTGTGTGTGTGTGCGCTCCTCAGACACACTGAGATAAGTAGTAAAAGAATGAGGCAGGACATGGGTTGGAATTTTAACAAATCTCTAACAGATTCAAATATTTAATGCCATTATAGAGATACAGACAGACAGACAGCAAAATAAGTGGAAGAAGGAACAGAATAATATAAATTAAAAATGTTGGAGTTAATCTTTATTCTTTGTCATAGTAGCTGTGTGCTGTTCTGCGCCTCTAATAAGTTACAAAATCCTGATCTTAAGTGTTATATACGCCTAATAGACAGCAGGATCTGGTGTGACATACCACTAACGCCACTGCTACAGTCCAAACTGTAACACTTACATGGAATTTATTCATTAAACATGATAAGTCAAACTAGTCTTTAATATAGCTTTAATGAACGTGGCATGACAGACTTTTTTATGGCCCTGGGATAACGTTACTGATGATACAGAATCATCTAAGATTAGCTAACGGTTAACTAAGACTGGAGACTAGGGCTGAACGATATTGTGTTTTAGCATCGACATCGTGATGTGATTGATTATTATATGAATACAATGGTGTCATGCTAGTCAACTCCAAAATCACTTGCATGAATGATTTCTTATTTCTAAATAGAGCTATTTGTCATCTTTTAAAAATTACTTTTTCTTTTTTCATATCGCAATATATATCGCAAGGGAAAAAATATCGCAATGTCAATGATTTTTGAATGACTTTTTTTCCAATATCGTGCAGGCCTACTGGAGACTAAATCAGGTAGTTAACGTTAACAAAAAATGTTGGGAAACAACACCTAGTAGTTCCGTTGGGTCGTTTGTCCTGTCACTTATAATGTACGGAAAATCCAAACCCAATTTTTTTATGTAGTTTGCTCTGTCAAGCAGCAAAGGTGCTTTTGAGCAGTCCATTCTGGATAATGCTATGTTATCGGTCCGCCATAGTTTCTTGGGCTTTTTCTCTCCGTTTGATAACAGCTGCATTTCCATTTTTGCATATTATAGTCTTCACCTCCCACATTGTGCTCCTGAACACAGGTGTGAGATGTTACACTCACTGACTCATAGCATCACACGGTAAGCGTACCTGACTCATTTCCGTTTCCTGTGCTTGTGTGTTGGTAGCGTGTTGCTGCTCGCTAAAATACTAGCGTTATTTCAATTTGTTAGTTTTGCTATTACATTGGCAAACTGTCCCCTAAACATTTATTCTTATAGTAGTTCTGCCTAAGCACTCACAGTTCTTTACATGTTCAGTGACTTTCGTTAAATAAACAGTTTTCGAAAGCTTGGTAGCTAACGTCAAGCGACTTCAGCATAGCTGTTAGCCATATCTGGTTAAGTGACTAGAACTTCAGAAAAGGGTTGTGCATTAAACTACATTTGCTTCGCTTAGAACTCGCATCAACGGGGCATAGGCATAAGCATTTGTTTTACGTCTTTCAGTGACTTCCGTTAAATAACAGTTGTTTTGAACGCTTGGTAGCTAGCGCTAACGCTACCGTACTTTAGCTGCTAGCGACTTTAGCTTTAGCTTAGTAGTTAGCCATGTCTCCTACTTTCTCTTGCTAGATGTGTGAGATGTTTAGTTACTCCTCAGCATCCTTTAACGGCAATGGTATGTGTAACAAGTGTAGTTTATTTATAGACATTGAGGCGAGGCTTAGTGAGTTAGAAGTCCGTTTCCGCACCATGATAGATCAGTCGTTAATTACTGTAGCTAACCCCCCCCCCGGTAGTCGGCGCGGGCCGGCCTGAGCCTGAGTTAGCCTCTGGTAGCCGTCCCCCGGCAACTCCTGAGCAGCCAGGACATAGTAGCTGGGTGACTGTGCGAGGACGAGAAAGAGTTAGTCGTAAGCTTTCAAAGGCCACGGACCGCCACCAGCCTGTTAGCGTTTCTAACAGATTTTCCCCACTCAGCAACACACCTGCTGAGAAACCAACTCTGGTTATCGGCAGCTCTATTTTGAGAAACGTGAAGTTAGCGAAGCCAGCAGCCATAGTTAAGTGCATCCCTGGGGCCAGAGCGGGCGACATTGAGTCTTATTTGAAACTGCTGGCTAAGGATAAACGTAAATACAGCAAGATTGTTATTCACGTTGGCGTTAATGACTCCCGGTTACGCCAAACGGAGGTCACCAAGATTAATGTTGAATCGGTGTGTACATACGCAAAGTCAATGTTGGACACCGTAGTTTTCTCTGGACCCCTGCCAAATCTGACTACTGATGACATGTACAGCCGCATGTCGTCATTCCGCCGCTGGCTGTCGAGGTGGTGTCCAGATAATGATGTGGGCTTTGTAGATCACTGGCAGTCTTTCTGGGGAAGACCTGGTCTGATTCGGAGAGACGGCATTCATCCCACTTGGGATGGAGCAGTTCTCATTTCTAGAAATCTTGACAAGTTCATTAGTGGACCTAATCCATGACAACCCAGAGCTGGGTCCAGGAGGCAGAGTCGCAGTCTAACACACTTCTCTGCTCCTTTATTCCAGGAGTTACCTAGTAAAAACCCCATAGTGATAGTGACGGTGTCTGCCCCCCGACCATTAAAATTATTTAAATCAAAGGTAAACAGAGGAGGAGCTGTGCATGAAAACCTCATAACAATTAAAACCACAAGTGCAATAGTGCAATACAATAGGAGAATTAAATGTGGACTCCTAAACATCAGATCTCTCTCTTCTAAAGGTGTACTAGTAAATGAATTAATATCAGATTCTAACATTGATTTATTTTGTCTTACTGAAACCTGGCTGGGTGATGGAGAATATGTTAGTCTAAATGAATCCACCCCTCCCAGTCATATTAATACTCACATTCCTCGAGGCACAGGCCGAGGAGGTGGAGTTGCAGCTATCTACGATTCTAGTCTACTAATCAGCTCTAAACCTAAATTGAATTATAACTCATTTGAAAGTCTTGTTCTTAGTCTTTCACACCCAAGTTGGAAATCACTGCAGCCTGTTCTATTTGTTATAGTGTACCGAGCACCTGGTCCATACTCTGAATTCTTATCTGAATTTGCAGAGGTTTTGTCAAATTTAGTGCTAAAAACGGACAAAGTTGTTATTGAAGGGGATTTTAATATTCATGTGGACGATGAGAATGATAGCCTTAGTACTGCGTTTATCTCTCTTTTAGATTCTATTGGCTTCTCTCAAAGTGTTCATAAACCTACTCACCGTTTTAACCACACCCTCGATCTTGTTCTGTTATATGGTGTTGAAATTGAACATTTAATAGTGTTCCCACAGAATCCCTTTCTATCTGACCACTGCTTGATTACTTTTGAGTTTCTACTGCTGAACTACACGCCATTAGGCAAAACCTTCTATACAAGATGTCTATCTGATAGTGCTGTAGCTAAATTTAAGGATGTGATTCCATTAGCATTTAATTCATTACCAAGTCACAAAGTAACGGAGGACTCCTATGCTATTAGTCCCTCGCAAATTAAAGCAAATATCACGGAAACATGAGAAGATTTGGCGTTCCACCAAATTGGAAAATTCTCGTTTAATCTGGCAAGATAGTCTTAAAACATATAGGAAGGCCCTCTGTAATGCCAGAGCAGCGTACTACTCATCATTAATAGAGGAAAATAGGAACAACCCCAGGTTTCTTTTCAGCACTGTAGCCAGGCTGACAGAAGGTCACAGCTCTACTGAGCCAAGTATTCCCATAGCTCTTAGTAGTAACCACTTTATGAGGTTCTTCAATGATAAAATTATAACTATTAGAAGCAAAATTCACCAAGACCTGCCTTTAACTGTCACTGACTTATCTCTAAACTCAGGAACCGCAGAAACCGCTGTAAAACCAGATGTATGTTTAGACAGCTTTGCTTCACTTGATCTTTATCAATTTAATTCAATTATTTCTTCATCTAAACCATCAACCTGCCTCTTAGACCCCATCCCGACTAGGCTACTTAAAGAAGTTTTACCCTTAGTCAACACTTCTCTACTAGATATAACCAATCTGTCTTTATTAACAGGCTATGTATCACAGCACTTTAAAGTAGCTGTAATTAAACCTCTTCTTAAAAAGCCCAACCTTGATCCAGATGTTTTAGCCAACTATAGACCTATATCCAACCTTCCATTTCTCTCTAAGATTCTTGAGAAAGTAGTGGCCAAACAGCTGTGTGACTTTCTGCATAGCAACAGCTTATTTGAGGATTTTCAGTCAGGATTTAGAGTTCATCATAGCACAGAGACAGCACTTGTGAAAATTACTAATGGCCTCCTAATTGCATCAGACAAGGACTTATCTCTGTACTGGTGTTATTAGATCTTAGTGCTGCATTTGATACCATTGACCATCATATCTTATTACAGAGATTGGAACATTTTATTTGCATTAAAGGGACTGCTCTAAGCTGGTTTAAGTCTTATTTATCAGATCGATCTCAGTTTGTTCATGTTAACGATGAATCCTCTGTGCACGCCAAAGTTAGTCATGGAGTCCCACAAGGATCTGTGCTTGGTCCGATCCTATTCACTTTATATATGCTTCCTTTAGGAAATATTATCAGGAAGCACTCCATAGACTTTCATTGTTATGCAGATGATACTCAATTGTATCTATCAATCAAGCCAAATTAAACTAATCAGTTAGCTAAACTTCAAATGTGCCTTCAGGATATTAAAACCTGGATGAGCTGTAATTGCTAGTTATTAAGTTATTGCTCTGGGACCCAAGCACCTCCGTGACGCATTATCCAAAGAGATAGTTACTCTGGATGGCATCACTCTGGCCTCCGGCACCACTGTAAGGAATCTTGGAGTTATCTTTGATCAGGATATGTCCTTTAATTCCCACATAAAGCAAATTTCAAGGATCGCTTTTTTTCACCTACGTAATATTGCAAAAATCAGGAATATCCTGTCTAAAAATGATGCGGAAAAACTAGTCTATGCATTTGTTACTTCTAGGCTGGATTACTGCCATTCTTTATTATCAGGATGCTCAAAAAAGTCCATAAAGACTCTTCAGCTGGTCCAGAATGCTGCAACACGTGTTCTGACAGGAACCAGGAAAAGAGATCACATCTCTCCTGTTTTAGCTTCTCTGCATTGGCTTCCTGTAAAATCCAGAATAGAATTTAAAATCCTTCTTCTCACCTACAAAGCTCTTCATGATCAGGCACCATCTTATCTTAAAGAGCTCATAGTACCTTACAACCCTACAAGAGCACTGCACTCCCAGAATGCAGGGTTACTTGTGGTTCCTAGAGTCTCTAAAAGTAGAACGGGAGCCAGAGCGTTCAGCTATCAGGCTCCTCTCCTGTGGAACAAGGTTCCAATTTGGGTTCGGGAGGCAGACACCGTCTCCACATTTAAGAGTAGACTTAAGACTTTCCTTTTTGATAAAGCTTATAGTTAGAGCATAGAATTGAATATTGTTAGGGAGTGAGGAGTCGCAGCATCCGCCTAACCCGGCCCACCTGCTTCTTGTCATAGTTGTCAGATCTATCTATCATATAATCCAGAATATAATAAAACTAAAGGGAGACTTGGCATACAGCCCGATCCGGTTGGGGAGAGTTCTAGCCCGACCAGGCTTCTCTCTTTACCTTGTCTCTCTTGGTTATGCTTTGATAAAGCTTTTAGTTAGGGCATATAATTGAATATTGTTAGGGAGTGATGAGTCGCAGCATCCGCCTAACCCGGCCCACCTATTTCTCGTTATAGTTGTCAGATCTATCTATCATATAATCAAGAATATAATAAAACTAGAGGGAGACTTGGCATACAGCCCGATCCGGTTGGGGAGAGTTCTAGCCTGACCAGGCTCCTCTCTTTACCCTGTCTCTCCTAGTTATGCTGTAATAGTTTTAGACAGCTGGGGGACTTCCTTCCTTTGACACACTGAGCTCTTCTCTCCTCTATCTTTCTATCTTTCCATTTACGTGCATCCATGTCCCAGAAATGCTTGTTACTAACCTAGCTCTGGGGAGTCATTCCCCGGAGTCCTTATGTTCTTTTTTCCCCAGCATGTTCCCTCGGATCAGGGAGGCTCCAAAATCATGGTAGCAGCTGTCGCCATGGTCCCGCTACACGTCCTGCGATGCCGTGTTCATCCTGCTATGCTCTGCTGTGCCCTGCTACGTCTTGCTGTGCCTTGTAATGCCGCACAGTGCCCTGCTATGCCATGAACTACTACAAAGAACTACTATTTTTTCTATTTTTGTTATTGCCACTCTTCATTCTAACCCCAACCGGTCGTCAGACACCGCCTACCAAGAGCCTGGGTCTGTCCGAGGTTTCTGCCTAAAAGGAAGTTTTTCCTCGCCACTATCGCGCTGTTGCTTGCTCTGGAGGAAACTACTAGAACTGTTGGGTCCTTGTAAATTCTGGAGTGTAGTCTAGACCTACTCTATCTGGTCTAGACCTACTCTATCTGTAAAGTGTCTCGAGATAACTCTTGTTATGAATTGATACTATAAATAAAATTTAATTGAAATTTAATTGAATTATCCGGTCCCCCACAAGCCACGCCTACAGCTAAGTGTATCGAACATTCCAACCCGTGGGGTTAGGGTCATTTCCCAACTCTCCGCCATTTTCTGTCTTCAGGTGACATATTAATATTCACTAACCTATAGGATTATTAGGAACACCATACTAATACTGTGTTTGACCCCCTTTCGCCTTCAGAACTGCCTTAATTCTACGTGGCATTGATTCAACAAGGTGCTGAAAGCATTCTTTAGAAATGTTGGCCCATATTGAGAGGATAGCATCTTGCAGTTGATGGAGATTTGTGGGATGCACATCCAGGACACCAAGCTCCCGTTCCACCACATCCCAAAGATGCTCTATTGGGTTGAGATCTGGTGACTGTGGGGGCCATTTTAGTACAGTGAACTCATTGTCATGTTCAAGAAACCAATTTGAAATGATTTGAGCTTTGTGACATGGTGCATTATCCTGCTGGAAGTAGCCATCAGAGGATGGGTACATGGCGGCCATAAAGGGATGGACATGGTCAGAAACAATGCTCAGGTAGGCCGTGGCATTTAAACGATGCCCAATTGGCACTAAGGGGCCTAAAGTGTGCCAAGAAAACATCCCCCACACCATTACACCACCACCACCAGCCTGCACAGTGGTAACAAGGCATGATGGATCCATGTTCTCATTCTGTTTACGCCAAATTCTGACTCTACCATCTGAATGTCTCAACAGAAATCGAGACTCATCAGACCAGGCAAAATTTTTCCAGTCTTCAACTGTCCAATTTTGGTGAGCTTTTGCAAATTGTAGCCTCTTTTTCCTATTTGTAGTGGAGATGAGTGGTACCCGGTGGGGTCTTCTGCAGTTGTAGCCCATCCGCCTCAAGGTTGTGCATGTTGTGGCTTCACAAATGCTTTGCTGCATACCTCGGTTGTAACGAGTGGTTATTTCAGTCAAAGTTGCTCTTCTATCAGCTTGAATCAGTTGGCCCATTCTCCTCTGACCTCTAGCATCAACAACGCATTTTCGCCCACAGGACTGCTGCATATTGGATGTTTTTCCCTTTTCACACCATTCTTTGTAAACCCTAGAAATGGTTGTGCGTGAAAATTCCAGTTACTGAGCAGATTGTGAAATAATCAGACCGGCCCGTCTGGCACCAACAACCATGCCACGCTCAAAATGGCTTAAATCACCTTTCTTTCACATTTTGACATTCAGTTTGGAGTTCAGGAGATTGTCTTGACTAGGACCACACCCCTAAATGCATTGAAGCAACTGCCATGTGATTGGTTGATTAGATAATTGCATTAATGAGAAATTGAACAGGAGTTCCTAATAATCCTTTAGGTGAGTGTCCACTCAACCTCTGTGTAGAGAGAAGTGACTGTGTAATGGCGTCAAACAGCTGCGGATGACCTCACATGACCCTTAAGGTTGTCATGGCAGTGTCAGCCTTGTTCCCACAACACATCACACTGTTCCATTATTGAGCAACATTATTTATTCATTGAACCTTCACTTTAAAGACTTACTTGGTGTGTCTCTCAACATGTGTGGATCTGTTTGCCCGTGCATGCTTGAGTGTGTGTGTGTGTGTTGTTTGTCTTTTAGAGGCATAAGCCTGTGTACCTGCATGAAAAGGCTTGCAGCATTTTAAAATGCTCAAGAAAGACTGAGATTCCCGTGGGGTGGATTTATAGAGAGAAGGGTAGATACGTAAGGAGAGAGGCAGGCGAGTAGTGAAATTAAGCTTTATGCACAGAGCATTAGTCTGATTAGGTCAGCTTACTCTGGGCAATAATATTAGTGTTAAGAGGTTAAAACCTTAACAAGTAATGTGTGCTGGAATGTTTTCAAGTAGGAATTCATGTGAGTCAAGCTGGTTGTTGAGCTTTGATAGTCACAGATATTTCTGAGAGAGACATTCACCGTTCACTGGTTGTCAAAGGAAAGTCCACTTCACATAGTTTTATCAGAAAGGCTCTCCAACCATGACAAGACTACAGCTCTGTGAGAAATAAAGGTAACTGAAGAGGTGGAGGTGTAACACTGGCCCTGCTGTAGCATGTATTAGTGCTTTCACGAGCCAGAAATATAGTAATCAATACCAATACCAGTGAGGTTGGGCATCTTTTTGATTTGAACAATTCTGGTACAACAATGAACAATGGTAATGTCTTCCATGAATTCACCTGGAACTCTCAAACAGCAACAATGTTAAGTTTAGAGATGCACCAATCCAACTTTTTCAGTCCTTATACCATAGAACGTATATAAAGATGGACTGCTTGACAATGATCCTACGATAAATACTATGGCCACTGGATATTGGTGCCTAAGAACTAACTTTAATATGAGTAATTTTAAGCTGCTTGCACAATCGACCTATCCAGTTGTTTTCTGAGTGAGGAAGGTCTGAAATGTGACCTGGCCTACCTGGGATATTATATTCTGTGCATGTGTGCCTGTTGGAGAGTCTGTGTGTGATAACCTTGTGTGTGTTTGCTCCCTGTCACTATCTTAGGCGCCTGCAGTCTGAAGGAAAGCATCTGGTTTCAGCATCTGGACACACACACACACACACACACACACACACACACACACACACACAAATTGGAAGTGTGTTTGATAGAGTCAGTGAGCGGACACCAAGAAGGTTATCTGTGATCACAGCCTGCAGTTATGACACACACACACACACACACACACACACACACACACACACACACACACACACAGAGTCTCACTTTGTTTCTCTCTGTACTTTTTTACTCTATGATAAAGCTGTAGATATGTACTGTTGCACCAGCAAATCAGCAACCTCCGGCAGCCTGATAACCCAGACAGATGTTGTCAGTGTCTTCCCTGACTTCCATATTACATGGGCTAAGAGTATAAACAGAACAGTGAGAGTGCGTATCGGAATCCAAAATGAAAAATGAAACACTGTCACAAACATCACGCGGGTAGTCTTTTTTTCACTCTTTTTTTTTCAGTTCCAACTTTCTGTCACCATTTTAACGTGAAGTGGAGGGGTTTGAGGGGAGGGGGCAAGTAGAGTCTGATTTTCTCACTTTTTTACTTTGATTTGTCCAAAAACTAAAGTGATTTAAAGTCCCCTGCATTATGGGACAGTGCCAGGCCTAAATGCAGTTCTTGAGTATAACGTTTAAATCTGTGGCATCAAGTTTAAGTTTGTCACATTGGAAATAAACGGCCGGCATTAACAGTGCATTTGTCAAAACTTTTCTTCACACAAGGCAGGAAGTACAACAAGATATGACACATGATAACTACAAAATACATCAAGAAGTGAAACAATATCTAGGATCATGACATTCACACAAACAGACAGACAGTAAAGGCCAAAAGTTTGGAACCACCTTCTCATTCAATGTGTTTTCTTTATTTTCATGACTATTTACATTGTAGATTATCACTGAAGGCATCAACACTATGAATGAACACATGTGGAATTATGTACAGTACCTAACAAAAAAGTGTGAAATAACTTTAAACATGTCTTATATTCTAGTTTCTTCAAAGTAGCCATCCTTTGTTTTTTTGATAGTGCTGCAAACCCTTGGTGTTCTCTCAATGAGCATCATGAGGTAGTCACCTGAAATGGTTTTTACTTCACAGGTGGGCCTTGTCAGGGTTAATTAGTGGAATTTCTTGCCTTATTAATGGAGTTGGGACCATCAGTTGTGTTGTGCAGAAGTCAGGTTGACACACAGCTGACAACAACATAACTGTTAGAATTCATATTATGGGAAAAACCAATCAGCTAAGTAAAGAGAAACGAGTGGCCATCATTATTTTAAGAAATGAAGGTCAGTCGGTCCGGAAGAGATTTGTTTGGGCCAAGAAATACAAGGAATGGACATTAGACCAGTGGAAATCTGGGCTTTGGTTTGATGAGTCCAAATTTGAGATCTTTGGTTCCAACCGCCGTGTCTTTGTGCGACGAAGAAAAGGTGACCGGATGGATTCTACATGCCTGGTTCCCACCGTGAAGCATGGAGGAGGAGGTGTGATGGTGGGGGGTGCTTTGCTGGTGACAATGTTGGGGATTTATATACAAAACTGAAAGCATACTGAACCAGCATGGCTACCACAGCATCCTGCATCCAGTTTGCGCTTAGTTGGACCATCATTTATTTTTCAACAGGACAATGACCCCAAACACACCTCCAGGCTGTGTAAAGGCTATTTGACCAAGAAGGAGAGTGAGGCAGTGCTGCTCCTCCACAATTACTGGACCTGAACCCAATCAAGATGGTTTGGGGTGAGCTGGACTGCAGAGTGAAGGCAAAAGGGCCAACAAGTGCTGAACATCTCTGGGAACTCCTTCAAGACTGTTGGGAAGCCAGGTAACTATCTCTTGAAGCTCATCAAGCATGTGCAAAGCAGTAATCAGAGCAAAGGGTGGCTACTTTGAAGAAACTAGAATATAAGACATGTTTTTAGTCATTTCACACTTTTTTTGTTAAGTACATAATTCCACATGTGTTCATTCATAGTTTTGATGCTTTCAATGAGAATCTACAATGTAAATAATCATGAAAATAAAGGAAACACATTGAATGAGAAGGTGGTTCCAAACGTTTAGCCTGTACTTGTCTATAGCCAATCAAGCCTGTAATGTGGTTTGAATTGAAAAATATCAGTTATGGTTGGGTTAACAGTTTTAGTGTTTTCATATATGTCTTAGAGCCATTGCGTGTATACTTTATTTTCTCCATGTGTACATTTTCATAAGTTCTACAGCCCACTGGACATGTGTGGGAGAAGCCTCTTGCTTCCACTTGAGAAGTATAAGGCGTAGAGCATTAAAGAAGCAGAGCAATAGCATTTCAGTAATGTATGGAAATGTGGTAAGTGGGGTAAGTTTTTTTTTTTTCTCCCAAAACCTCTGTACATATAAAATACACATGTCCAATAGTTATGAAGATTTGGGCAATTCTCAAAAGTAGGGCTGGGCAATGTGGAGAAAATCAAATATCACGATATGTTTGACCAAATACCTCGATATTGATACCGCAACAATATTATAGTGTTGACAATTGGTGCATTCACAAAATATTTACACAATGAGATTTTTGATAAATCATCATCAGCAATGTGGATATAATGACTAAGTGGGTCATTATATCCACATTACTTATAATAGTCTGTAACGTCCAGAAAATGACAGCACTTAATGTAATGCAGCCTTTAAATCCATTAAAACACAACACTTATGCCATATTACAAAAAAACAATGTCCAAAATCTAAGATGATCTCTAGTCTCATATCACGTAATCAATATAATATCGAGTTATTGCCCAACTGTACTCAAAAATATTATTGAGGTTATACTCATAATGTGATCTGTTACATAAGGGGTCAGTACATGGATAAATCTTGGAATAAACCTTTCCTTGGAAAGATGAAGGTGGTGTAGGACCTAGAATTTCAGGCCCATGTCGAACCCCCGGCAACAATCGATATACACAATGCAAAGTCGCATTCCTCTCTTCCTAATTAACAGCCCCCCTCCCTTGGCTTCAAATAACTCAACGTTGTCGGCTACGGCCGCTGAACAGGCTACACGTGGTAAACAGCCATGGCCAGCTTGCCTGGTCCTCCAGTAACGTTAGCAGTTAGCAGGGTTAGCAAGGTGGCGTTAGCCAGGACCACAGGCTACAGGCACACAGGCCAAAACACAAACAGACATTCCGTCACGGAACGGAAATTACAAAAGGAGAAAATACTGGCCTTAGCATTGTTGTCAAAAAAGATAGTATTTCAGCTTAGCATGTTTCTAGGGCTGCTTGATTATGGAAAAAATTATAATCACAATTATTGTGTTCAATATTGAAATCACGATTATTTAACACAATTATAATATAATGGACAGTGTCCAGGGTATAATCTTTTAGTGTTCTTTATCTCACAGAAAGAGTCTTTCGGATTAGAATAAAATCTGTTTTACTACTGTTCAGCTTTACAGATATAATGTAAATGTGCTGTATTTATATAGCACTTGCTCATTTTACATGCAGTTTAACAACTAAACTAAATTCTGAGGGAACATTGCTATGTTTTTTCTTGTTGGTTTTGAGCCTATGCACCCCAACAAAAAACAGTAACAGATTACAGCATACAACATCTACTGATCTTGTTTTCACATAACATCAGCATATTATACATTATATAGTATCAAAATGCTCACTCCACAGAGAAATGCACACCGCCTGTATTCAGAATCTGTGCCTTTAAACAAGCCGTCACAACTTCTGTCCCTTGTGATGTTTGAACACTATATATAGGTGGAAAGTGCTGCTACAGTGCCGTTACAGTCATTCCCTAGCCACAGAGTGCACAGATGCAGAAGACCCGGAAACGCTGACCAATCAGAGCCAAAGGGGCTTTTTCACGAGGGGGACTCAAACAGATAGGCGCTCCAACCCAGCGTTTCAGATAGAGGGTACATACAGGTATAGTCAGACAGACAATTAGAGAAAATAATGTTTTTTTAACATTAAACTATTTATAAATACAAGTATAAATCTGAAAATTAGCACAATATGGGACCTTGAATTATTTTGTCTGGATTTTGTGTCATATTAGATCAGTGATTAGTCAGGACCATCCGCCATCTTCTGTCAGCACACAATGATGGCGTGATATTTACGACAGTGTGCTTAAGTGCACAATTAGTTCAGCAGCATCATCAAAACCCGACATTCCCTATACTTACTGTGCACATAACTGATGCAGTTTTAAAGTGGCTTTATGTGTGTAATGTTAATTGTGTTTCTGAGGAATGAGCAGATGAATGGATGTGTATCTGTGTGTGTCCCTCCCTTCAGGAAACTTTAGGGACCAATGACAGGCCCTCGTGGAGCAATTGGAGTCTATGAAGATGTACTAGTGGGACACTGAGAGCTAATTAGAGCAGCAGAGGAGTGTGTAGACTGTTCTGCTGAATAGGGACACATCTAAATATCTGCAGTACATCTGTGATACATTTCTTATGGCTTGGCACCCAAAGTGTTGGCGCCCTGCTTTTGGTGGGTCCAAACAAGCTCATTAATACGGTTCAATGAGCACCAAGTCCCAGGATATATCTCAAAGCATCTAGCTGAATTCATAATATTATGCATTGATATCCTTGAAACAACGAGTTGAGGTAGAACAAGTTCTTCTTTTCTCTTTACTATACCTGGGCTGTGAAAGACCCAGTGAAAGGTGAATAGCTTATGGAACTCATGTAAATGGACTGTTCTTGTATAGAGCTTTTCTAATCTTAATGACTACTCAAAGCACTTTTTCATAGTGCAGGAACCATTCACCATTCACACACATTCATTCATTGTGGTCGAGACTGCCGTACAAGGCTCATCAGGTAAGCATTTACACACAATCTACACTCGGTGTCCTGCCCAAGGACACTTCAACATGGGACTGCAGGGCCAGGGATCAAACCACCTTCAGATTGGCAGGCAACCGCTCTACCACTGAGCCACAGCCACCACGTGTGCGTGTTTATAAGTAGCCTACATGTCACTTGACAGACTAAATGAGATCTCCTTGTGTATAATAGATCTCCCAGAAGCAGCACAATGCAATCTATACTGGGTACAGTAGTGGCCAACAAGGATGAGCTATAGTCTTTTGTTTGGACCATTTATAAAAACCATCTGCATCCACTTTTCGTGAGCATCTGAAAATGACTATTAAAAGTATAAAGTGAACATAAATTGTGTGTACAACAGCTGGCAGACCATTTCTATGGCAGATGAAATTTTCAAATCACCCTTACACAGCTCATGAAAATGAGCATATCTCAAAAGCAATAAATGTACATAGTTCCAATAGCTTATGGAGTGTTAAGGAATATTTATTTCATGTTTCTATATTTAGAAAAATGTTGGATCAATATGTTGTGTTTTTAATTAGTAAAATTTGATCAAAATCGGTCTGAAATATTTTATGTATGACCCAATTTTAATACTTTTATTAATTCGCTAGTAGGCAACATTCATTTAAAAATTAAACATTGCAGTTGGTGCTAAGTGGAGCTGTCAGTCCCCTTCTCTATATCCTATCCACCAATCACAGCGTCTCTTGGATGAAATGCCTCTTTAGTGACCCCCCTCCATCTCCCCACTATATAGTGCGTGCATGTGATTTAGGTAATCAGAGTGAGACTAAAATGGACAGATTTGTTATTGAAAAAGCTAAACCTAATGATGTAAGTGAATCGACAACA